>CM071606.1:29196395-29646180 GCA_036365135.1 Miichthys miiuy | reverse complement strand
TTTTACCAATTTCATTAATTCTGGAGTTATACTACTTGGTCCTGTTTGAATTAGATCTAAACTGTACCAGTAATTCAATGTTAGTCCTTTGTGCACAAACATTTCTACTTCGTCCTCGTCATCGCTGTTTTTAGATTTACACGGCACGCTTTCATACCAAAACCATTTTGGTCTGGTACCATTGCTCTCCCTAATTTCGTCATCAGATCCCTCCCTAAGAGGTTAACGGGACACAGTTGTGATAACGCCACTGAGGCTAGTATGCTTTTTCTTGTTTTAGGATCGCTTATTTCTAGTGGTTCGGTCAAAGGTTCAATAGAATAGAATAGTTACATGCCCTGTGGCTGACCTAACTCTCAAACCGCTATTTAGCTGCAAAGGAAAAAATTTTCCTGTTTCGCTACATCGCACAACTGTTCTGCAGGCTCCAGTGTCACACAAAAAAGTTATTGCTTTCCCTTGCACTTCTAATTTTATCCATGGTTTAGTTCCTTCCTGGGATAGTAAAATCTCGGCTGTTTGTAACGATAGAATCTCATCTACCTCAGGAAGAGCCACAGAAGAGGGATCCCTCTCCCAGGACGGACAGACATGCAATAGATGTCACGTGTACAGAACAAATCAACACAAACATATTGTACAATTACAATGAATGATAAAATGACAATGAATTACAATGAATGATAAAATCATTACAGTAGCAGTGGAACCTGTGATAGAGATAGAGAGACACAGATGCACAGCAGCAGCAAATCATAAACTAACTATAAACTGTAATGGAGATATGGTAGCAATAATGACAGTAGTAATATATGTAGTGGACGTCATGCAGGACCACAGCAGCAGCCACGATCCACGAGAACCTGCTGGACGACGAAGTTTAGTTAGTAAGATGCATTAACATGCATTAATGAGACATGTATGTTTACAGATGGTGGTGGTGACCAGGGCTCAGTCGATCACTAAAGACAGAGCTGCAAACTCACACGCTTTCGCCATGTGACACACGTTTTTGCCTGCCACACGCTCTCACGCCACACATCCAATTTCTTACGCCTCCCAAAAAATCCAATCTGGGCAGAGATGTGTTCGTTCTTTTTTAAAACTCCGCGAGGGTAGGTGGCGCTGATAAGCGCAAGTGGCCACTGTAACCCACCCTGAGTTCAGTGGATTACTGTTTCCTGCATTTCCTGTCCCGAGTAGGCGCTAGTCAGAGGAGGAGAAGCAACCGCGCATTGGAACATCAATCGCTGAAAAAAATAAAAATATTCTCTGTTCTGAGAAGAGTAAAGGAGACGGTGTTTTCAGCCGTCGGTCTTAACAAGACCAAAACCAGAAATAGCCTGGCATTAGATTGCACCCTGTCCTCAATAATGGTTACAAAGATGGCCAACCTGGAACCCTGTTTCAGATGGGAGCCCCCCACTGAGGTCATCAAGGCCTCCAAGAAGGCCACAGTAAAGTACAACATTGCCCACAAATCCTAGCCTGTTATTGTTATTTTCATGTTCTTATGATCCATTGATTTATGATGTTTTGCTTTAAAGGCTGATGTGTAAGCTCAGTATTTGTTTTGTTTGTGGGCTTTCAATAGTGAAGCATTTCTCCCTAACTAATCTTGTGTCATTTTTTTGTTAAACATAAATCTGAGTGCTCTTACGAATACATTTATTAATTAAATAATTAAATGTATTAAGTTTGAGTGAAGAATTGGTTGAATACCACTGATTGTCAATGAATACCTTGGTCAAATCTTAAACAAAAGTCTATAATTTAATAAGGCGATATTGTGGTACATACAGTACACTCATAGGCACAACAGTGGTTTTCTGGTTGATGAATATTTAGCTCAAGTTTAGAAGGCCCTACAAGTCATGATCAGATGAACATAAAATCAGAATAAAGTATTACACGTTTTTGGCATACCACCCCAAAATCCACTTGAATGCAGGAAATCACATCTCCTTAATCCAAAATTTCATGTCATGCAACTAATTTCACCCATAGGCAACCTATTCTAGTTTGTGTTTGCAACACAACAAGTGCAAATTCACACAGATGTCCTGACTGTGGATTTTTTTATTACTGTACACTATATGCTAACTTAAATAACTTCTAATATAGATTGACATGGCATTTTGTAAGCTACATGTGATATAGCTTTTTAAATCATTTGCAGTGTGTTATGCTTAGTTTATAGGATGTTAACAAATGTTAATAAAATGTGCATTATGGTTATTTTAATTGGGTAACTGATGCATGTGTGATGTGAGTGTGATCTAACTTACATATTGTATCTTAATTGTAAATTCAGGGGCACTTCTGAAATATTTTGGAGCTAGAGCACCTACTGGCCAAAATGAGGAGTCAGATACTTCCACAGCAGCCACAGACATGGTCGTGGAGTCTGATGAGGAGCTATCTACCTCTGCAGCCACACAGGCCTTTTCAGGGATGGTCCTGGAGCCATCTACCTCCTCAGCCACATGTTCCTTGCAGGATTTCTCAGGTGTGTGTGTGTATGCGTGCATGAGTGTGTGTGGGTAGTAGATTGCACTTCACACCTGTTGTTAATGTTAATGCCAGTTGTAAACAGGGTGAAAAACCCAGGTTGAAAAATCTGCTACAGTCTGAGCACTGAATTCAGATTATGTTAATTATCTGCTGTTTCTCTATGTACAAAACTGGTGTGTTATCATAACTGGAACTGTTCAGATGGTATTAGGATGATGCAAAACAAAACTCGTATGTAAAATATGAAATAGTTTACTGCAGGAATCTTTTTTTATGTAGTTTTTTATTTATTTATTTATTTATTTTTTAGCTTTCTTCAGGGATTTTTCAAGCATGGTTATTAGATCCTGTGATGAAGGATTTATGCAATTTACATTGGTGTTTATATACTGTATTTCATTTATTTATCTTGTTTTTTCTCTGTTCTTGTTACCTTTTTGTATTTAAGATTATATATAATAAAATAATACAAATAATATAATATATTGTTGTGTTGATGGTGGGGTTTGGGGGTAAGTCTTTTTTTTTTTTTATTTGGGGTAAGTCTTTTTTTTTTTTTTTTTTTGGGGGGGGGGGTCAGGGATGGTTCGCCCAGGGCGTAAATCTAGCCAGGACCGCCTCTGGAGGAGGAAGATCTGAGGGAGCGAGGGGGAGCAGCAACATGGAGAAGATCCAAGAGATATGGTGGTGCGAGGTTATGAATGGCTTTGAATGTGAGTATAAGGATTTTGTAGTTTCTAGTTTCTAGTTTGTAGATTTGACTGGGAGCCAGTGGAGCTGTTGCAGGACAGGAGTGATGTGGTGGATAGAAGGGGTTCTGGTGATGCTGTATTCTGGACCAGTTGGAGCTTATGGAGAGATTTGTGGGTGAGGGCAAGGAGGAGGGAGTTGCAATAGTCCTGGCGGGAGGTGACGAGGCTATGAACCAGGATGGCTGCGGTATGAGGTGTAAGGGAGGGACGGAGGCGGTTGATGTTGCGTAGGTTGAAATAGGCGGACCGGGTGATGATGTTGATGTGAGACTGAAAAGAGAGTGTGCTGTCGAGGATGACACCCAGACTCTTAACCTGTGGGGAGGGGGAAATGGAGCAATTGTCGATGTCAATAGAGAAACTGCTGATTTTGGATAATGTTGGTTTGGTGCCAATGAGGAGAACCTCAGTTTTGTCACTGTTCAGTTTAAGAATATTTGATGTGAACCAGGATTTAATTTCTGTCAAGCAGTCAGTAAGGGAGGTGGGAGGTTGGAGGTGGGTTTGCTGGCGAGGTAGAGCTGGGTATCATCCGTGTAGCAGTGGAAATTTATGTTATATTTGCGGAAGATATTACCAAGGGGGAGGAGATAAATGATGAAGAGGAGGGGCCCCAGGGCTCTGTCCTCACACCTGAAGTGACAGAGGAAGGCTGAGATGTGAAAGTTTTAAGCTCAATGAACTGGGTGCTACATGACAAGTAAGATTTGAACCAGTTTAGAGGAGTCTGAGTGATGCCAATGGAAGAAAGTCTATTGATGAGGGTGGTGTGACAGATTGTGTCAAATGCTGCAGTCAGGTCGAGGATGAGGATGGAGAGTAAACCAGAATCAACTGCCATGAGGAGGTCGTTGGTGATTTTAATGAGGGCCGTTTCTGTACTATGGAGGGGGCGGAAACCAGATTGGAATTGTTCATACAGGTTGTTATTTGATAGATGAGCATTGAGCTGAGTTGCGACTATTTTCTCAAGGATCTTGGAAATGAAAGGCAGATTGGACGTAGATTATTGAAGTTGGTGGGGTCAGCGCCAGGTTTTTTCAGAACTGGTGTTATTGCAGCAGTTTTGAATGGGGTAGGAACAGTTCCAGTGGTGAGAGAGGAGTGGATGATGGCAGAGATGAGAGGGACCAGAGAAGGGAGACAGGCTTTAACTAGAACTGTGGGGAGAGGGTCCAGCTGACAGGTGGATGGCTTAGACTTGTGGATGAGATCTGAAATTTCTGAGGTGGTGGGGAGCTGGAAGGAGGAAAAAGAGTGGGTAGGAGACATGACAAGAGGGAGTTACAGAATGCAGTTGAGCACAGATGGGATGGTAGAGAGTCCGGGGCTTGGATAATATTCTTAGATAATGAAAACAGAGATTTGGTGTTACCTTCATGTGAACAGATTAAACCGGTGTAGTAACTGGATTTTGTTTGTGTGATACAGTCCTTGTAGTGCAGCATGTGATTTTTGTAAATGTCTTTGCGAACAGTTAGTCCAGTTTGGGCGTAAACCAGGGGGCAGAACGGAGTAAGGAAACAGACCAGGTTTTTAGCGGAGCAAGGGAGTTGAGTATGTGATGAAGTCCAGTGTTGTAGTGTGAAACCAGTTCTTCGGGGGTGGTTAAATTGTGAATGTCCATGAGGGGGTAAACACTGGAGGAAAGAGAGTCTAAGTTGATGTCCTTAATGTTGCGGAAAGAGATAAGACGGGGGAACTTAGTGATGGAAAGAGGGAGTCTTATATTAAACGAGAGGAGGAAATGGTCAGTAATCGGGAGTTCATCGGCTGTATGGTTGGAAGGAGAGACACCGGAGCAACAGATTAAGTCCAAGATGTGACCCTTAGAATGAGTGGGAACATCAGTGTACTGTTGGAATCCAAAGCTGTCCAGGCAAGATGTAAAGTCTTTGGTAAGAGGGTTATTAATATTGTCCATGTGAATGTTGAAATCTCCCAGCACTATATTATTTGAAGAGAGGGTGGACAGGTGTGTGAGCAGAGCAGCAAAGTCATTTAGAAAGTCGTTATTAGGTTTTGGGGGACGGTAGGCAGTTGTAATGATGGTGGGAGTAGGTCCAGACAGTATACACGGTGGATTCGAAGGAGGAGAAGGCAGGAACAGACACCGGCGAGACTTTCCACTTCTCGTGGTGAATTACCGCGAGACCTCCTCCCCGGCCGGTGTCACGGGGTTGACAGATGTAAACAAACCCCGGAGGAGTGGATTCATTAAGTTGTTGGCTGTTGCCAAGTCTCGGTTAAGCAGAGAAAGTCTAACTTGCGGTCGGTGAGGAGATCCTGGATGAGATGACCTTTGCTCGTGAGTGAGCGGACGTTAAGCAGACCGAAGTTGACAGTGGTGTTGTCACATCTGACAGGTGTGTTAGCCGACCGGGCGAGGCAGGCTAGCACACTGTGGTCAACAACCCGGCCGGTGTTGCGTCGGGGGCGACGAGAAGTGGACCAGATGGACTTTATTGTTTTCGGGCTTGCGGGATCTCTAGGCAGAAAGTATGGACGTAGACCAACGGCTAGCAGTTCAACATCCGGGTTACAGAGCTGTTCTTTGGTTGTGATGTGACCGGGATTACACCATCTGCTGTTAACTGGAATGGCAAGCCCCTCGCCTTTCCGCTTACTGCTCTCGGTACAATCCCGATCGGCCCGGACAGTGTGGGAAGCCATCGACAGAGATGTTCTGGTCCATAATGTCTCCATGTCTCCATGAAGCACATCAGACTGCAATCCCGGTACTCTGCGTGGCTCCGCGTTAGAGCCGTTAGCTCGTTCATATTGTTGCTAAGAGACAACATATTTCCCGTAACAACAGAGGAGACACGGCCCAAAACTTCTCCTCTCAAAAGCCCGTCCCGTCTCGACCCTCCTCTGTTCCCCGACATTGCTTCCTCCTCTGCATCCCCGGTGTGTTTTTCTCCAGAGTTCAGCTGGTATATCGGCTGGTCTTGCTACTATGCCGGCCGGCATTAGCGCGATCAGCTGTTCCCGGTGTTATAAAAATTAGGATTATACTGGGGTTCAAATGTTTTAATTCTTGTAGAGAGTGTGTGTGTTTTCTGTTCTTTGCATGTCTCTCCCACTCCCCTTATCAGGCATGTGTTTGCTGAGGCAGGAAGGGAGAGATGATTAAAAAACGGACCAAGGACAAGAGAGACAGGTTAGGGGAGGTGTCATTTTGGGCAAGAAACATAATGTTCATTACTAAGCGGAAGACCAAAAAAGGAAATTGTTAGTGGGGAGATATCCGAGACAGCCCATTTTAAGAAAATTGTATAAGAACCAACTGACAGAGCTCCTCAGGGAGCCTTTTTCTCTGTAACCCCTTTTGTGTGTTGCACTGTTAAATGCTCCTTCTTGTACAAGAATAATAAATTCAACTTAAACTTTGATACTTTGAATCCAGTCTTCCTTATTTAAGAGTTAGACTTAAAAAATTCTCATAACATTTGGCGCCCAACGTGGGGCCCCAATATCTGTTCTCCTCTGGAAGCAACGGCACTGGAAAAAACCTGCAGGTATATTGACTGAAAACCGCCACAAGGTTCTTAAAACCCTGTTTTGGTGTAGGCCAGGACCAGCTGAAAGAGGAGGCAGTGGGGTCAACCACAACAAGAAAAAAAAAAAAAAAAAAAAAAAGGAGACAGACCCACAGGATTGGGAAAACAAAAGGGTAAGTTGAATTTTGATCATTGGCCAGAGAGCCTCAGTTTGGGTAGGAACTGAGAGGAGTGCCTCCATCATAGACTTGGAGGGTAATGTCATTGGAACGACAATTGGAAAACTTGATCCTTCAGGCCTGAGTAAACAAAAAGACGTCGGAGAAGTCTGGGACTTCGTCAGTATAGTGTTGCTTCTAAGTCAGAGACTTAAAGGTAATACTGGGAGTCTAGGACTCCGATAAAAGAGCATGCTTTAGTGTTTTTAAACCCTCAAAATGGGCAACTGTCAGAGTCATAAAATAGAACGATACAATGGAGATGCCAGATGGAAACATTAAACCCTGATAATGTTAAATATCTTAAGAGATGGCAGAAGAAGTATGATTTCGTAGGAAGATTAGATGTAGGAGAATGTGAAGAGTTGGTGAAAGCTATTAGTGAGAAGGAGAAAAGGAAAGGTAAGTCAAGGAAAGAAGGACTGTTACAGGCCAAGTTGTGGCTGATAGAAGCTAGGGCCAGACAAGCCAGTATTCAGAGAAGGAAAAGAGAAGGAGAAGAGAAAGTTGCTAAAGAGAAGAAAATGTAAGTGAACAGAAGGAAGCTCAACAGAGCAGTGAAAAACAAACTTATATATATTAGAACATATATCCTGTCTTGTTTTCTGCCCAAGACCCTCAGGGTGATAACAAGTACGTGCCATGTGGGCTCCGTCCGGATTCTCCGCCTTATCCTGCGCCTCAGCCTCCTCCTCCCGCACCACCAACTGCTCCGCCGCCTCCGTCCACTCACACAACCCCTTCCTGAGGGTTAATGTCACTCCACGAAGGGGAGAGAAGACTCCACAGATCCCTCAGTCTCCTCTAAAGACATGAAGCGGTACAGTATACGGCCACACCACACATGCAATTGAGACACAGAGTTACAGAGGAATAAATTTAGATGATGATGAATATAACACGACTTTCATCGCACCCATGATTGAGTTACCAAACCCTAGAGCAGGCTTAAATGTGAAGGGAGCAGTGCAGCCACTCACAGTGAGTGTATTTAGAGCATGGACAGACCAGGATGTTAGAGACGCAACAAAAACCATAACTCGTCCTGAAGAGGATGGCGAAGCCTTTACTAGAGAAATGAATCAACTCTTCAAGAGTTTCAGTTTAAATACTGTAGAAGTAGAACGAGCAGTCAGAACAATAGCGCCAAAAGTATGGTGCCAAATAAGGGGAAATTGGGACTCACTTATTAATCAGGAGCTGATTCCATTTGGTCATGCAAATTATGCTGCTCAGGTAGACCCACTACTGGCAAGAGTGGTTGCACATTACAGAGGACCAGCAAATTACTCAAGAGTGTCAGAATGCAAACAGGGACCTGCAGAGCCGGTGCCACTTTTTGTTGAAAAGATGAAAAAGGTGTTCCGTGTACACAGTGGAATACCCGTAAATAATGTTGATAACAGCCCGTACAGCATGCAGTTAAAAAAAGCACTCATGATTGGATTCAGACCAGAAATCAATCAGTTCAAGAAAACACCTGATTGCTTGGAAAAATGAAGGATTGCAGAGGACCATTGACTATGCAATTCATGCAGAAGAAACAATTGAAGCAAAAAAGAAAAAAGATACAAATGCATTTTTGTGCTATGACAGTAACACTGGTGAACTTTTCTTCCAAGATAACCACGGGAGGGGGAGAGGATGTGGAGGTGGTGAGAACAGAAGAATGGACAGCGATTTGTGCTACAATTGTGGAAAATTTGGACATTACGCGAGAGACAGCAAAGTTTCAAAGAAAAGAGGGAGGAGGGGAGGATGGAGAGTAGGAGGAGGCGAAGGAGCGGAGCCTGGACAGGACAGGAGAAAAGAGGATCACGCCGCATGACTGACTCCAGAAGCAGGTCATGTAGACATACATGACAAACAGCCGAGATTTTACTATCCCAGGAAGGAACTAAACCATGGATAAAATTAGAAGTGCAAGGGAAAGCAATAACTTTTTTGTGTGACACTGGAGCCTGCAGAACAGTCGTGCGATGTAGTGAAACAGGAACAAATTTTCCTTTGCAGCTAAATAGTGTTTTGAGAGTTAAGTCAGCCACAGGGCATGTAACTGTTGAACCTTTGACCAAACCACTAAAAATAAGTGATCCTAAAACAAAGAATAAAGCATACTGGCCTCAGTGGCGTTATCACAATTGTGTCCCGTTAACCTCTTAGGGAGGGATTTGATGACGAAATTAGGGATAGCAGTAGTACCAGACCAAAATGGTTTTGGTATGAAAGCATGCCGTGTAAATCTAAAAACAGCGATGACGAGGACGAAGTAGAAACGTTTGTGCGCGAAGGACTAACATTGAATTACTGGTACAGTTTAGATCTAATTCAAACAGGACCAAGTAGTATAACTCAAGAATTAATGAAATTGGTAAAAACCTGCATTCCTTCTGCCGAGATGAAAAACACTGAAACACACACACCCGAACAGTTACATTGCACAATGTACTATCGACACGAGCACAAATTCTTTAAAGAGCCCAGCTGTAAAGTAACTCTCACTGAACTATACTGGGACAAAAAAGGAAATTTTGCATGCGCGGTGAGCCTCCAGAAACCAGAAATGAAACTGTTTAGGGGGGGTCTCACACCACATATCTCATGTTCAATAACGATCCAATCACAGTGGAGAGATTTGGGTGGGTTTATCTAAAAAATAAAAAGATCAAACTGTGAATGGAAATAAGTGTGGGGGGGCTATTCACACCTAAATTAAACGTGTATTGCACCCATTTGAACTGGGTCACACAAGCAGTCAAGGCTACACCTCAGTGGAGAAACTAGCCTAGACTCTATCACCGATTGATACACTTTAACTGCTGAAGAAGAGTTAGAGCTAACCAATCTACCCCAGGAGTTATGGTCCAAGGGGTCAGCTGATGTGGGACTCATTAAGGGGGTACAACCAGTTAAAATAACTCCAAAAGGCTCTTACAGGCCGTATCAGAGACAGTATCCACTTAAACCAGAAGCTGAAGAAGGAATAGCACCAATAATACAGGATTTACTGAGTGCAGGAGTTATTAGAGAGTGCCCACATGCAGCATGCAATAGTCCTTTGTTCCCTGTAAAGAAAGCCGCCCCATCGACAGGATGGAGGATGGTACAGGATTTACAAGCAGTAAACAAAGCAGTAATACCACGTGCTCCCCTTGTTCCAGACCCACACACTCTGCTAAATGAACTCAATCCAAAAACATGATTGTGTAGCTGAAACAACAGAAAAAGTGTTGCCAAGAGTGGATTTAACTGACGTGGCATTACAAAATCCAGATGTAGTGATGTTTGTAGATGGATCATGCAAAAAGAACCCAGATGGGACTAACAGTAGTGTATATGCAGTGGTAACTATAGACAAAGTGTTAAAATCTAGAGCACTTGCACCCCACCTCTCAGCTCAAGCAGCAGAACTGATTGCACTAACTGAAGCATGCAAATTAGGAGCAGGGAAGAGAATAACTGTCTGTACTGACAGTGCATATGCTTTTAATACCTTACATGTTTTTGCACAGCAGTGGAAAAATAGAGGTATGATTACATCCATAGGTAAATCGATTTTGCATACAAATCTGATTTTAGCCTTATTAAAAGCTGTACAATTGCCACTTCAGATAGCAGTATGTAAGTGTGCAGCCCACACGACAGGAACAGACTTAGTTTCACAAGGAAATTGCAAAGCAGATGAGGAAGCGAAGATAGCTGCTGCCAGACAAGAATACCAGGACATATACACAGCTGAAGAGATCACACACATTGACCATGACATCTTAAAAGACATGAAACAGAGCTCACCTAAATCAGAAAAACAATTTTGGGTAAACAGGGGGGCGACATTATCTGATAATGAGTTATGGAATTGACCAGAGGGCAAGTACATACTTCCAAAGAATTTATTTCGATTTGCAGCAATACTGACGCATGGATTAACTCATGCGTCAACAGGGGATGTATGAGCTAATAAATAAAATATATACAGCATATGGATTCCAAAATTACATAAAATTTTTGTGCATCATGTCTAGTGTGTGGAAAACAGAATGTCCAAGGTAGATTGAGACCAAGACCAGGTAAAATGCCTAATGCTCAATATCCATTTCATACGATATGCATGGATTTCATTGAATTAAATAAATGTGAAAATAAAAAGTATTGTCTAGTGATCATAGACTTATACTCAAAATGGATTGACGTTATTCCAACCACACAAAATGATGCAATAACAGTAGCTAAAGCTTTAGCAACACATATTGCACCAAGATTTGGATTTCCAGAAATCATATATAGTGATAATGGACATTTCAGAAATGATGTAATTGCTAAACTGAGTGAACTGTTTTCCATTAAAACGAAATATCATTGTTCTTATCATCCACAATCAGCAGGACTAGTGGAAAGAGCGAATGGTACAATCAAGGCTAAACTTCACATACAACCTAATAATACAGGACTGTCACCTTTTGAAATTTTGTATGGCAGACCTTACAGAGTACCTTTGATTAACTTCAAGGGAGATGGACAGAAACAATTGTAGATTATATGAGCAAAATGTTGAAAAACAAAGAAACTATGTCTACAGTTCTCTCACCCACAGAGCAAGAGACACCTGTAAAACCAGGAGACTGGGTATTTACCAAAACGCTTAAACGGAAGAATTGGAGTTCTCCGAGGTGGGAGGGTCCATTTCAAGTGCTACTCTCAACACCCACAGCAGTACGCATAGCTGAGAGAACAACGTGGATACACCTGACACATTGCAAATGAGCACCGATGCCTACAGATAAGTAATAAATAAAACAGCCACTTACACCTTAGGTATGATGGCAGAGCGCCCATGGCATCCATTCAGAAGAATGGGATGCGGAATGGGGGGATCCATAAGTATTTTCGTAATACTTTCAATAGTTATATCGATACCAATCATCCGACTCTTCGAGCAGAATAACTATAGAGAAACAACTAATGTGACCCAGACCCAAAAAGACGACTCATCTCCGCTTTTCAGAGCAAAACGAGGTAACTTAATTCCTAAAGCGACTATCTACTGCAAACACTGGGAATCTCCTTGTGGCTAAAATTGATTTTTGTGATGTAGCACCCTGCGGACGGACAAACCAGGAAGCCTTAGCTGGGGCAGAGAAGTACCTATGTGTAACTAGACACCTAAATAAAGAGGGGTTGGGAGCATGGTGTGAAGAATGGAGTTTGGTGGGATGGAACACAGGGAAGCAGAGTTGGGGGTACAAGCCATGGAAAGCAAAGACAGAGACCTGTGGAGGGAGTCGCCCATCACTGTTAGAAAGACTCTCCATATTTAAACCTGCACATCAACCAGGTTGTGGAGCAGGGGAGTGTAATCCCCTGATAATAACAATTAAAGATCCTTGTCCTGATGACTCTATGACTTTTGTGCAGCATACGTCAAAGGAACAGACCCTAAGGGACATATACAGTTAGAGTTTTTTGACTCAACTTCTCCCCCACCATCTACAGAACCAAACGACCGTTCCCATGCTATGACTTCACTGCCGCCTACTCCAGTCGATAGAAGCAACCCGGTGCAGTACATAAAGGTTGACAACTTACAGGAGGTACTTGAATTAGAGACAGGATATAAGGACAGTAATGCATGGTTACAGTGGATTTCTTTTACTACTAAGGGTTCTGGACTGGCAACTGATTGCATAGCATGTGCAGCAGCAAGACTAGGAACGGTTCCTTTCCACTTAATCCTTACAAAGATCTTGAAGGATTTAAATGCTTACTTGAGCTGTACAAAACTGATTCTCCAAAGAATAACTGTACCACTCTCAAGTATCTCTTTCCAGCTGTTTCCACTAAGACTATTCCGCCATGGTTCACACCATACGAGGGGAATTACACCTGCCTGTCTAGGAAACGGGGAACAAGCGGGGGACAAGACACAGGATTCCTGATAGGGTGTGGCACTATAATTACGGTAGGGAGAAATCCCTATGGGATCACTGATGAACTGATGACTATGCATGACTATGCACGATCAGCTATATGGTGGTATTGTGGAGGACAGAGGTTAAGACCCAAGTTGCCTAAACTCTGGTATGGTACCTGCGCTCTGATTCACTTGATGATGCCTACATACTTGCTTCCCATGAGTCCACAGTTTCCTAAACTAACGACAGAAGATATGCACAGAGTTAAACATGATAAAACCCACTTCATTTGATTCTAGAGTCTATTTGGATTCAATTGGTGTTCCCAGAGGAGTCCCAAAAGAGTTTAAAGCCAGAAACCAGGTGGCAGCAGGTTTTGAATCATTCTTTACCTGGTGGGTTACGATAAATAAAAATGTGGATTGGATAAATTACATCTGTTACAACCAACAATGCTTCATTAATTACACTCGTGATGGATTTAGAGGCATCTACAAACAATTAGATAAAACTAGTCTGATGGCCTGGCAGAACAGATTGGCTTTAGACATGCTACTGGCTGAAAAAGGAGGTGTGTGTAAGATTTTTGGAAATCTGAGTTGTACTTTCATCCCAAATAACACAGCACCGGATGGCAGCATCATAAAGGCATTGGAAGGACTGACCTCACTGTCAGAGGAGCTGGCAGACAATTCAGGTATCATAGATCCAATCACAAAATGGATGGAAGACATGTTTGGGAAATGGGGAAACATCCTGAAGGTACTGATAATGTCTGTAGGAATTGCAATTGCTGTCTTGGTCACCTGTGGATGCTGTTGTATTCCATGTATGAGAGAATTGATACAAAGATTGATTACTACTGCACTAACGAAACAACAATTGTTCTATCCACCTGTCTCTGCAGTTGATGAGTTCGAGAGGCATGAGGTGACTGAAGGACGGGGTGTGGTTAGAGTCGGGAATGAGGACGAGTATGAAGAATGTGTCCAGCTCGAGCAAGTAGAAGAGCCAATCTACATGAATGACACACCTGTCTAGTCTTTATTCCACAGCACAATGAAGAACCTATAGAAAATCTGAAAGGAAGTTATAGTGTTCTGATGTAATGTATGCTTAAGAGAAAAAGACTGACTGCAAATTGTATATACATTTAAAGGTTTTGTTTTGTTGTTCAGGGACAACACCCGTAGGCAGGGAAAGAGGGTCTGATGAGTCGATCAGCCCGTTCATTATTTTTCTTTATTAGATTCATAAATGTACTTATACATTTGCTGTTATCACAATTAATATTCTTTACATTTATACATTTACATTTAATGAGTTATTAAGCATACTGTTGTGATTGTAACAATTACTAACACAAATCATTGGCCGCTGTGGCAGCGGGGCCATGTGGAGAATTTTCCTGTCCAGAAAGTAACAGTACGAAACAATAAGAATGTTAAAGAACTGCCAGACAGGTTTTTCGCTCCCACATCATCCATGATTATTTGAATCAATTATCTAACACATGTCTCTCCCACTCCCCTTATCAGGCATGTGTTTGCTGAGGCTGGTAGGGAGAGATGATTAAAAAACGGACCAAGGACAAGAGAGACAGGTTAGGGGAGGTGTCATTTTGGACAAGAAACATAATGCTCATTACTAAGCGGAAGACCAAAAAAGGAAATTGTTAGTGGGGAGATATCCGAGACACCCATTTTAAGAAAATTGTATAAGAACCAACTGACAGAGCTCCTCAGGGAGCCTTTTCTCTGTAACCCCTTTTGTGTGTTGCACTGTTAAATGCTCCTTCTTGTACAAGAATAATAAATTCAACTTAAACTTTGATACTTTGAATCCAGTCAAAATTCGTAACATTTGGCGCAGCGTGGGGCCCCAATATCTGTTTTCCTCTGGAAGCAACGGCACTGGAAAAACCTGCAGGTGTATTGACTGAAACCGCCACAAGGTTCTTAAAACCCCGTTTTGGCGTAGGCCAGGTCCAGCTGAAAGAGGAGGCAGTGACGGGGTCAACCACAACAAGAAAAAAAAAAAAAAAAAAAAAAAGGCGACCCACAGGATTGGGAAAACAAAGGGTAAGTTAAATTTTAAACATTGGCCAGAGAAACAAAGGCAGTATGCCCAGATGGAAGCGACATTTAAAAAACAACACAAAGAAAAAACATGACAAAAACACGACAAAAAGCACAAAAACAACTTCATTAGAGAGGGCAGGACTCCACAGAATTACAGTGAAGAAAACAAAAACGAACAAAAGAGAAAAAAGCCAAAAAGTCAAAAAGCGACCTCAAAGGCTGGAGGAGCGTAACAGGCAGCTTGCAGCTTGCAGCTTGCAGCTTTTCGCGCATGCGCACTGGCATGATGACCAGCCAAGTGTACGTTATCAGATGGTCTGCTAGCCGAACCATCAGTATAAAGAACCATATCAGAATTTGGTATCGGTGTTTGCAGTAGATCTGGTCTCGGAGATGTGCACATTTCAATGGCGATACAGTCATGTTCATCTCTGTATCAATCAATGGTAGCAGAGTAGCTGAATTTATTGGAGGTGAGCGCTTTAAAGTTATGTGGGGACTTGAAAGAATTATTGCCTCGTAACCTAAGCGACGTGCTGCTGTCATGTGTTGTGTTGCGGATGTGTTCAAAATGTGTAATACTGCATGCGGAACGTGCACGACACAGTCATGAGCCAGTACAATGGGAGAAGATTTGTTGATTAAAATGGCATAGGTGGCCACTGCTCTTAGACAACTTGGCATACCAAGAACTACAGGGGTCAGTTGAGAGGAGTAGTAGAAGCCATCTCTCTCATGCACATGTAGATGGAACGGCTGGTGATAGTCAGGCAAACCCAACACTGGAGTCATGGTGAGACCATGTTTCAGATCTTGAAAGGCTTCGTGCATTTCCTCAGTCCACTGTACCACCAATGGACCTGATTTCAGTGTGGTGGCTTGCAAAACAGAGTCCATAGTTGCATATTCAAAAATCCAGTGTCTGCAGTTATTAGCCATCCTGTTATGGTTCAGTTTATTATGTCTTGGTTGTTGTTTTTTCTGTTTTGTGCTCTTTCTGTTTTCCCCCTCCCATTTCTGTTTTCCTGCAGAGCTTGTGTGTTGCAGGGGGCGTGGCTGGCTCCTCCCGTTGGCCGCAGAGGCACACCTGTCCTCACTCAGCTCATTCCCTCCACCTCTTAAGCCTGGCCTTCACCCCTGCTCCTTGTCAGATCATTCCATGCTCTCCCTCTTCATGCCACTCACCTGTGCTCCAGCCTCGGAAGAACTTCTCCCGTCAGCCTGCTCCCTGCCTCACCAGTCTGCGTGGTGTAGTGTCTTTGGTTTTTGGAATTAAAGTATCTTTCGTTTTCACTCACCATTGTGTGTGTGTGAGTCTCTGCTCTGGGGTTCACATCTCTGAGAACTTAACAGAATGATCTGACCAAGTATGGACCCCGCAGAGATTGAGAGGGTAAAACAAGCCCTCACCGCTCAAGGAGCCTGTGTGGGTCAACATGAGAACGCCCTGAATGAAGTCATGGACAAACTGCTCCACTTGACCTCCAGCCTGACCCAGCTGGACAACCGTCTGAACCAGGTCGCCACTCAGCTTTCCACGCTGACAGTTCCTGCTCGACTCTGGGTCCTCCTGCTCCTTCTCCTGCTCCAGCCGCTTCTCCAGCCATGCCTAGTCACCCTCGTGAGCCCTTCATCCCCACTCCAGACAGGTATTCGGGAGAATTAGGGTCATGCAGTCAGTTCCTCCACCAGTGTTCACTAGTGTTTGACCAGCAGCCATTAACTTACTCCTCTGACAAGTCAAAGATAGCCTTTACTTGCAGTTTACTTTCCGGAAGACCTCTGCATGGGCTGTGGCCATGGCTAATACCGCTCACCTGCTTGGCAGGCCTACCCTTTGTTCTGTAATGAGTTCCGTAGAGTTTTGACCACCCCGTCAGAGTAAGGAAGCCGGTAGTAGACTTCTCTCCTTGTGCCAGGGATCTCAGTCAGTAGCGGCTTACTCTATTGACTTCGCATTCTCGCAGCTGAGAGTGGGTGGGACGAAAGGGCCTTACAAGGGGTTTTTCTGTGTGGGCTTAGTGAGCAGCTTAAGGATGAGCTAGCTGCTCGGGATGAGACCTCTTCACTAGAGGAACTTATTTCCTTGGCCATTCGTCTTGATAACGCCTCAGTGAGAGACGCAGAGAGAGCAGTCAGACAGAGGGCCCCTCTCCTTCAGTCCAAGTCTCCCTGCACCCTGATCCACCCTCCGCTAGTGTATTTCATCCGGCTGCCTCATCCTCTCCCAGTATTGTGGAGCCCATGCAGCTGGGGAGGATGAGGCTCACTCAGCTGAGCGTCAACGCCGCTTCGCCTGAGACTCTGCCTTTACTGTGGTCAAGCTGGTCACGTCCTCTAACTGTCCCGAACGGCCAGGAGAGTCGGCTCATCAGCCGCAGGCACTGGTGAGCCATACTTCTGTTAGTCCATCCTCCAATCGCATTCAGCTTAAGGGTACTGTTTCCTGGTCTCAAATTAAGATCCCTCTCCTGTCTTAGTTGACTCTGGCTCTGACGACAATTTCATTGACTCTGGTATTGTCACCCAGTTTGCCCTTCCCTCAGAGCCACTTCCAGAACCCAAGGATGTTTTTGCCCTTGATGGTCGACTCTTGGCCGTGTAACTCTCCGTACTGTCCCAGTGTCCCTGCAACTTTCTGGAAATCATCATGAGACAATCTCCTTTTACCTGATTCCCTCACCGTCATCACCCCTAGTTTTAGGTCTCCCCTGGCTCAAACTTCACAATCCACACATTGACTGGTCTACGTTATCTATTTCCAATTGGAGTCTATATTGTCACTCCCACTGTCTGCATTCGGCCGTCCCCACCACTAAGTCCACTCCGCCCGCTCTCCCCAGACCTGTAGATCTTGCTTCCGTCCCTCAGGAATATCATGACCTCCAGGAGTGTTTTAACAAGGACCGTGCTCTGTCTCTACCTCCTCACAGGCCGTCGACTGTTGTATTGACCTGCTCCTGGTGCCCCTATCCAACCAGCAGACTTTATAAACTCTCCAGGCCTGAAAGAGAAGCCATGGAGACCTATATTTCAGACTCTCTAGCAGCTGGTCTTATTCGTCCTTCCTCCTCGCCCATGGGGCGGGATTCTTTGTCGAGAAGAAGGACAAGACTCTACGTCCCTGCGTTGACTTCAGGGGTTTAAATGACATTACCATTAAGAACAAGTACCCCCTTCCTCTCATTGACTCCGCTTTTGCTCCCCTCCACCAGGCCACCATCTTCTCCAAGTTAGACCTGCGCAATGCTTACCACTTGGTGAGAATTAAGGAGGGGATGAGTGGAAGACTGGGTTCAATACTCCCTGGGACATTTTGAATATCTGGTTATGCCATTTGGGTTAACCAATGCGCCTGCCATTTTTCAGTGTCTCATTAATGATGTTCTGCGTGATATGCTCAACAGGTTTGTTTTTGTTTACCTAGATGACATTTTAATTTTTCGTACACTTGAAGAACACATCCAACATGTCAGACTTGTTCTCCAGAGACTTCTTGAGAACAGACTCTTTGTGAAAGCAGAGAAGTGTGAATTTCATGTTTCTTCCGTGAGCTTTCTGGGTTTTGTGGTGGAGAAGGGACAGATCAAGTCTGACCCTGCCAAGATTAAGGCGGTGGTCGAATGGCCTACTCCCACCACACGAAAGCAATTACAAAGATTTCTGGGGTTTGCCAATTTTACCGTCGGTTTATTCGTGACTACAGTCGAGTTGCTGCACCACTTACCAGATTAACCTCTGCTAAGTCACCCTTTGTTTGGTCACCTTCTGCCAAGCCACTTTTGATAAGTTGAAGAGTCTGTTTTCCTCTGCTCCTGTGTTATGTCATCCTGATCCCACAGCCCAGTTCGTGGTGGAGGTCGATGCCTCAGACTCTGGTGTTGGGGCAGTCCTGTCGCAACGATCCTCCTCCGACCAGAAGCTGCACCCTGCGCATTCTTCTCTCGCCGTCTCACCTGCGGAGAGGAATTACGATGTGGGAATCGCGAGCTGCTAGCGGTGGTGCTGGCCCTTCAGGAGTGGAGACACTGGTTGGAGGGCTCTACTCACCCTTTTTATTTGGACTGACCACAAGAACTTATCTTACCTCCGTTCTGCCCGCAGACTCAACTCGCCAGGCTCGGTGGGCTTTGTTCCTGGGCGTTTCAACTTCATTCTCACCTACCGTCCAGGCTCCAGGAATGTCAAGCCTGATGCCCTCTCTCGTCAGTTCTCTCCCCCTGTTGAGGATCCTGCTGAGGACACCGTCCTGCCATCCTCCTGTGTAGTGGGATCAGCCAGGTGGGAGATTGAGCAGCTGGTCCAGGAGGCCCTTGAGGACCATCCGGCCCCTGAGGGAGTCCCACCCAACCGGCTGTTTGTGCCTCCTCCTGTCCGATCCCCTGTGCTCCAGTGGGGACACTCTTCCAGAGTAGCATGCCACCCTGGTTTCCATCGGACCTTGGCCTTGCTTCGTCAGCGTTTCTGGTGGCCTTCCATGTCTGCTGATACCAAGGAGTTCATCTCTGCCTGCTCAGTCTGTGCCCGCAATAAGCTTCTCATCGTGCTCCTGCTGGTCTCCTTCGCCCCTTCCTATTCCCCACGGCCCTGGTCTCACATTGCAGTGGACTTTGTCACAGGCCTGCCACCTTCAGAAGGTAACAATACCGTCTTAACTATTGTAGACCGTTTTTCCAAGTCTGTGCACTTTATCTCTCTGCCTAAACTCCCCTCTGCCCTTGAGACTGCTACTCTACTCACCCAGCATGTTTTTAGGCTGCATGGCATCCCCAGGACATTGTGTCTGATAGAGGGCCACAGTTCACCTCCAGGGTTTGGGGGCTTTTGTCAGGCTATGGGGCGTCTGCCAGCCTCTCTTCTGGTTACCATCCTCAGACCAACGGCCAGACTGAGCGGGCAAATCAAAGTTTGGAGGCCGCTCCGTTGTGTGGCCTCTCATCACCCAGCCTCCTGGTCTACCCACCTTCCCTGGATTGAATACGCACACTCCCTGGTCTGCTCTGCCACAGGTATGTCCCCTTTATGGCCGCTAATGGTTTCCAGCCTCCTCTCTTCCCACAGGAAGTTGAGGTGGCAGTTCCTCAGTGCAGGCACACCTCGGCGAGCCCATCAAGTCTGGCGTGAAGCCGGGCAGCTCTCACCCGCTCTGCGGCTCGGAACCAGAGATTGGCAGACCGGCACCGCTTGCCAGCCCCAGTATCAGCCTGGCCAGAAAGTCTGGCTGTCCTCCCGATCTTCCTCTCAAGACTGAGTCCCGTAAGCTTACTCCCAGGTACATTGGCCCTTATGTCATTGACCGGATCATTAACCCCTGTGTGGTGAGGCTTAAGCTGCCTCCATCCTCAATATACATCCATCTTTTCACGTTTCACTCCTCAAGCCTGTCTCCACCAGTCCTCTGTGCCCTCGGCCGAACCCCTCCACCCCCCCAGATCGTCGACGGTCACCCTGCTTTTTCTGTTCGGCAGCTGTTGGATGTACGGAGGCGAGGACGTGGTTTTCAATTCTTGGTGGATTGGGAGGGGTATGGGCCAGAGGAGCGTTCGTGGGTTTCTCGCTCCCTTATTTTGGACCCTGAGCTCATTAGAGACTTTTATAACAGGTACCCGGACAAGCCTGGCAGGCCGCCAGGAGGCGTCCCTTGAGGGGGGGGTACTGTTATGGTTCAGTTTATTATGTCTTGGTTGTTGTTTTTCTGTTTTGTGCTCTTTCTGTTTTCCCCCTCCCATTTCTGTTTTCCTGCAGAGCTTGTGTGTTGCAGGGGGCGTGGCTGGCTCCTCCCGTTGGCCGCAGAGGCACACCTGTCCTCACTCAGCTCATTCCCTCCACCTCTTAAGCCTGGCCTTCACCCCTGCTCCTTGTCAGATCATTCCATGCTCTCCCTCTTCATGCCACTCACCTGTGCTCCAGCCTCGGAAGAACTTCTCCCGTCAGCCTGCTCCCTGCCTCACCAGTCTGCGTGGTGTAGTGTCTTTGGTTTTTGGAATTAAAGTATCTTTCGTTTTCACTCACCATTGTGTGTGTGTGAGTCTCTGCTCTGGGGTTCACATCTCTGAGAACTTAACACATCCCCTGAAAAGAGAGCATCTGTTTCTTGGTTGTGGGGGGAGGCATGTTAACTAGCAGTTTCACCCTCTCCGGTGACAAAAGGCGCTGTCCATCCTTCAAAACATGACCCAAATATGTCACCTCAGGTCGACAGAATTGCAACTTAGCGACGCTCTGTGACCACACTCGGCCAGTCTCTGTAGCAGCAAGATAGAGTCTGTGTGGCTACCTTCTTTTGATGGAGAAGCTATTAGGAGGTCATCTGCATACTACAAGAGAGTGGAGCCCCCTGGCAGTTGGAGCCCATGCAGGTCTCTTTTTACCACCGCTGCATACACCGTGGGACTCTCGACAGAACCCTGCAGGAACCGTCACCAAGTGTATTGCTTACCTTTGAATGTGTATGCAAACAGATACTGGCTATCTGGATGCAATGGTATCATGAAAAATGCAGAACTTCAGTCAATGACTGTGTAGTGTGTGTAATTAGGTGGTAAAGAAGCTAAAATTGAATTGGTGTCAGGCACAATTGGAGCTGCAGGTACCACTATATTATTAATCGCTTGCAGGTCCTGCACGAACCGCCATTCATCAGGGCGGTTTGCTTTGGGAATTGGTAAAAATGGGAGTGTTATGTGAGCTGGTGGTTTGAACTAGCACGTCTTGATCCAATAGAGACTGAATGCCACTTTCAATTCCTGAGATGGCTTTGTGAGGCAAATTGTATTGTTTAATCATTGGTAGCTTAGCATTATTTTTGTGTGTGACTTCATGTGGCGGAGCCGAGTTTACAAAACCCACGAGATTTTTATATTTAGCCCACAAAATAGATGGAACCTCAGACAATTTAGAGGGAGGTCCATACGGTGCGCGAAGAGGCGGCTGATGAGTAACAAATGTAGACATTGGTAATTGCATATGTTCACCTAAAGACATCATATAGAGTTCCTCCCCTAAATATGTTACTGTTTGGTGTTGAGAAGCTGGTACAGCTTCTCTCAATGTCTGCCACTGAGCCACCATGTGTCCAAGGTGTTTCAGCCAGGTGTGACGGCCACAACGATATGTGGATATGAATTTTTAACATTAAACAATCTCTGCTGTTCACTACATAGTTGGACTGGTATGACACATCCCTGCGGACCAACAAACAAACACTGTTCACATTCCAACCCCTCTTGTTTATTTAAAAACTCAGAAACCAATTGTTTATACTGCTCAGAAGGGTTAAATGCTGCAGTACAATGACAATGCAAAAGAGGCCTCATTGTATACATCAATGTTACACATGCTGGAGATGATTTGGCAATTTTCTGAATATCTGAAACAGTGAAACTGGAAAGCATATTAAAACCTATTGTGACAGGCCGTCTCCTTCCCTGCCACTATATGGCACTGTGCCAATGCACGGAGCGTCTTGATGAGGGGCGGCACAATGCGCCCTTATATATAGAGGTGCGGACACAGCGTTGATTTCCTCTTTTTCTCTGCTTTCTTCCGGCGGCTGTGGCATGTTGCCGTGGCCTCGTGGTGGTTGGCGTGGCCATTGTAGGTGTACAGTCCTTCCATTCAGTGTGACCGGCGACACACTGTCAATTCCCAACAATACAAACTGTCTTCCGTACTCTGCAAAAACTGAAAAGCTAGAGGGGCGTTTTCATCAGGATGGGTTCAAAACAATCCATCCGGGGTGCACTGAATAGTAGCATGCAGTTTACAAAGTAGATCCCTCCCCATGAGATTAATTGGGCTTTTATCAGATATCAGAAAAGAATGCATCACTTCAGAGCCTTCAACAGTTATTTTAGTTCTCTGAGATAATGGTTCCGCTATGGAAACCCCAGAAACGCCTACAGTGGTGATAAAATTGGATGTAGGTGTGCATACATGCTCTGCAGTTTTTTACAGTAGAAATAGTTGCTCCACTATCTACCAAAATTTCAACGGTATTTCCATTGACTTGAACGGGCATTATCGGGTCTTCGGCAGGATTACTAGAAAGTTGAATAGTTGCAGCTTGAATATGAAATGGTTGTTCTGATCCCGCCCCTCCATGGCCTCCCTATGCTTGATTGTAATATGTTGGATGCCTGTAAGCAGCTAGTGGAGGAGGGACTGGAAGAGCAGGAAGAGACGTAGCTATTCGTTCCTGGCTTTGGTTATTGTGTCTGTTCCAACGATGACCATTCCTATTGACAATTACCACATTTTGGTCTCTTTGTTTCTGTTATTGTGTTGACCACCTTCCTGTAGCACATACTGCATCATCTGTTTTAGGCTGGAGGCAGGTTTATTGAGAGCGAAAACCTCATTCCTGTGCAAAGCCATTGCTTTGTTCATAGGTGCCTTCCAGTCTTGGGTGTGTCAGTCAATGACACAAGCAACTGCCACATTTGGTTTTAGATTCTACAGAATCTCTCCACAGTGAAAATTCATATTCATCTTGTTCTATTCCAGCATTAATATCCCACTTTTTGCATTTGCATTGCATTTTTTACTTTTAACGTTAACGTTAACGTTTAACCATCAAATCAGAGTTTTGGGTGAGGCCATTGCCCACCCTCAGCTGCTCAGGGAAAACAAACTCATCTTAACACAAGATCCACTCAGTTCTGCAAGTGAACTGGATTAGGTGTTTTTCTGGTATTCTTCCATGAATTCAGAAGCCCATGGTTTTGAAACTGCTGTGTTGTCAATCATTATTTTTACGAGCATTATTGAAGATGTTTGTGACACTTCAGAGGCAGGGGCAAAGTTGTTTTCCTATGTGCCTCTGTGTTTCTGGTTCGCCTAATTGGAGTGTAACATCAGATTTAGGCATTTATGTAGTAGCGTAGACAAAGTGTGCTTTTAAGTAGCGCCAGTTTGATTTTTTTTTAGCTTGACATATACGGTTATTACTTTTATGATTTGAGCACAAACTGCACAATTATGGTATGGTTTAACATAATCAATTCGTAATGAGCACCATGATTGGAGTTTATTCTGAGTTGATTTAAAGTGTGTGAAACGTATTAATCAAGTTGAAACATGTGTTAATCAAGTTTGATGAAGATTGTACTACACCATAATAGCATGTGATGATTGCTACAGTACTTATTTAAAACACTTGAAACATTTTTTTTCTTTGCAGTAGAAAGAACCTACATCCTATAACAATTTAAGTAAAAAGGTTACTTTTTTTTTCTTTCTTTTCTTTATTTTTTAAATGAAGTTGAACAGAGCTAACTTTAACTGTATAATCCTTGAAGAGGGAGAGCAGAGATGTTGTTTTGTAACAAAACAAGCGGCTCGATTTGGTGAGCAGTAACATAAGATAAGGATAAGAAATTAAGTGGAAGGTGACAACTGATTCAGGGAACAAAGGGCGCACGAGTGCTGTTTAAAAGAACAAACAAATATAACAAAAAGAGAACTATAAACAGAGCCTATATCGTCTAACTTGAAAACAAAACGAGAAATAAAAACCTCACTATCTAACCTGTCAATAACAAAGAAAACACATCAATAAACAGCACCCCTGAACTAGTGAATCTAACAAAAATATCCTCAATGCAATCAGTATTAACGTAAACTAAACCTAGCCCTGTCCCAATCATACTTCCCCACCAACCTCCACAATTTCCAAACACGATTTCAGGTACGATCAAACGAGGCAAGCCCACAGAACACCATACAAAACAAGCCGCCCGGAACTGCGGACACAGAGTCTTCACAGAGTTATGGCAGCCAGCGCGGCCGTAACACTCCCCCCCTTAAATTACAAGTCCTTGTGGCTTGATGTTAAAATTACATACATAACATCTAGCTACGATCTACAGCCTAAACAAAGCATCAGCTAACACATTTTCAGACCCCTTTTTATGTTAGATATCAAGGTTGAAGTCTTGAACCAATAGTGCCCACCACATGAGTCGCTGGTTGTGATTAAACATGCGGGACAGAAAAACAAGAGGATTATGATCAGTGGACACTACAACAGGTAGAGAAGTAGACCCAACATAAACCTCAAAGTGCTGTAGTGCTAACAGAGCAAGGGTTTCCTTCTCAATGGTGGAATAATTTGCCTGGGGTCGGACGAACTTGCGGGAAAAGTAAGCAACAGGATGATCAATGATCCATCCTCCCCTCTCTGCAACAGGACCGCACCAGCGCCCACTGCACTGGCATCTACCTCGAGCTTAAATGGTGTGGAAAAGTCAGGGGCCGTGAGTACAGGAGTGTGACTTAACAAAATCTTTACACTATCGAATGCCAACTGGCATTTGTGTGTCCACACGTAGTCTACCTTAGTGCTGAGGAGGTTCGTTAGCGGAAAGACGATACTGGAAAAATTGCGGCAGTAACTCCTATAGTAGCCAGCCATTCCCAGGAACCGACGCAACGCTTTACGCGTGGTTATAATGGGGAAATCCCTAATGGCAACAATCTTCACCTCAACAGGGCGCACCTGTCCCTGTCCAACCTGCTGACCAAGATAAGTTACGGTAGCTTTTCCAAATTCGCATTTGGCCAAATTTACAGTCAATGTAGCACGGGCCAAACGGTCAAAAACACATGCATGTGATTCTCCCACGTATCTGTATAAATGACTAAATCATCGAGGTAAGCGTTGCAATATGGCAATCCAGACAATACGGTGTCAACTAGTCTCTGGAATGTAGCAAGAGTGTTACACATCCCAAAAGCCATCACATTGTACTGGCAGAAATGATCGGGGGTGACAAATGCGGAAATCTCTTTGGCATGGTCTGTTAAAGGTACCTGCCAATAACCTTTTAGCAAGTCCAACTTACTAACGAATTTTGCAGTGCCCAGGTTATCGATACAATCCTCCATGCGAGGGAGAGGGTACGAATCTCGAACAGTAACTGCATTCACCTTGCGAAAATCTGTGATAAACCTGGGGGAGCCATCGGCTTTAGCTTCTAGTAAACACGGCGAACTCCACGGACTGGAACTAGCAGAAGCCAAATCATTTTACAGGAGATACTCTACCTCCTGTTTCATCAACTGACGTCTGATTGGCACGGTAAGCATGTTGTTTTATGGGGCGTGCATCCTTCACCTCTATGTCATGTTTCAAGATAGAAGTGCGGGTTGGAACATCGCTAAATAGACCTCCAGATCACGTTGTTGTTCAGCGGTTAAATGCTGCAAATAGCATGACAGGTTTACAAGCATCTTTGAATTTGGGAGGCGAACCGACGGATGTGTAGGGACGGGCATCTGTGGGTCATTTCCGTGGGGAGCGCCCACGCACTCTGTCACAACAATAACAGCAGCTTTAACATTTGACAATTCGGCTACTAAGGGCGAGGGAACAGCAGAGGCAACATTGTCTTTGCAGGACTGGTAGCATTTCAACAGATTTATGTGACAGACTCTAGTCTTACGCCTTCTGTCTAGAGTACAGAGTACATAATCAGTGTTGCTAAGACACTTTTTAATGACATACGGACCGTAGAATTTAGCTGCGAAAACGGATCTGGTGATGGGCAGCAGCACCAAAACTTTATTGCGGAAGCTTTACAGCGGAACGATCGTAATAGCACTTCATTGCCGATTGTGAGTCACTAAGGGTGGCTTTAGCAAGAGCGTTAACTCGTTGAAGGCACTCACGACTCGATTTGGTGAGCAGTAACATAAGATAAGGATAAGAAATGAAGTGAAAGGTGACAACTGATTCAGGTTCGTCAGGAGTTTAATTGTTCTTAACAAAAGGAGGCGAGGCAAAAGGGAACAAAGGGCGCACGAGTGCTGTTTAAAAGAACAAACAAATATAACAAAAAGAGAACTCTAAACAGAGCCTATATCGTCTAACTTGAAAACAAAACAAGAAACAAAAACCTCACTATCTAACCTGTCGATAACAAAGAAAACACGTCAATAAACAGCACCCCTGAACTAGTGAATCTAACAAAAATATCCTCAATGCAATCAGTATTAACGTAAACTAAACCTAGCCCTGTCCCAATAATACTTCCCCACCAACCTCCACAATTTCCAAACACAATTTCAGGTACTGTAATAGTAAATTCAATGTCTTTGTTTCAATCACTGGACTTGGTCTTTGTAAATAGTGATGCATAACGTCCCCCCTCCTTAACACAAGACACCAGCTCCTTTTGTCTTTGTAAATTGTGATGCCTAGACTTAACATTGCACCTAAATACAAGATCCTGCAGGATACTTCAGGTGTAGGACATAGCAATGGGGGGCCGGCGCCAATACTTGCAACAGACAGAAGGCGCCTTCCTGAAGGGGCGTCTCCTTGAACAGACAAAGGGTTGTGAAAGGAGTTTCCCCTCAGGTATAAATATCTAGGTATCCCCATATTCGGTCTTTTCTTCATCTTTGACCGCTCGCATGTTGAACTGACCTTTTCTTTGCAAAGAAAATAAAACCTTGTCGGTCGGCAGAAGTCTCCATTTCATTCTTCACCAGCAGCAGAGAATTTCCACAACAGTACGATCAAATGAGGTGAGCTCACAGAACACCATACAAAACAAGCCGCCCGGAACTGAGGACACACAGTCTTGGCCGTAACAACTTCCTCGTCACTGAGGTCTGTGTAAGGCTCCTCCTCTTTGGGTCTGGCTCCTTCTCTTTCTAAATCTGACTCATTAGACTGTCTGCTGTCTTCCTTCTCCTGTCTGTGCATAATCTTGACTTTCCTTTCTAATTCACTACTGTAGCTGTTAGTAGGAGAAATTCTTCATAATTTGTTGCTCGTGATGAGCTCACCTGCTCGGCTATGTTAGCATTGCAAAAAGGGACTTGTACTTGACAGCTGTGGACAGACAGAGAGCGCTTTTCTACTTTTTTGTTCTAGCAGTGTTACATCGACTTGAGCTAAAATGTTCAGTAGATTGGCCCAGCCATACATCATAGTTTTTTTTTTGCACATTTCTCCAAATCATAAACATACTCATAACATAAAATCAGTATACCCAAATTAACACTGCCAGAGTTGATTTCAGCACTTTTAAAGTGTCTATATGAGTCCACGAGTGTTAATTTAACTCTTTTTGCAGTGTTGGTACCTTAACACTAATTTGGTGTCATTTTTAAGGCTCTAGTTTCTAACTTTGCTTCTAGTACAGGCATTACAAGCATTGACACATTTGGCACTTAGATCAATTACTTTTTTTAAGTCACTGGATTCAAACTTGCAGCTTTTGTCACTCACTCTCACACCACATCTTTTTACAGGCCATAGTCAACCACACTTGCATACACTCATTCATGTATCTGAAATCCCAGGATGGATTTCCAACATTAGGGTTAACATTCATCTCAGACATTTGCAGCTTCTCTCGCTCAAATGTTCCCTCATATGGCCACATGCCATTCGTCCATTCACACATAAGAGAAGTGAACAGAAACATGAAATCCCATCCTTTCAGTCTACTGATGAGTCCAGCCGGCACATGCGGCGAAAACATTGCTTTAAAGTGTGATATCTGGACAGATGTGTGTGTGTGTGTGTGTGCCTGCTTTGGCATGCTGCTTATCAATGACAGGTTGACCATCTAACGTCACATTGGTTCTTTGATCTTCTACAGAAAGATGTTTTGTCTTTGACTTAGCTTTTGCTGAGTCATTCTGTCTGTTTTCAGATTCCCAGTTATCTACTACTGCTTTGGACAGATCGCTACCCATTTTCGCTTGTGCATTAAGACATTACACATACAGACAAACAGATTTCAATTCACAATACAACAGCATCAAAGGTCAGTCTCCACACCTTTCTAACTGCAGCAGTGGTGATCTGAGGTGAAAGGATGAAAAATTTAGTTCTTTTTCGCCCCCCGTGTATACACATTTAAAATCAACGTTTCCCAAAGAACACAGAGCAGATGATCCTCGGTCTTGATTTAAACAAGGGTGTATTTAAACTCCCCCGAAAATGTCTTTTCTATAGTTTAAGCCTCACATGGGTCTCCCTGTGCCGAGCGCAGCCCGAAGCTGCCCCGGAAACCAACAGCCAACGTAGTGGCAACGCGGAGGGTCACTGCCCAACCCGCCCCCGTCAGATCCACACACTGTACACTGCTCTGTAACCAATTTTTGTTACAGCTCCTTTTATTTTTTAGAGTTTTTTACACCATCGTCAGCTTTCTTAATTTCTCACTTTATGTCAATATGCCAATTGAACATCTAACCGGGATGTTTGTATGACACATACGTTTCAAACAACCCAGAGGTTTCAGCCAGGACTTGTCCCCAAGGACCTGAAGCTCCTGACCCCCTGGTGGGTCTTAGATGTTTTTATATTCCAGGCAAATTAAATGAGCACATAGTTTTTATGATGTCGTCAAACGCAGACATGGTAAGGCATAGTAATAAAACTTTGCACTTACCACGTCTTTGTTCTGTTGAAATCCTGTTCGTGACACCAATTGAAATTGCTGAAGTCAAAGGTCAATGGTGAGGTCAGGAAGGAAGAAAGTGTTCAGGAACCTCTGATGTCTTATGCTGTATTATTTATTGACAGGAGAATTAGAGACACTCTCAAAATACATCAGAAGTGGGTCTCACATTCTCCCGAACTTGTGCTGGTGGATAGACTTTAAACCCCAAGATAACACCACAAATACTACACGCCCCAGAATTAGTCAAAGAGAACGTCTTTACCCATGGAGGTGTTATTGTCAACACATTCTAGTCTGGAGACACAGATGTCTGTTTACGCAGAGTG
Source organism: Miichthys miiuy (assembly GCA_036365135.1). Classification (NCBI taxonomy): domain Eukaryota; kingdom Metazoa; phylum Chordata; class Actinopteri; family Sciaenidae; genus Miichthys; species Miichthys miiuy. The sequence continues at coordinate 29,616,451 of CM071606.1, read as the reverse complement.
AAATGTCAACGGCATCTATTATGTCTATATCTATTATGTCTAGGAAGGCAGCAATAGGTCTCTTCGACCGTGGCCACCACAGTGTTGAGATAGACTGGCACCTAGTCAAAGCCAAACAATTAATACTGCCGAGGACCTCAAGGCCCACATGTGACCTTGTGTAACCTAAGGATAGAAAATTCCATAACAGATGTAGGCCCGTAAGAAAAGGTAGAGTTCAACTGTCTCCTTGGAAGAAGTAGGTGGGTGCAGATAGTTTTCTGACATTGCAAGGCAACAAATGTCAAAAACAGTCTCATCACATGGATGTGGACCTCTTGGCAGGCATTCCTCTCTACAAGCCTGTATCTGCTGATGGGATACTGCCTTGATGTAGTCTGTGGTGCCAAACAGGTAGGGAAGTCTGTACATCAGTAGTGGTTGTCCACTTGAGAAAACTGCATTCCTACTGGGGCGAATTCTGTGGCAATTCCACAGGTGACCAACGTCCTGCAGCTCTCTCTAAAAGAAGAAAAGCAAACAAGGCAAAAAGCAAAAAACACTTAGCCTAAACTTGCACATCTTTTCAATTATCCCATACTATCCATACTGCAGTCGTTCTCCTCCCCAAAGAGGCCATGAAGGGATTCTAATAAATGTAAAAAGGGACAATACAGTCTTTCTGTGTAATATTCATTCTAAATCTCAGCTGAAGCTCATATGAGGTTTGAACAGAGGAATAATTAAGCTGTTGAAGAATGTAAGTCTTTTTGCAACAAAATTTCTTAAGCAGCTCAGGAAGAAAATACTATACTGAATTCATATCCACATTGGAATTGTGAATAGGAACAGCATGGAGAGGAGAAATGATCACAGCTGCAGTAAACGACTAGCACAACTGGACATATGAACAGTATTGTTATAATTAGTTATTGACAGAATAAAAAAAACAGTCTAGTCCAGTGAAGTTAACAATTAGACCTAATTCATTACTCAACTGTTATCTTAATTCAACCAAAAGGGGAGGAAGACTTACCTCAATTATTTCCAAGTATGTGAACTGTATGAGATTTTTGTCAATGAAGTCCCCTGGGAAATGGTCATGGTCCTTTAAATCTTGAAAAACATTGATTCAGTATTGAGCATGGTGTTTTCTAAAAATTCCCCACCACTGTTCAATCCTTTGGTTATGATTACTTGAGCCGGTAATGTAGCATTTCTCACTGAACTCGTTGTCATGGGTACCTCTTAAAAACATCTGCATCTGCTCCACTGATTAGGATCTCGTATCCTGACCTCGTAATTACGAGATCCTGATCTCGTAATTACGAGATAAGGTGTCAAATTTTCCAGTGAATGCAATGCGCTTACGTAATATAGCACCAAATCATAACAGACAATTTCCATATAGAGCAGATCTAGACCGTACTCATTGTAATCATTATTTACAGAGACGCAACAAGAAAGATGGAATGACATGAAACAAAAGTCCTTCTACAAATGCAACTATTATTGGGTCATCTTAATATTCAGCTCCACTGTGCCTTAGTCGAGGCAGATATGTCAAAGACAGATATCTCTAAACCTGGAAGTGAGAGAAAAAACTTTCCCTGTAATTTGGGTGAACTGATACTTATTAGTATTTGTTTTTCTTTTTACTGGACATAAACCTTTTGTGTAATCTACTTGGTGGCGACTATTCCAATATTGTGGAAGTTGGTCATTTTTACATTTTAACTCTCATGTATAACAAAGTCTACAGTAGACCCTGTAGGCTGCTGAATTGTGGTTCTAACAAGTCTCAGTTTTTACTCCGCGGAAGAGACAGACAGCCTGCCGGAAATTGTCTTTGTTTTACTGTCAGTGTGTTCTGGTCGGCGCCTGATCATGTATAAGAGTTAGATCATTCACGTGATTAATTTTGATTAAAGTTGAATTTTCTGGTTGAATTATCTTTCACATTAGATTAAAAAGAAAACTGTGTTTCTTTCAGCCGTAGAACGGACCTAAATATCTAAAGAAAATATTACGCAACCCTACTTTAAATGTTGAAAACATCAGTAATACATAACATTACAATATATTAGTTGGTACAGTTCTATATATCAATGTCAATAGTAAAGGTTAATAACAGAACATTTAAATTCGCTGTCAACGTAATACGTGATATTGTCCGTTTTTCCTGGTTTCATTTCAACGCAGCACGAGACGAATGGTTTGTTGTCGTCACGTGACAGGAAGTATGTATTGGAAGTTCAACGCTAGTAGGAAGTGTGTGTATTTACGATGCAGCGACACACAACTCTAATGTCTTGAAATACAACAACCAGTCCTGTGTTCTGGGAGTATTAACTGTGTTTTCTATGAAAACGAAGGCGGTTAGTGTGACCCGTTTGACTCTCTGCAGTCTGATGGACGACCATCGGTCAGTTTTTGCCTGTCGATACTCAACCTTCGCATGCTAGTTTTAGCTAAGTGGCTTGCTAAGTTGGATCACAACCTTGCTCTGTCCGTCAATACGAAAACGTCCAGTTCCGTGCTGTCTGTGGATGGCAAAAGCTTCTGTTGTTATTTTCACTTTGTCCTAGTTTAGCTAATGTTTGCTTAGTTGATGAACACTACACGGTAGTGCATAGTGTGCAGTTTACGCTAACTGTTCCTGAAGTCCCATCCTTTGCTTTTGACAAGACGTGACCACCTACTTACAGTGGCATTAGACTGGCATCGACATGAACTCAGCAAAACTGGGTCGACAAGTCGATGAAGAGCTACAACTGTCGTGTCTAGGTCAGTAACACTGCTGATGATTAGTATTATTAGTATTATTACCACTGACTTTATGCTAGCTGTCACGTCAGTCAGGTCACGTTATGATGTCACTTTGCTAACAGCTAACTTTAGTTGAGTATCTTGAAGTTAGTCAGACTCAATGTTCCTTTGCCAACGTCGGATAAGTGAAGGCAGCCATGGGTAAGTCGTATACTATGGTTTTACACTGCAACTCCCTTAATTCCGTAGTGAACTGTAATATTAGCCGCCATTGACGATACGACCTCGGACAGTGACAGTCTGCTGTCTGCCGCCAAATTGTTGCTAATTTAAATAGTCGCCTAATCCATGAATATAAAAATACAGGATGTATTCTGTAAAGCAGCATAGGCCATATTTAACGTTAGAAATCTTGTAGAACTCGACTGTAGTCTTTTCGACTTCTTCAGTGAGTATAAGGAATGGGAATATTCCCATAGCCAATATTACATACATTACAGTAATGAGCAGTGCAAACTTGAATCAGTTGCTGTATGTCTTTATGCAGAATGTTTCGACAGACCAACCATTCTTGAGACGTATGAAGAATGTAAGTCACACTGAATCATGTATTTTTAATATATCTTGTGGTTACAAAGTAACTTTTCTAAAATAAAAGATTTAACATTTCTTTATAACAGAGAACATAATGTATTTGACTCATAAACATAGAGTTTTGATCAGCTTACTACCTTTAATAAAGGTACTTTATTTCAATATTTTTATTTTTCTGTCTTGTGTTTGTCAGACATTGAACTCCTGTGAGGGCTACAAACAAGAGAGTCGTGATTTTTATCATCATTATTTGCTCCCACACTTTGGAGGAGCTCTTACCATCTCTGAGCTTCCACAATGTTGGAGGGTCTTGTTGCTTGGGTGCTAAACACGTACCTGGGAAAATATGTCAGCATCCTGAATACAGATCAGCTCTCCATAGCTCTTCTAAAAGGTATTTATACATGCAACTATCTTTCTGTATCTGTTTACACACTGTGAACTCCATATTTCCAGTTTATTAGATCCACCTAACTAAAACTAATGTAGTATAATACAACAGTTCTGCAGTAAATTTTCCATTCATAATTATTCTAATGTTCAGTTTTTGAACTGAAACTCTTGAGTGTTGAGAGATGTGTTTACTGTAATGTCCTCAGGCTGCCATTATAAGAAGCCCTGTATAGGTGGAGAACAAACTGCTACTCTGAGTCTTTAATTACTTCTGCTATCAGGCTTTATACCAGTGTATGTTGACCCCTTGCCTCTGACATTGCCTGAGTTTTTGAATCATGTTTGTGTGCAGTATCACCACAATCTACATCCTTTATGATCATGTGTTTAATCAACACCACTAAAACTGCCTCAACAAAACTGAACATTGTAACATTAATAAGAGAAGGACGGTTTACAGGATTGTTGTATTGGAATGCATTAGTTTAAGCCAGGTGAATCTAATAAACTGTCAATGAAGTGTATGTTATAGGAATTGTGTTAAGACATTTAAACCAGTTGTGTGGTCTTTTGGATAATCATTCAGACACTGCATAACACACAGTTCTAATGAGTTCGGGTGAGGCAGCCCAATCTTGACAAAGACAGTGTTTGTCTGTTTCCTGTCATTCCTTAGGAGCCGTGGAGCTGGAGAATCTCCCTCTCAGGAAAGATGCCCTCCGAGAGTTTGACCTGCCATTTGAAGTCAAAGCAGGTGAGACACACTGACTGATGAGCTCACAAAGTTTAAATACGAACAAAACTATAACCAAAGGGGAATAGGGGACTGTTCTTAAAGGCAGAGGATGCCTGGGTGAGTCTGAGTTGTCTTTTTTTTTTTTTTTTCTGGAATCGTGGGGATCACAGTGAACTTTACTAATCTGTAATGCCATGATAGCGGCAGCCCAAATCAAATCAAATTTTATTTGTATAGCCCAAAGTCACAAAATATATTTGCCTCTTTACAATCTGTACAGGGAGTGACACCCTCTGTCCTTAGACCCTCAGCTCGAGTGAGGACAAACTTGCCCACAAAAAACCCTTTTAACAGGGAAAAAAAGGTGGAAGAAACCTCAGGAAGAGCCACAGAGGAGGGATCCCTCTCCCAGGATGGATGGGCATGCAATAGATGTCACGTGTACAGAACAAATCAACAGAGACATATTGTACAATTACAATGAACGATAGCCCACAAAGGTCAATATTTGAGTTAGTCCCACTTTTTCAGTCAGTTACTGAAATAGTGGAATTTCTCCCACTTTCAACCCTGCAGCTTGTTTTATTTTAGTTTTATTTTAGGTTGTTGACACATTACATTCACTATGTTTCACACTGTACCCAAAAATAGAAGAGGACCAAAAATGTTTGAATCAAACAAGGCAAGTTGGAGAAAAGTTGTGCAACGTGTTTGATTTTGATGGACTGATCTTATACTTTGGCAATTAATACTACTCAGATTACAGATAGAAACTAGAATGCTTCCTGTGGCAAAATCTTGTTCCCTTGCACATTCTGTACATGTCTACATATGCAGATGTCTGTTGTACCTTTGGTCTGATCCATGCCTCATGTTGTCTTTTACCAGGCTTCATTGGAAAGATTACTCTGCAGATCCCTTTCTACCGGCCTCACAGTGACCCATGGGTCATCTCCATGTCCCAGCTTAACCTGATCATTGGCCCTGCCCAGCTGCAGGAGTATGATGGAGAGAAGGAGAGAGAGGAGGAGAGAGAGCGCAAGAAACACCTCCTCAAAGCTCTTGAAGACAAATTCAAAGTAGGTGGATCAACACTACAGATGAGAAAAAATGCCTTTTGTTTGTCCCATTAATGTTAAAGAACAAAATATAATATAATCCTCTGTCATACCATCCAGCACTTTAGTTTTCTGGTCTCCAATGAGCAACATAGCCTCACAAGTACACTAGAGTAGCTACAGACGTGTAATCAACATATAATTTTTTTGTGCTGCATATTTAAATTTACACCACCGCAATTCAAGTTATATCCCTGCATTTTTATTCTCTGGAACTGTTACAGACATTTTAAATCTGAGATGAGCACTGGTGTAAGATTCATTCAGGTAGCAGGGAAAGGGTTGCCTTCTTCACTTATTTTATTGTGTATAACTTATTCAACTACTTAACCTAATACCCCACCCCCCAAGATAGTTCTTTGTTGCTCACGATGTATGTACTGTATAATGGTATTTATTTGACTCCTGCAGAGTGAGTGTGAACAGAAAGGAGAGTCTTACTGGTACTCTGTCACTGCTTCAGTGGTCACAAGGATTGTGGAAAACATTGAGGTAAGTCATCCGACATTAAAGCTTTGACTATATCATGGACAACGCACGTATTCTTTGTATCAGTTCAGACAAAACCCCCCTGCAGTTTATATACTGAGTTCGTAAACTGTCCATCCCATTTGTATTACTGAGGTATTAAAGACAATGCAGTTCAACAGCACCACAAACTGCATGCATTGACACATAAAAGTTTAACAGTTTTAACAAAAACTGAGATTGGAACCTTCATGGTCAGAGGATTAATTGCAGAGCTGATGTCTAAGGACAGAGGGTGTCACTCCCTTTACACATTGTAAAGCCCTCAGAGGCAAAATGTGTTTTGTGAATTTGAGCTATACAAATAAAGATTGACACATTGTTTTTTTTATTCGGCAAAGTGTCTTATTAAGCTAAATTAGAGAGAATGTGGTAAAGGGTATAAAATAAAAAAAAGTTAAGCAAATAGTGAACCATTTTCACTATGGGTTGCATGGACTGCAGTAGGTTAGCTTGTTAATACTGAATGCAAAGAGACTCCATCCTAATGTGATCTTAATGTAAGTGATGGGGACAAAATTCCAAGTCCTCATTCTGTGCAAAACTTTATTCACCCAACTTTATTTCTGTAAAGTTGATGGAAAGCTAATATTGGGCCCCAGCAGTCTGTTACACAAATCACACACACACATGTATGTATGTATGTATGTATGTATGTATGTATGTATGTATGTATGTATGTGTGTGTGTGTGTGTGTGTGTGTGTGTGTGTGTGTGTGTGTGTGTGTGTGTGTGTGTGATCCCTCACTTATCGCGGTTAATGGGGTCCAGAACCGACCGCAAAAAGTGAAAAACTGCCCCCCACCCCCATTTTTTACATACATTTTTTTTGTGTATATATCAATATCAATAAATGTATATTAAGCCTATAAATGCATATGTTATCATTAGAACATTAAAGAATAGTTTCAAACATGTAAATAAAATATTAATAATATAAATAATATACATAAAATAATATATAAATAATACGTATGTTCATTCTCTCACACTCTCTCTCTCTCTCTCTCTCTCTCTCTCTCATATGATATGTGTGTGTGTGTGTGTGTGTGTGCGTGTGTAAGTGTACACACATTAATAATCTAAATAATATATATAAAATAATGTATAAATAATATAAATAATACGTATGGTCATTCTCTCACTCTCTCTCTCTCATATGATATGTGTGTGTAAGTGTACATACATTAATAATATAAATAATATACATAAAATAATATATAAATAATACGTACATTGATCATTGATTCTCTCTCTCTCTCTTTCTCTCTCTCATATGATACGTGTGTGTGTGTATATGTGTGTATATATATATATATACACACACACACACACACACACACACACACACACACACACATACATATATATATATATATATATATATATATATATATATATATATATATATATATATATATATATATATATATATATATATATACACACACATACACATAAATATACATATATATATATATACACACACACATATACAGTGATCCCTCGCTACTTCACGCCTCACCTTTCGCGTCCTCAGTGCATCGCGGATTTTTCAAAAATATTCATCAAAAATTCAAAATTGAGAAAAAATGGCGCGAAAGTTGCCTGGGCGCTAGCAGAAGGCAGGAGACTACATTAGAACATCAGGTATCAACACGGAGAGCCCGCACAACTCAAAATCCACCTCTCTGATTCGCTGGCCAGCATTCCCCCCCCTAAGAGATCGCTCCCGACTCTAGATTTTTGTTCTTGTTATAAGAATAAAAGAGTTCTAAAAACAATAATAACAATAACAATATATATATATATATATATATATATATATATATATATATATATATAAAAATAAAGTCATATATGATATATATTCATATATACTGAGCAGCTGAGTATTTACGTACAATACAATTAAACATAACATACTTCGAAAGTTACCAGGTAGTTGTTATTGTTTGACATTGAGTTATAGACTGAACTTTGATTTTATGGTTTATGTCTAGCTGAAGATTCAAGATGTGCATCTTAGATTTGAGGATGACTTCTCCAACCCAGAGAAACCCTTTTCCTTTGGGGTATGCATTAACAACGTTTCTGCCCAAAACCCTTCCAGAGAATTGGTAAGTGTTCACTCAACGTGATTTCACTAACTATTCATGTGATGTGTACACACACACACCTCAGAATTTAAAAGATTAGGGATATTCCTCAGAACAAAATATTCTAAAATATTATTTGTACATAGCCTACCTTTTTATAATCATATAAATGTCTATAATCTGTAATGCAGATCAGTATTACATTGCCAAAGAAATAGTTCTTGTCATGTTGACTCAGTATGACATATTCGTATTCAGGACTATTACATTACATTTGCATTGAGGTTGGCAGAGATTTTCTTTGTATTTGCAGGTGCAGAAGCTTCTCCGACAAAAGCAGCTGGAGATAAAAGACTTCAGTGTGTACTGGGATACAGAGTGTGAGATGCTGGGAAAGCTGCCTTCAAATCAGATCCAGGTCAGACAGCCCCATAACCACAGATTATTAGAGATTTATCATTTTTCAACACAGAGCTGTACAAAGAAATGCACATTGTTGTTCCTTTATGCTACTCATAAAACAAACATTATATAAATGGATAAATAAATAAGTCATAAAATTAAATATTACTATAACTAACACTATAAAGCTGACTTGAATTCTACAGGAATGGAAAGAAGCTGCTGCATAGTCTAGTGTTTGTGGGGTGGGTCTTTTAGTCTTGTTTGTACTCTGCACAGGCACATTACCTCAGCAGTACCACAGATGCTCAGGAAATGGTACAACTGTTGTTCTGGGTGGGTTTAATCACCTGCTGCAGCGCCCTCCTGTCTTGCACTGTGCACACACCATGCCACTTTGCAATGTTTCAAGTCAGGATGCTGACTTGCTACCGTGTAAACATTAACAAGAACTTGCCTTTGCCTTTTTAAGTTAAAAAAAAAAAAATACAGTCCCTCCTGAGCTATCTTCACCAGCGTGAAGACGTGTGATGATATTTCTGCCACTTGAGGCACAGAACTGACAGAATTGTGGTAATTCCAGGTTCATTAAAGGGATAGACAACCGCCTGTGTGTGTTTAGGTACACCTTTAATGTAATGCATAAACATACCTTATTGCAGTAATGAATCTTGAATAATAACAATAATAATAATTCTATGTAATAATTAAAGCTGCATGTGTAATGTACCAATTAAAAATTCTCTTGAATTTGATCTTTTTCTCTCATATGGCATTGAAATTGATCATCTAATAGTCTTTCCACAGAATCCTCTTCTGTCTGACCATTTTTTAATAACCTTTGAGTTCATACTACTGGACTACAAGCCTTTTTGCAGAAACTCTTACAGCAGATGTTTATCTGATAGTGCTGTAGCCAAATTTAAGGAAGTGATTCCTTCAGCATTGAATTCAATGCCGTGTCTCAATGTAACAGAGGACTTGTCTGCTTCCTTTAGCCCCTCACAAATAGATCATCTTGTTGATAGTACTACAGGCTCATTACGGACAACTCTGGACTCTATTGCACCTCTGAAAAAGAAGACAATTAAACAGAGGAGGTTAGGACCATGGTATAGCCAGCAGACTCGTAAATTAAAGCAAGAGACGCGTAAATCTGAACACAAATGGCGTGCCACTAAACTGGAAGAATCTCGTCTAGTCTGGCAAGATAATCTCAAAACATACAGGAAGGCTCTCCGTAATGCCAGAGCAGCCTATTACTCTTCATTAATAGAGGAGAATAAGAACAACCCCAGGTTTCTCTTCAGCACTGTAGCCAGGCTAACAGAGAATCACAGCTCTACTGAACCATCTATACCTTTTAGGTCTAAGTAGTAATGACTTCATGAGCTTCTTTAATGATAACATTTTAACTATTAGAGACAAAATCCATCACCTCTTGCCCTCAACAGGCATTGATCTGCTTTCTGATACAGCAACTTTGGAAACAGCTGTAAAACCTCATATGTATTTAGACTCTTTTTCTCCCACCGACCTCCATCAAATAACTTTAATAATTTCTGCATCTAAGCCGTCAACCTGTCTATATTTATTTATATATATTTATCGATCAAGCCTGATGAAACAAATCAATTAACTAAACTCCAAGTATGCCTTAAGGATATAAAAAGTTGGATGACCTACAATTTTCTGATGTTAAATTCAGACAAAACTAAAGTTCTTGTAATTGGACCGAAACACCTCAGAAACTCTCTTTCTAGAGACTTAGTTACTCTAGACGGGATCACCCTGACCTCCAGCTCCACCGTAAAGAATCTTGGAGTTGTTTTTGATCAGGATTTGTCCTTTAATGTCCACATAAAACAAATTTCGAGGACTGCATTCTTCCACTTACGTAACATCGCCAAAATCAGACACATCGTATCTCAAGTGGATGCAGAAAAACTAGTCCACGCATTTGTTACTTCTAGGCTGGACTATTGTAACTCTTTGTTATCAGGCTGCTCCAATAAGTCTCTTAGGACTTTGCAGATAATTCAGAATGCTGCTGCACGTGTTCTGACAGGAACCAAGATCAGAGATCACATCTCTCCCGGTTTGGCTTCCTTGCATTGGCTACCTATTAAATCTAGAATAGAATTTAAAATTCATCTCCTTACTTACAAAGCTCTTCATGGTCAGGCACCATCATATCTAAAAGAGCTGATAGTACCTCACTACCCCTCTAGAACACTGCGCTCTCAGGATGCTGGGTTCCTTGTGGTTCCTATAGTCTCCAAAAGTAGATTGGGAGCCAGAGCCTTCAGCTATCAGGCTCCTCTTCTGTGGAACAAACTACCATTCTGGGTTCGGGAGGCAGACACGGTCAACACTTTTAAGAGTAGACTTAAGACTTTCCTTTTTGATAAAGCTTATAGTTAGGGCTGGCTCAGGTCATCCCTTAGTTATACTGCCATAGGACTAGACTGCCGGGGGACTCTCTCTCCCTCTCTGTCTCTCTCTCTCTGTCTCTCTCTCTCTCTCTCTCACCATCAGTGGACATACATGTCTCATTAATGCATGTTACTAACCAAACTTCCCCAGAGTTTCTGTGCTCTGTCGTCCACAGCAGGTTCTCGTGGCTCGTGGCTGCTGCTGTGATCCTGCGCAGCGTCCACTATACATATTATTACTGTCATTATTTCTACCATATCTGCTACTGTGGTCATTTTATCATTCATTGTAATTCATTGTCATTTTATCATTCATTGTAATTGTACAATATGTTTGTGTTGATTTGTTCTGTACACGTGACATCTATTGCACGTCTGTCCGTCCTGGGAGAGGGATCCCTCCTCTGTGGCTCTTCCTGAGGTTTCTTCCACCTTTTTTTCCCTGTTAAAAGGGTTTTTTGTGGGCAAGTTTTTCCTCACTAGAACCGAGGGTCTAAGGACAGAGGGTGTCACTCCCTGTACAGATTGTAAAGCCCTCCGAGGCAAATGTGTTTTGTGACTTTGGGCTATACAAATAAAATTTGATTTGATTTGAATGTTTGTAACTGCACAGGATGCGATGACCCAGTGTATGCAGAGCCGTCATCATCAGTACATCTTTGAACCAGTTTGTGCCTCCGTGTTGCTTAGAAGAAATGCCTCCAAGGAGCCTCTGAGGTCTCGGAACACCCCACGGATTGAAGGCCAAGTTCAGTTGGAGCCTATGTCCTTACGCCTGTCACAGGTCTGTATGAACACTATCCTCATATGAGCTTCAACACACTGAGTTGAGCTTGCTACCTTGAGCTGTACATTATAAAGTTTTGTCCCCCATAACTTATACTGGAGTTGCATTTAGACAGGATGTATAGACAGCAAGAAATATAAATCACTCAACACAGCAGAATTGGAATTAATCAGTGAGTTTTGAGAAAAGTGTTCAGCCAAGTGGTGAGCATGACACAACTATTTTGACCATTATAGTCTATAGGTGATTCCACCTGTTCAGTTTACTCCACACTGTTTTGAACTAGAAGGTCTGTTGTTGTGTTGGTCTTCCATCCTTCCTTAAAAAACTGCTGGTGTTTTTCTGAGAAATGTCTAATAATTAGTAAATGTAAAAGAAACATGCAGACAGAGTAGTGATTGTGTGTATGCATTTGCTAGGTCCAGTACCAGCAGATCATGGCATTCCTCAAAGAGCTGGACCGCCGGGAGAGAGAGCTGCTGTACCGAAAATGGAGGCCCAAAGTCCCCATTTCTATGAAGCAAGTTCACATTTAAACACTGACGTTTTTATAGTGGGAGCAGTCAGTTGACTTTCTTACATTTCAATCTTCATTTCAAACTGAATTAACCAACAATTATCACAATTAAGTTAATGTCACATTGCATTTCACTACATTGTAACAGTGTTATACTTTGCAGCTGCCGGCTGTGGTGGATGTTTGCCATCCAGGCCAACTTGAGTGAAATCAGGGAGCAGCGCCAGCGAGGCAGCTGGGACTTTGCCCTGCAGCGGGCACGAGATGCCCAGACCTACACAAGCCTCTACTTTAGAAGGCTCAAAGGAGTCCCATTGAGTCCACAGGAAGAGGTACAGAATCAGAATCAGGTTTATTGCCAAGTAGGTTTTCACATACAAGGATAACAGCAGAATAACAAACATATTCAGTGGAAGACTAGTACTTCAAAAGTCAAGAATAGTGAATAGTAATAGATCCAATAAAAACTTTTGAAAACACTTTACTGTCACTGTTTGTCATTGTCATCTAGAGTGAGCTGGAGCGAGTGGAAGAGGAGCAGACAATAGACGAGCTACAGAGTCTCAGAGAAATTGTCCATGACTGGTTTCGAAAGCAGGAAGAGATCGCAGAGGTAAACTTAGATGATTTTGTTTTCTGTTTAATGGTGTTCAAAATTCAAATTCTATCACTTCATTGTCTTTGTGGACTTGTGGGGAGATAAAGCCCCTTTGTGTATCTTAATCCATGTGTGCGTAATCAATGTGTACTGAGATTTTACACCCAGCTCAAAGAAAGGGAGTGCCCACAATGTGTACAGGAATCTGCAAATGTAGCTGGGACTAGCTGAAAAGAGCTGGAGATAATAAGTCACTAGTTACCGGTTAGGAGCCCCTCTCAGTTTGCTATCTCCTTTAAAGTGACTTTTTTTTCACACTTGAGAGCTACAATATTGTCTGTGTGTCAGCTGCTATAAGTCTCTACATACAACTAGTTAGCAGTAGCATGCCATCTCTGGACTGGTTAGTGTTTGTGGCTGCAGGTGTGCATAGGCAGTAGGGCTGGGCGATATATCCATATTATATATCAATATCGATATATTTTCAAAGGCGATATAGCACGAGACCATATCGTTTATATCGATATAGTTTTTGTTTTTTTTGCGTTAAAATGACTATACATTTCTTCCCTTGAGCCGCCAGTTCGCTTTTATTTCTCCTCTCCCTCTGTCCAGGTCTCCCGCTGCTCGTTGACGTTGTCACGTCAGAGTCTCCAATAACTTCAGAAAAAGTCGCTCGATTTGTCGCTAGTCGCTTTTTGGGAAAAAACAAATCGCTAGAGCGTCTGAAAAGTTGCTAAATATAGCGACAAAGTTGCTAAGTTGTCAACACTGGACCACTGATTAGTGTGTAAACAACAGAAGCAACGGGGTTAGAGGTGGTGCACAGGTCTTGACCTGTGTGTCAGCTGTTGCAGTGCATTGTGGGATTTGTAGTATGAGTGGTGGGAGTGCAATTTTCCGGCAGGCCATTAATAATAGACGTATGAAAAAATATCGATATATATCGAGTATCGCCATTCAGCTAAAAAACATCGAGATCTGACTTTTGGTCCATATCGTCCAGCCCTAATAGGCAGACTACAATGAAATCAAACATGCACATAAAACACCCAGTCACCAAGTTTAAACAGTGTTCAACTGAATGTGAGGTTGAATATGTTTTTCTTCAACTTGAACATATAATCAACACAACAGCCATCCTAAGGATCACTTATCCATCACCACCCTTTATACCCACTGCCTTCGGTTCAACTCTTAACTATAATTTGTCTGTTTTTGAGCTCGTAATCATCAAACTTTCACTGATCTACAAAATGTGTTACAGTCTGTGGTCTTCTTCTGTCTCTCCCAGATTGTGAGAGACCCCAGCAGTGATCCCCAGCAGTGTTCACCCAACACATCTATCCCCAAGAGCGAAAGCTCAGGGATGATCCAGTACCTGCAGTCTTGGTTCCCGGGCTGGGGAGGCTGGTATGGAGATTCCCAGAACCCAGACAGGCCTGAAGAGCTCCTGCCAAGTCCTTCCTCCTGGGATATTCTAGGTGAGAGCTCTGAGGAGGATTGAAGGATTGATTTTATTTAAACATATTCTGGTACATGAGATAATTGTTTAAATAAAGTGCAATAAGTCTAGACTCCTCTCCTGTGAAGTAAGTTACATTTTAGTTACTGTTTTTTCATCTGATATTTTCATCTGGTCTTGGGTAAAACCTGGTTAAAAATCCTGTAGCCACAGGCAGAGACCCTGATGATATAATATTTCTACAGCAGAGACCGAAGACCTGTTTGATCCATTGGAGGACTCTCACACTCTCAACACATTCACCAGACGAGATCACCTGTTTGCCCGGCTGGAGTTCTTACTGGAAAAGGGCGGAGTCACGCTCTTTCACCAAGACAGGAGGGAGGACATGCTACATGAGAGCGGGGTCATCCAGTTGGAATTCTCAGGTACAGATGATCGATTAATTTTTTTTTTATCAAGACAAATGAAACATTCTCTGGTTCCAGCTTTTCAAATGTGAAGATTCACTGCTTTTTATGTTTTATTTCACAGTAAGCTGAATATGTTCAAAGTTATGACTTTTATTTGTTCTGAATAATATAAAAAGGACAGATAAATTTAGTCAACAAATTAAGTAATCATGAAAATAATTGTTAGTTGAAAAATAAATGGAGGGCTAGAGACATTGCATCCATTATTGTCAACTTCCCCTTTGAAGTTGTGTAGTCCACTGAGGTGTTTTGGTCCTATAGACAAACAGAATAGACTGAGTACTGCTGGCTTTATTTTAATTTAATCACCATGGTCCCACAGGGGTGAAGGTGATTTTGGAGTCTCTCCCTCGCTCTGAGTCCTCCCTGCTGTCTGTTAAGCTGGGTAGTTTGTTCCTGAGAGACTTGACAACTCAAGGCACTATCTTCCCTGTCCTGGTGTCTCCAAAAACAGTAAGCAGTGATAGTAGCAGAAAGAGTGAATTGCAGCTGCTCAAGTTGATGATATTTATATTACTTTCAAGTGTATGTTGTATGTTTCATGTCATTTTAACATCTGGCATTTGTCATAGGACAAAGTTGTTGTTGCCATTAACCAACCATCTGGCCAGTTCAGCAGTACCATTGGTAAGATGTTTGTTTTCTGTTATTTAGGATTATTTGAGTATTTTCTCAATTTAAACAATATTATTAATACTTTTTCATTTTCTGAGGTATTATTTTGTAGCTTGTTTTCAATACGTATGAATAGCAATGCACCAGCTTTCACAAATGTATAGATGATATTATATGTAGATAATATGTTAATGTTTTGATTTTGTGTCATCAGGATGCAATGCAGAGTGCTCTTCATCACCAGTGTTTGAGATGATTTATGAGCGTAACCCTGTGAGGTGTACATTTGAGAGAAGACTGGAAGTGAACACTAGTCCACTGAACATCATCTACAACCCACAAGCAATCAAAAAAGTGACTGAGTTCTTCTATAAAGGAAGAGTCCATACCTCAGGTAAGCACTAAAACTTGTTGCCTATTTTTGTTTTGCATACACTTTGTTACAAAAATGTGCAACATGTCTAGTGAAAATTTAACGTCATAGGATATACACAGCACAGTTTTCTGAACATCACAGTTTTGGACAAGAATGTTTAGTTCATTGTAAACATGGACTTCTTCTGTGCTGTTGTTAAAAGTCAATTTAAACAACACCTTTTAAAGAGGAAAAAACACAATTCAAACAAATAAGTGAGTAAGAGATCAATGCAACAATGCAGAAAAAGAGAACTGATCAAGTAAGCCACAAAATAACGTTCCTCAAATTTTATTTCCCACTGGGAATCTCAAATGGTGTCTAGAACTTTCCTGCTCTTCTGATTTTGAGTGAACGTGCAATATCAGTCAATCTATCAATCAAGTGGAATGTAGTCAGACAGGTCATGATGCTCTCATGAACAACAGTTCTCTTTCATAGCATTTGTTTCATGTCTCACTATAGGAATGCCTCCTCCGTGACCTTACCAGAAGCTCAAATAACATTGCACCAGCCCTAACTGGCTTGCAAAAGTGGCGTCTATGACAGGCTAAACTGTCCACAGACTCACATCTCACACAACTTACACAACTCACACAACTCATCTGGAACTTCGCTTTCAGCTGTACAGTTGCATTTAGTTCATGAACGGTAGCAACAGTGCTCTACGACTAATCTCTGTATCACCTGGAGAAGAAGCAATACTCGCCATGATAGTTTCTACCAGGCTCAGCATCTTGTGGCCAGCTGTCCAATTGGAGGTTTTAAGATCTCAGTTCTCGTCCTAAGAGGACGCCAACATATTGGCTCTGACGAAGTAGCCGGTCAGCTCTCAGCTCTCAAAGGGCTGGGATGCCTGCACTCAGTCACAGAAGGTGCTGATAGAAAAGGAATACAGGCTCCAAATTGAATATCCCTCCACTACATTTCAAGGAAAATTGATACTCCCATACTCGGGAGCCTTCCATTGGATAGCCTTCGAGTATGTGGTTCTGTCATTCGGTCACTGGGCGGCAGGGGTACTCCTGTTCCACAGGAGCAACATGGTTACCCCCTCAGACAATGCCAGAGGTTATGGGCCTGATGGCCTGCTCCTGTAGTGGCCATTCGGACGGCTGTATATGAGAAGCATCCAGTGCTGGGTAGCCTGTCTGAGTGTGAATCCACACCACAATGTGCACCGCCGAGTGAGGGTTTCAGCAGACTGTTCACTGACACTTCGCCTGTGGAGGAGTTTCCTGACTCAGGGTGTTGCTATGGGAACCGTTCAGGCAAGGAGATTGATCACCACCAATGCCTTAACTGGTGGGCTGGCGTGCTACTCATGAGGGGAGAACAGTGAATGGAAGACCCTCACATGCATTGTATCCTTATAAATTGCCTGGAGCTGCTGGCTGTTCACCTGAATCTGAAACATTTGCTCCCTGCCTGAGGGGTCATCATGTCTTAGCAAGAACAGACAGTTCCATTCCAGCAATCAACAGGCAAGGGGGGGCTGAGGTCCCCCCGGTTACACACACTGGCACACAGACTGAGAGCAACAATGTGCACCTACGGTCACTGAGAGCAACTCGTGTACCGGGCAGTCTAAATTACAGCGCAGATCTGTGTTCAGAGAAAACCCACTGTATGCAACCATATGTGAAACAGATATGGTAGCGATTCAGTCAGGTGACCTTGGACATTTATGCAACAGCGGAGAATGCTCAGTGCCCTGTTCTTCTCTCTCTACATGATCAGAGAGCTCCGCTGGGGGTGGTTGCACCTGCATACAGGTGGCCAAAGACCCTCCTTTATGAGTTTCCTCCAATAGCCCTCATTCCTCCAACTGTGGCCAGAGTGAGGCAATAATGCCGTGGTGTGGGTTCCTCCGAGGAGCACCAGCGTTAGCATATTCTCTGTCCAGTTTGTGCACTGCAAACTTTTCCTGGACAGGATGCATGGTTTTAGGCATTCTGACCAGGTGTTTGTATCTTGGGCAAACCACATCAGAATCACTTTATTGGCCAGGTGTGTGTACACACACAAGGAATTTGACTCACTGTGCTCTCAATTGTACATAGAGGTATAGACATACAGTTTAACACGGACCATGACAGGTAGGCGCAGACATGGACATAAAACATAAAAAATAACTATATACATATTTAAAAGATACATATATGTGCATATGTGGAAAAGCTTGTGTCCAAGCAGCATCACAGGATAGTGGGGGCCATTAAACGCCAGCAGGGGTCATTGTGCATATTCCACCAGGGGTCTAGCAATCTCCTGAGCTCTCTTTAAGGGAATTTCTATTCAAGAGGTGTGCGACGCTGCATGCTGGCCCTCACCACATACATTTGCTAGATTCTGTAGGTTTGATGTCACGTCACTGACTATGGCACGTTCAGTTGTCAGTGGAGGTTATTCTGTGAACGTCTCTATTGTGAAGACCCGACTCCTGAATCATTTGTTCATAAATCCAATCTTATCTTCAAAGAAGGCACCGGAGAGCTTCAGAGTTGAGTGCAGTGGAGGTTTTATTCTCTTCACAGAGAATAGAACCATATTTTGTTCATGAAGGAAAACAGTTTTTTAGCTCAAAACATCATCTTTTATAATGGTATAATCCCAACATTGGTACCACCCATTTTCATTCTCTTACAGTAAAACAAGTGTATCAAGATCACTAATTCTTAGTATCCAATCAAATTAATTGGGCTGGGTTTTTACAAAAAATGATCGAGGAATTTCCTCTGCCTCAAAGCCTCATTTAATTAAATTTAAAGCTCACGTTTTGCACGGATTCTTTTTAGTGTGACGAAACGTGCTTATGTTACAGGCAAAAGTCTTCTTCCGCTTTCGCTCCTGCAAAGCGGAAGAAGACGGAAGTGGGCTTTTGGTAACGTGTGTGGACAGTGTTGATTTCTAAAGAAATTTTGAGTGTGGTTGCCTATGGCCCCGTCATGCCCATACATTAAGTAGCTGTCAGCGTGTGTGTGCGTGCTTGTTTCACACAGTCAAGCTTGTGGTTGCCAAGCAACCAGGGTCATGTACCGCCCAGAGCAATCAAGCGCAGCTGTGCACGCATGCTCTCTCCCTCTGACCCCTGAGAGATACAGAAAATCTCAAAGTGAACCCCCTCGAACAGGTGGCCACAAATGCCAACCGGTGTGGTGTATCCAAAAGCCGAAATGACTGTAAGCATCCTCATCTTGTTGAGTTAAAAAATGTGACCTTGGGAGATAGAGAAAGAACAGGTGCCCCATGCTCCTTTGGGAAATTTCTCCTCTTCAATTTACATGGGAGTAGATGAGGCGGGTGCGTGTTGCTGGCTCATCAGTCTCCCGCCAAAATTATAAGTCTGACAGCTTCAGCAGTAGGGATGTAACGATACACTCAACTCACGACTCGATACGGTTCACGATTTTTTGTTCACGATATGATTTTCTCACAATTTTTTTTAATCAAAATGAGCTACAGACAAATTATGACCAAATAAAATTATCTTTTTATTTGTAGGAAAAAAATCTTAGGTGCTTTCTTTACAGAAACTCTCAAATAGTTTGTGTTCTCTTATAAAAAGTGCAACTTACATGGTCATCTTAAACAACAAAATACATGAAAAATATCTCCTTTCTTTAGAAACAATCTCACAAGTAAACTGGTGTTAACTGGTGTAATTCAGTATCTTAAATAACAAAAGAATATGAAATCTAAATCTGTAATTTCTTACGCTCTTGCGTTGTTATGGGGGAGAGGAAATGCAAAGCCTCTCGTCAGGGTGGTTTGCCTCGGCAATTTTCGCCACGAGGCGTAACGTTACTTTGCTTCTCACTGTGGTGGCGGCTAATATGCTGCTGCATGTTGCTTGTGTTGCCGCTATATGTTAGCAGTCTCTTGCAATATTTACATGCTGTTTTGGTTTTGTCTGTCCATTTCTCACTGGTTGTATTTGTGTATATAGGGAATCCAAAATGCCGCCACACAGGTGATTTAAAACTGCTCGGTGCATCCTCTATTTCAAAGCTATTTTCTACCGTCACCATGTCTTCCCTCGTTCTGTGCTCCGTACCTACGTAGTGACGTAAGTCACGTGACTTGACGTCTGATGTTGAACAAATGAATCGCCAACCAGTGACTTTTTTTTAAGATGACGTAACCTATTTCTGGAAAAAAAGAAGAAGAAGAACATATCCTACTTCTCTTGCATTCGCGAAGAATCACGATTCAATTTTTTCTGTCAACCGGTGCGAATCGTCACGCATTTGTACCGATTTTTAATTGTGTCACGATGCATCGTTACATCCCTATTCAGCAGTGATATCACTGCAACCCCATTGAATTTTCCTATGTTTCTATCTATAAATTATTTCTGTAGAGTGACATTTGTGGCCTCGAGAGCCGTTTACAAATGTATTTTTTGACAAATTTTTCTCTCCCTCTCCACTCTAGCGATGATGTCACGCACTCTAGCTCACGAAGATTCTACCAATACATACCCATTCATTTTTTTGGCATGGTTTTTGGCGATTTTTGGAAAAAACATTTGATGAAACGCTTAGAAAAGTCATAGCACACCATTCCCGGCTGAGCTGGTCGCTGGTTTCCTCCTAAAAACAAGAAACATGTGTAGACCTAATCTAAAAACTCTTCACAAAACAAAACTTAAAAAAAACAAAAACAAGTATGATTACAGATAATATAAAGCGCCTAGTTCCAGGTAACATAGAGTTAAAATTGTCTCCCAACTTATATAAGCGCTCACAGGTGGAAAAACTTATTGCAATTGCATTTTTAGGGGTCGTAATGCAGAGCTGGCCTCTATATTAATAGAACTCTTAAAAGGTCGGAGACTTTGTGATCAGAGACTCAAGGCTTCGAGCAGTGTAGTGATGGATTCCAGCGTTAAGCTAACGTTACCTTCTTCTTTGCTCGATTTCACGCTTTTCGAAGCCATTTCAGAGAAAAAGCAGGGTGGGAGGGGTGTTGGGTAGCTCAGTTAGTAGAGCATCTGTCCCATGTACAAAGGCTCAGTCCTTGCCGCAGCAGCCCAGGGTTTGAATCCGGCCTGTGGCCCTTTGCTGCATGTCATTCCCCATCTCTCTCCCCACATGCCTGTCACTTCTTCAGCTGTCTCTGTCAAATAAAAAAACTTGAAAAAGGCCAAAAAAAATCTTTAAACAAAAAAAACAGGAACAGGAGACTAAAGAAGACAAACAATAATATTTTCTAACAATGAAGTTTGAGGGAAGTTTGAAAAATTCAGCGTTCATGGGAGCTCTTGCATACACTACTCCATCTGCCCTACTGACTGTCTCCTTTCATACATTTTCAAATATAAAATACTATGTATACTATGGCTTGGCTGAATACTTGATGGTTAATGTTAAAGGTGCTCTGATCAGGATTTTTGAAGCCGATCACTATTTGCTGACAATTGTATCGGCCAGTACTGATCACTGATCACAGCATGTTTTTGAAGTCTACTAATTGTGCAGCATTATTTATTTAACTATTCTAAACAGCATATTAATTATTAAAATTAAGAAATGATAAAGTATCCTGAATTGACAACAATTTATTTCTCTGCAGGCAAACTAGTGCAAACTAGCTTAAACCAGAGCAGTCTCAGCTTTCACTGTCATTTGTTTTACTTTAGCTTGAAGTGTAAAAATATTTTCAGTTCACTATGAAAGTGTGGTGGGACAAATTAAACATTATTAGGTGATTAATGGGAAACAGTGGTGGCCTTGACTGGTCTTAAAATCCTCTAGAGTCCGCCAATGGCATACCTTTGGCATTAGCTGCCATGCATGGTGCCAACTGCTCATCAGTTTTAGAAGATAACCATTCTTATACACTGAACAAAAATATAAATGCAACACTTGTTTTTGCTTCCATTTTTCATTAGTTGAACTCAAAGATCTAAAACATTTTCTATATACACAAAATAACCATTTCTCTCAAATATTGTTCACAAATATGTCTAAATCTGTGATAGTGAACACTTCTCTTTTGCCAAGATAATCCATCCCACCTCACAGGTGTGGCATATCAAGATGCTGATTAGACAGCATGATTATTGCACAGGCGTGCCTTTGGCTGGCCACAATAAAAGGCTACTCTAAAATGTTCAGTTTTATCACACAGCACAATGCCACAGATGTCGCAAGTTTTGAGGGAGCGTGCAATTGACATGCTGACAGCAGGAATGTCCACCAGAGCTGTTGCCCGTGAATTGAATGTTCATTTCTCTACCATAAGCCATCTCCAAAGGCGTTTCAGAGAATTTGGCAGTACATCCAACCGGCCTCACAACCGCAGACCACGTGTAACCACACCAGCCCAGGACCTCCACATCCAGCATGTTCACCCCCAAGATCGTCTGAGACCAGCCACTCGGACAGCTGCTGCAACAATCAGTTTGCATAACCAAAGAAATTCTGCACAAACTGTCAGAAACCGTCTCAGGGAAGCTTATCTGCATGCTTGTCGTCCTCATCGGGTTCTTGACCTGACTCCAGTTCGTCGTCGTAACCGACTTGAGTGGGCAAATGCTCACATTCGATGGCGTCTGGCACGTTGGAGAGGTGTTCTCTTCACGGATGAATCCCGGTTTTCACTGTTCAGGGCAGACAGCGTGTGTGGCAACGTCTGGGTGAGCGGTTTTCTGATGTCAATGTTGTGGATCGAGTGGCCCATGGTGGCGGTGGGGTTATGGTATGGGCAGGCGTATATAATGGACGACGAACACAGGTGCATTTTATTGATGGCATTGTGAATGCACAGAGATACCGTGACGAGATCCTGAGGCCCATTGTTGTGCCATTCATCCACGACCATCACCTCATGTTGCAGCATGATAATGCACGGCCCCATGTTGCAAGGATCTGTACACAATTCCTGGAAGCTGAAAACATCCCAGTTCTTCTTCATGGCCAGCATACTCACCGGACATGTCACCCACTGAGCATGTTTGGGATGCTCTGGATTGGTGTATATGACGGCGTGTTCCAGTTCCTGCCAATATCCAGCAACTTCGCACAGCCATTGAAGAGGAGTGGACCAACATTCCACAGGCCACAATCAACAACCTGATCAACTCTATGCGAAGGAGATGTGTCGCATTGCGTGAGGCAAATGTTGGTCACACCACTGGTTTTCTGACCCCCCTACACCCCCCCAATAAAACAAAACTGCACGTTTCAGAGTGGCCTTTTATTGTGGCCAGCCTAAGGCACGCCTGTTCAATATTCATCCTGTCTAATCAGCATCTTGATATGCCACACCTGTGAGGTGGGATGGATCATCTCGGCAAAGGAGAAGTGCTCACTATCACAGATTTACACAGATTTGTGAACAATATTTAAGAGAAATGGTTATTTTGTGTATATAGAAAATGTTTTAGATCTTTGAGTTCAACTAATGAAAAATGGTAGCAAAAACAAAAGTGTTGCGTTTATATTTTTGTTCAGTGTACATTCACACACTGATGGCGCAGCCTTCGGGAGAAATTTGGGGTTTCTGTATTGTTGTGTGTCAGGAGCCTGGATCTTGAGTTAGAGACTAAGTCCTGACTCCTGCAACATTTTGTTCATAAATCCAATCTTATCTTCAAGGAAGGCTCCGGAATGCATCAAAGTTGAGTGCAGCAGAGGTTTTATTTTCTTCACAGAAAATACAACCGGTTTTCGTCCATGAAGGAAAGCGTTTTTTCAGCTCAAAACATCATCTTTTATAATGGTATAATCACATGATTCTCTAGTATCCAATCAAGTTATTTGGGCTGGGTTTTCTAAACCTGCTAACATGGCATATACCACATCTGCTGACACAGCATGTGCTCAACCCCGCCCCTACCTTGTTCAAGTTTATTTCAACTCTGACCATCTTCCACAGGGCCGGCAAAGACACAAGGCTGTGGAGGCCTTCTGTCCGAATTTTCCCCAAATAATTAAGTTTCACCCGTCATGCTGCAGTCTTTTTTAGAAAGGGTTACACAAAAATGATAAGTACTTCCATGATTAAATACTTTCACACTTGTGGATTCACACTAGTAACTAGTTCACACTAAGGCTTACAGTGACGATTTGTGTTCTCCCTTGTGGATGCATACTCTCGAGGCTCTTGGCTGTGTGATCAAAATCCACCCTCGAGGCTCTTGGCTGTGAGATCAGAATCCACACTTGAGGTTCTTGGCTACGAGTGTATTACTTATATTTTCACTTCAAACCAATAATCTACTACTAAGAGGATAATAATCCCAACCTAAAATGTTACAAAAAAAACATGCAATTATATATTTAATTGCATGATTAGTGGACGACCCGCTCTACCTCCTGAGAAACAGTTTGAAAGAAAACTTTTATTTAAAACCTAATATTTTCCTAATATACGTCAGGACCACTAGTCCACAGGTGGAGGAATGACTATGTTCTAAACAGTTAGCTTGTTCCTTAAATACATAGCCTGTACTGAGTTAATTAACATCCTTCTAATTTTTCTTGAATAAAAGTGTTTCTTTTAAATGTTATGGGTTATATACACCCATTCACACACTGATGGCATTGGCTGCCATGCAAGGTGCCAAGTGCTCATCAGTTTGAGGAACTAATTAGGAATTTATTGAGGAACTAACATTCACACACCGGAGCAATTTGGGGTTCAGTATCTTGCCCAAGGACACTTCGACATGCAGACTGAAGGGGGATCAAACCGGGGATCGAACTTCTGATTAGTGGACGACTAATCAGAAGTTCGATTCTTCTGATTAGTGGACGACCCGCTCTGCCTCCGAGCCACAGCCGCCCCATGTTATGACCATGTCATAGCAGTGTAGATCCCTGCTATGTAGTCACATTCAAGCTGCTTCAGGCACTGGATGTCTTGACTGTAAATGGTAAATGGACTGTACTTATATAGCGCCTTTCTAGTCTTCCGACCACTCAAAGCGCTTTTACACTACATGTCTCATTCACCCATTCACACACAGGCGCAGCCTTCGGGAGCAATTTGGGGTTCAGTATCTTGCCCAAGGACACCTCGACATGCAGACTTGGAGGGGATCGAACCGGGGATCAAACCGCCGATCTTCTGATTAGTGGACGACCCGCTCTACCACCGAGCCACAGCCGCCCCACTGTGTGGATAGCATTATGAAATCTAAAGGCTACCATAGAATTCTGGAGGGCCCAGTATCAGGTGGCTGGGTCTTACAGCAGAACAATGACCCAAAAAAATACTTCAGAAAGTACCAAAAAAATGGTTTAAGTTTTTTGTAGAGTTCCGACGTCACCAGTAATGATCTGAATCCCATAAAAAGCACCTGTGGAGAGATCTCAAAACAGCATTTGGTAGAAGGAACCCATGATTTTGTGTAAAATATCTCACACGCGGCAACGTGTAACCGGAGTCAAATTCCTTGTGTGTGTACACACACCTGGCCAATTAAATCATTCTGATTCTGATTCAGAACATACTATCAATATATGGATATTCCATTTCTGACCTATTCTGCCAGTAGAACCCTTTTAAATAATTTAATTGTCCTGTAGTAAATACATTTACTTATTCGAAGTATGTTGGCTTTCCCCACACTCAAATGCAATTCATATTACTCACACACCTTTTTGTTTGAAGTCACATACTTATACTGACACCAGCAGATTAACATATTTCTTTGATATCCAGGTTTTGGCTATCAGTCAGAGCTGGAGCTGAGAGTGGCAGAGGCTGCTAGGAGACAGTACAACAAGCTGAAGATGCAAACCAAGGCAGAGATCCGACAAACCATTGATCAGCTACTTGTAGGAGAGTTTATTGTAAGAAAGATTCCCTGGATGGCAACATGAAATTGAAATTTGAGGTGGAATCATTTCTAAATACCACTGATCTGTTTGCTTTATAGGAAAACAGTAAACGTTGGACCATGAAATTGGATATCTGTGCACCCCAGGTGATTTTCCCTGATGATTTCCAGTCAGGGGACCCGATGCTAGTTGTTGTTGATTTAGGCAGAATTCTCCTCACTAACTCTCAAGGTAAAACAATCAACCAATTTATAAAAAAATAAAAAGATACACCAAAATATATTCAGAATGAGATTTTAGCTAATACCTGTTATTATTTGTTTATTTTGAAGATGACACTAAAGCCAGCTCTAAAGACACTCAAACTGAAAGGGAAGACATGAGTGATGATGAGTACCAGACACCCCTTGCCACCCCACCAGAGTCTCCACCACCTGGACTAGATATGCCTTTGAAAGACCAGCTCAAAAACCCTGACCTTTCCAGCCTCAGATCTCCTGAAAGTACACAGGCCTACAGCAGAAAGCTTTATGAAAAATACTCCTTGTCCTTTAAGGACCTGCAGATAATGGTTGGTCGTTGTCAGGACAACTGGAAACATCTTCAGGAGAGTGATGTAGGGCCTACTCACGTGGTGGAGAAATTTAATGTGCTGCTGCAACTTGAGCAGAGACTGCGCTACACATCAGACCCCCAGCTTCCTGGGGCTGTCCTGTCAGGAACACTGCCAGACCTCAAGGTACATATCAACCTTGAGAAGATGACCGCCCTAAGGAATTGTTTGGCTAGGCTAAGCAGTCCATCTGTAAGTGAAGGGGACAAAAGCCAAGAGAGTGGCCCAAATATAAAGTCTCCTGACCCCCTTACTCTCCGCCATGATAAGATCTTTCAGAGGGAGGACAGCTCCTGGAAGCTGCAAGGTTCAGCCAAGAACTTGACCCAGAGTGTGATGACTCTAGAGCAGCACACACGGGAAGTCCTAGTGGAATCTCGTCTACTATTAGCTGAATTTAACATTAACTATATGCAGCTGGGTGTAGAGAGTAATGGCCGCTACATATCTGTTCTCAAGGTGTTTGGCACAAATGCTCATTTTGTCAAGCGGCCATATGATGCTGAGGTCTCTCTGACTGTCCATGGTCTTCTGCTGGTGGACACCTTACAGACCTATGGCTCAGACTTTGACCTCCTTGTGGCTTCTCATAAGCATCTCAGTTTTGATATACCCACGGGCAGCCTCCTAGAGAGCCAGCCTTCATCCCCTGTGTCATCTGATGGCAGGTCTCCTCAGCATCAAGGCCAAGGCCAAGGCTATACTGAGTTGTCCTCTGGTATGCCTATGGATACACTTTCCCCCATCAGTTCCTTTCTGAAAAACCAGGAAGCCCTGATTAAGCTTGAGTACCAGTTTGTGAGCTCAGACTGCCCCTCCATGAACCTAGACAGCTCCCTTCAGGTGACCAGCATGCAGGTCAATAACTTGGATATCATTCTCAACCCTGAGACCATGGTGGAGCTACTTAAGTTTCTCCAAAAGTCTTTCCCCAAAGAAGAAAGCACCTGGACATCATCAGCACAACAACATACAAAACAGCCTTGTAGTGAGGAAGGGGAGGGGACATATCAGGCAACCTATGACCAGAACAAAGAGCTGACTGTGGAAATCCATCGGCTTAACCTGCTTCTCCTTCGGACAGTTTCCACTGGTACTGTCCTTGGTGCTGAGAAGAAAGGGTTGAAGATTGCTACTGCCAGTATAACTGGCACAAAGGTCAATGTGTCCATGGGCAGTCGGTTGGATATCAATGGTTCACTTGGGTCCATGCAGTTGGTGGACCTCACCCAGGAAGGAGGCCGAAGCCAATTTGTGGTCAGCATCGGCAGTGTTGAGGACAACTCCTCAACTCTTGGTGGATTAACGTTCCTTGCTGAAACAGGTGGTTCTACCTCGGAGGCTTTAAATTTTCACCTTATGGAGAAATCCCATGGGGAGTGTTCCTTGGAACTTCAAATGGCATCCTTGCACTACAACCACTCAGCCAAGTTCCTGAAGGAGCTGAGTCTGTCTGCCAATGAGGTAGAAGACAATTTTCGTTCCATGTTGAAAAGTGCTGCCACCAAAGTGTCAACTGTACTAGCCACCAAGACGGCAGAGTACAGTGGAATGGTTTCACTCTTTGAGACTCCCTTACGGAGAACTCGAACTCAGAGTCAAACCTGGGCTTATCCTTTTGAGGATGAGGAGGATGTTCCCATGGAGAAACCTGAATCCACCTTAGATACATTTTTGGTAAAGCTGACCCTTAATATCAGTATTGAATCACCAGTTGTGTCCATTCCCCGTAAACCGGGACACTCTGAGCTATTGGTTGGTCATCTGGGTAGCATAACAATCCAGAATTTTGTTACTGGGCAAGACTCTGAGAGAGGAGAGAGGTTGCAGGTGTTGGTGAAGGATATTCGACTTTATTCACTCAACATGAGTCATTTAGTTTTTAAGAGGGCACCTAGAGGGGCTACTGCTGGCAGCATGTCACCATCCCATAATGCGAGCATCAATCAGGATGAACCACAGTTCACACGTCACGACTTCTTTGAATCCCTCAATCGTGGTAAAGGTAAGAATGTTTTTGTTTTTATTTTTCTATATTAAGATAGCTGTATTCTGAGTGTTAGATTCTGTGTACTTGGTGAAGTGTATGTAATGCAAGTATACATTTCATATGCAGTTTGTCAAACAAGATCACATATTTTCTTTCCTCATCAGCCTTCCATATATTGAAAGACACCACTATACAGTTCACCCTGGAGAAAGTCCCAATTCATGAAGACACCCAGTTTTCCTTCCTCACCACAGAGGAGTCCTGCAAGAGCACAGGACTGCTGAGAGTTGAGGGCAAATTTGTCAATCCAGTTCAGGTTTGCACTTTATGAATACTACAATAAATATAAGCTAGTAATTATATAGTATTTATATTGTGGCCAACTTCAAAGAAAAAACAGTCTCCAATAAAGTCCTTGTCATACTGACCAATCTGCTGCTCTCAGTTTGACTCATTCATTCTAGCCATTAAATCCAGCCCCCTCTACTTTGTCATTCTTTTCATCACCGTTGACTACTGTCTTGCAAATGTTTTGCAAAGGCCACCAGGAAAGAGATCCTGAAGAAGAGATTTCCCATTACCAATTGAAGATTTTTAATTTGATCTGTACAGGAAGTGCTGAGTTTCATTCATTTAATTGTCATTAAGTAACTACATTACTAAAGAACAACAAAAATCAGCAAAGTAGAATCACTTAAATTATATACTAATTGAAAATGGCTATGTTTAAAAGAAAAACACAATGTGAGTATGGCATGGCTTACATAATTTAATAATACTGTTGACATGACAAAAACAGACGCATTGTATCTCAAGTGGATGCAGAAAAACTAGTCCGCATTTGTTACTTCTAGGATGGACTACTGTAACTCTTTGTTATCAGGCTGCTTCAATAAGTCTCTTAGGACTTTGCAGCTAATTCAGAATGCTGATGCACGTGTTCTGACAGGAACCAAGATCAGAGATCACATCTCTTCCATTTTGGCTTCTTTGCATTGGCTACCTGTTAAATCTATAATAGAATTTAAAATTCTTCTCCTTACAGTACATACAAAGCTCTTCATGGTCAGGCACCATCATATCTAAAAGAGTTCATAGTACCTCTTTCAGGGTTATGGTTAGTCAGGCAAGGTATTGGTTGAAGATATATTCACATCTCCCTTTACTGAAAACTCTACTCGAACCTTCTCTCTGTTGGGTCTCTGTAAATAATATTATAAAGAGTACGGTCTAGACCTGCTCTGTATGAAAAGTGTCATGAGATACCTTTTTTTATGATATGGCGCTATATAAATAGAATTGAATTGAATTGAAAATGTACATTTTCATGAATTAATCAGGACCATACATAAACATGAATGAACATGAATCACAAAGTGCTGAGTTTGCATCAACAGAAATCGCATGAGCAGCATAACAGGAGGCTTCTTCCAAATATAGTGCAAGGGAAAATTTGAGTAAAGGAATTTTCTATCATTGAAGTAGATAAAGACCCCAGATACTATTTGGGAATTTTAAATTATTATTATTATTATTATTATTATTATTATTATTATTATTATTATTTACCATGAACAGAATCTTTGATTGTGTAGATTTTGTGACCTCATGTAATTCTAACATAGACCCCAGTCGCTGTAAGTGAAAACATTGTAACATTATTAGTGTGCAGGGCCTTTATATGACATTTTTGATGTGGTGTTACTGACTGGTTATTAAATGTATCTATATTTTACACTCTGGCCGTAGGTGTTCCTGTGCAAGCCTGTGTATGAACAAGTCCTCCAGACACTGGACAATCTGTCCCTTATTGAGGAGCAACGTGTCACACCCAGCCAACCGCCCACACCACCACCACCAACTCCTTCCTCCAACAGACCACAGCGCTTTCCTGACCCCAGGAGGGCTTTTTGCAAGGGACCCACCCCATATCAGCTTCACTCACTCGTCACTTTCCTCTCCTTTGCCTCTACAGTCTCACAAACCTGCTCTTAATTCTCACTCATTCACTCAGCTCAAAGTCACCTTACATGTGGCAGAATTGCAGGTTCAGCTCAGTGCTGACCTGACCCAGGGCTCCCAGGGCTTAGTCAGTCTACGCTTCCAAGATCTGGAGGGAGACTTTACCAAAGACCACCCTCATCTACTGGCAGTCCAGCTGGCTCTGCGCTCACTGCTAATGGAGGACCTCCTGGAGCAGAACCCTGAGTCTAAGTACAAACATTTGATGGTGTCT
Source organism: Miichthys miiuy (assembly GCA_036365135.1). NCBI lineage: Eukaryota > Metazoa > Chordata > Actinopteri > Sciaenidae > Miichthys > Miichthys miiuy. The sequence goes on along the minus strand of CM071606.1, from coordinate 29,585,895 downwards.
CGTGGAGCTCCCAAGCCCTCCACCTTCAGCCCAAAGGAGTACCTTTCTCAGAGCTGTCCATTAGCATCTAATGCCCTGTACCCAGACATGCCCCGCTCACTGCCTGCCCACATGGAGGAGGCCCAGAACGTCTTCCAGCTCTACCAAAGACATCCCAGTACCCCTTCAGCTAGCAGTCGCAAATCCAAGAGGGACCCAGACTGTCCCAGCACACCACCTCCCTCTCCCACTCATCATACACCCTCACCTCAGCCACCCCCAGACTTTGATGACTCGTTAGTTCATATCAATGTGCTATTGGTGGACCAGAACCATCCAGAGTTCAAAACACGGTATGGCTGTCTGGGAAGAAGTGTAGATGTTGACTTTAACTGCCTGGACGTTTTGATCACACTACAGACCTGGGTGGTCATCCTGGACTTCTTTGGTATTGGCTCGACAGCCAATAATCATGCAGTGAAGGTTCCCCCTATGTCACCTGAACCTGTGCCAGGACATCCTCTGTGTGAGCCAGAAATCAGCGAGGAAGAGACAACAGAGGCTGTCAACACTAAAGTGGACCTAAAGGTAGGTCACTGGACCTGATGCATCAAATTGTTATGATTGGGCTGTCTAAATAATACAATTCAGATTGGCTTGTAGGCTGCAGTCACATGTTCATGTTCAATAGGAGAAAATGTTGTCAATACTATATGAATAAATAATTGTATATCTTATGCCACACATTTAACACATTTTATGAGCAACATTTAAAAAAAGATAGTTCTGATTTATATTACAGCCCACTGATGTGCTACGCTGCACTTTCTGTATAATTTTCAGCTGATTGTGATTGTTTGGTGGCTAGTAACTTAGCTAAATGTTGTTTTTTCACTGAAAATATATAATTCTATTTTTTATACTCTCTTTTCTGAAGAATCATTTCTTAAGTGAATGCTTCCATCTTTTTATTTTTAGGTTCATTCTTTGTCTCTTGTGTTGAACAAGAAACTCAACGAGCTTGCCAGAGCCAGTGTATCCAAACTATCTGCTCATCTAGAAATGTTGGGTGTGTATAAAAAAAAACCTTTAAATTCACCTTACTTAGATAAAACTACCCCTCCACAAAACAAAATCAGTTATTTTACATAACTAGGTAGACCAGTATAAATGTTTAATATAATCACTTTATATCTAATATTTCAGATGGCAACTTGGCATTACAAGGCAGTTTAGGAAGTTTGTCCTTGAGTGACCTTACCCCACATGGCGAGCTCTACAGGGAGCGATTCACCACACGAGGAGGGGAGGCCCTTATTTTCAACATCCATAAGTATATATCACAAAAGTTTCAACAGACAATTCTCTGCATGATACTGAAGAACCTTTTTAGTCACTTTTGCATTCTTGTGCATTCAGATATGGCCGGCTGGATCCTTACCTGGAGAGGGAATGTGACATCAAGGTGTCCTTGCAGATGGCCTCAGTGCTTTATGTTCATACCCAGCGCTTCCAGTCCGAGGTGGTGGCCTTCATACAACATTTCACCCAGCTACAGGATGTCCTCGGGAGGCAGAGGGCTGCAATGGAGGGCCAGGCTGTGAGTACTGCCTGCTAGGGCTCTTTACCATCACAGCGGCACAAACTGCAAGAATGATAACTCCACTTTGCCCCAATATGGGCAGCTGTGGCTCAGGAGGTAGAACGCGTCGTCCACTAATCAGATGATCTGTGGTACGATCTCCACTCCTCCAGTCTGCATGTTGAAGTGTCCTTGGGCAAGATACTGAACCCCAAATTGCTCCCTGTAAGTGGCTATGGATAAAAACGTCAGCTAAATGACTAAATGTAAATGTAAATGCAATATGATTCCTACAAATTGCAGTATGAGTGTTTGATTGACATAACATGCATACAGGTCTTAGATGCTGTATATTATCTAGTTTTTAATATTAGAATAATATTCCTAAGATGCTTCCTGCTCAACTTATTTCTTAATTGAATTTTCCTTTTCTCTTGCATGAAACTATATCTTGTTCCTTTCCTCACTTCCTCCAAATCCTGCCCTTCCTCACTCTGCCCTCTTTCTCCGGTCTCTGTGCAGGTGCGAGATCATCCTCAGCGGGCATCCAGAGTTCTGCTGGATATTGATGCCGGGGCCCCGGTTATTCTCATCCCAGAGAGTTCGCGGTCACCAAGGGTTATTGTGGCCAACCTCGGCCAGCTGAAGGTGCAGAACTGCTTCCTGCCAGCTGGGGCTCATGGGACCTTTTCCCTCAGAGACAAGGTAGAGAAACTCACCATGGCACATGCCTTTTTCCCTTCTCTGGTGAGTAATGCTGCCTGTTTTCTACCCATACGGTACCTCCTGACCGTCCTTTCTCTTCCTGTTTTTTTGTCTAATTTCACTGTATTCATTTATGCATTTAATGTCATTGTCCAAGTTTTAAAAATTTAGGATTACCTTATACCACTTTTTGATAGTACTAGCCTGGTTCCTTAAAAAAAGCAATGGCAATAGTACACTGATGATTTCTCATCATCTTATTGTTTTAGTAACTGAGCTTCTCATCTGATCTGAAATGCTCAATGAATACAGCATTGCCTGATAGTTTACTGAAGAATGCAAAGTATGGTTCCATAACAAAACCTTGTTAAAGTCTCTATTTGTCTTTGTGTTCATTAATTTGTTTAAATATATAATGTTTGTGTGTGTAAAGAAGCACTCTCACAATTTACTATGTGGTTACATAAGTTAGTGTGCTTATTGTCTGTCTTACAAATCAGACAGGGTTTATGTGGGGTCTTACAAAGTATTCAAAGTAGAATTTAACCATTGCATAGGTGCCTAGTCGGAATCTGTTTAGGTTATTTATTTATGAAATCTTTGTAGATTTGGCATCTGTAAAGGCCAAACGTCACTTACTAACGCCATTGATTGACTGCTGCTTGATAATGTTCACGAATGGTCACACTCCTCCAAGGGCACTCCTTGTACTTCATCATTTTATCAGAAAACTTGAACTTGAACTATGGCTGGTGCCTGTATTTAAGGATGGCCATGAGGCATACTGTTGTGTGTGTCAGAAGGTGATGTGGCCTAACTCTGTAAGTCAGGGTTAGGCCACTAAGTACTTTCCACAAAACCACTAGGGGCAGATAGATGGACCGGACTGCATAAAATGAAACATGGAAGCTGAAACATGCATTCCTTTCTGAAGAACAGAGAAAAAAGGTGCAATCCAACTGATGGTGTTTTTTTTCTTATCCACTATGTATATACGAACTGTGGGAACATAAAATTTACTGATTTCATCTTATATCTTATCTTAAAAACTGTCTCAATCATCATCATTAAACATCAGAATGGAGGATGAATAATGATAGATTAACAGAGATCATATTGATATATAACAGACTTTACAGACTGCTTTGCATTTCAAGATAGAAAGGTGAATGACATTGGTTTGGTAGACGTGTGCTTTTTGCAAGGAGAACATAAATGTTGTGTTGTTCTTTCATGTGCATCTTGTGTTTTTTTTGTGAAGAATTTTATACTGCAAGCAAATTCATACAAGGATCCATCCCATTACAAGGTACAATGGCATGCTTTTGCTTTCTGGTGTGGAAAAGGGTTGTTACAATATCACAGTACCTGAAACTATACCAATGATGCACTACAGACAGGTAAAATAATGTCATTGATTTCTTTGACATAGTTCATAATGCTGTTTGAAATTATTTGGTTTTACATTGCTTTAGTTGTCATGAAATATTGTCCAGCCCTGTTTGCAGTGTCTGCTTATGTGATAGACTGAGCTTTCTGCTAAAAAATGTTTTGCATGTATGGAATACACCCACTTTTCCAGGTCCTTGATCATGTTTATGTTATATGACTAGAACAGTGCCCTTTTGTGTAGAAATAAATTTGACATTCATACATGGCCAACAGTGTAACGTGATGATAAAATGGGAGGAGTGGCAGTCCTGCCTCAGTCCCATGATATAGGCATAACGAGGTACCTGTGGTGGCCTGTACTTGAATCAGACCTTGAATCGTCTGTCTGTCTGTCTGTCTGTCTGTCTGTCTGTCTAATATTTTTTTCCATTAAATATATTTCCAATCCAGGTATTCACATGAAATGTAGACCTGACATTGTAAATCACAACATTCCAAGAAAATATCATTATGTGCAATAAAGTGGTATGACACAGAAAAAAATATAGTATCTTTAATAAAAAGCAGCTGATTTCAGATTGATTATTTCTCCTACTTGTGTAAATTAGAATCAGTTGGGTTAGTACATGTACTTCCACTCTTTATTGATTTAATCTAAATTTTATGTATAGCTGCATTGGAAATACAGATGGGTGACAAATTAAAGGAAAAATCCAAATAAATAGAGTAGAGTAGAGAAGTATAATTAATGCAGATGCCATCCAGGGCACAAGGGATCACTGAATGGTTTGAGGAGTATGACAATTATGTGAGTCGTCATTCCACATATATGGGGTATTTTAGACTTACATGTTAGACAGACAGCACTCTCTACCACCATCATCAAAACCCTCAATGTGGGATTATCTTTTAGGAGAATGGTGCTCGCCCCTCCAGTAGAGTTCAGAGACTTGTAGAATCAATGCCAAAGAGCACTGAAACTGTTCTGGTGGCTTGTGTCTTATTGAGACACTTTTTGTTGATTTTTTTTTTTTTTCCTTCAGTTTTTAACCCATTTCTATGTTTATGGAAGAAAATGTTGACGTGTTAAATACTTATTTCCTCCACTATACACTGATCAGAGAATTTAGTGAAAAATGTTGGTGTATTGTTTTGTTACAGTTTGATCTTGGAATACCAGTGTTCTCTTGAAGTTTACTCTGCTGCCATTGACAATATGTTTATCCAGTGTACCTTATTGTTTCAGTTGAATTATTGCTATGTTGAATTATTTTTTGTAGTTTTGGGGAGAATGGCACAGTGTCAGTGAGTTATTGTTTTAAGTGGAATAAAGTAAGCTATCACTTGTATTAAATAGTAAGAACAAAAATGCCTGTTCTCTTACACTGCTATTGGCACATCTACATGCCTCCAGCCTTCCCCCTCCATTAAGATTTAGCACTGTTCTCTGCACTGTTAAGAGGCTGAAAAAGGCTGAAAAAAAGTGAAGAGAGCTTAGTAATACCTTTCCAATAGAACAACAATGCATGGAAATGGAAATAGTATTGATTAAATCAATATCAGGGTGTGCTGGTAGCTCACCTGGTAGAAGCATGCTCTACCCTTTTTGCTCCATGTATAAAGTCCTTACTGCAGCAACCCGGGTTTGATACGTGCATTTACACTTTAATACGTAACTATCTGCCTGAATGTATATGATCTTTTGCTAATTCTATGTCTCTTCCCTTTGTGTTCTTTTTAAAAAGGAGCGTGTACGGAGTGCAGCAGGGAGAAATAGTGGGCAGGAGAAGCCTAGAGTCTCCCCTGCCTCCTGCACTGGGTTCACCTTTGGCAGGCCACAGGCCCCAGACACAGGAAGGACCCCTGAGGAGGATGGTCTTCACAGCTTGGGTTAGCATTACTTCATAATTAGAGATAGCTAGTAGATAGACATACATTGTACTCACAAGTACTTTATGTAGATAAAGCATACCTGAAAATGTTAACCTTGCTAAAGACAAGAGGCTTACTATTACTTTCACATTTTAGTTAACTTTGATCTCATTATGTTGAAGTTAAATGTTCCTCAGCACTGACCCACAAGGATGACCTTTAAAAACTCACTTATGAAATGAACACAGACAAAACACAGTCTAGACCAGGGGACGGCAATTAGCGGCCCGTGGGCCAAAACTGGCCCGCCATCAATTATATCTGGCCCGCTAGATGACGTTGATTTATTTTAAAAATATATATATATATATTTTAATATATCTTTTAAACCTCATGTTTTCTGTCAAAAATACAACAATTCCACAGATTTCACAACATTTATTGAAAAGTAGCTGATAAGTAACGTGACAAAACAGCAGCCAGAACATCCTTGCAGCCTCTTTACTTGACGCACAGGTTGGAACGCTAATTGCACGGTGCGTGCGCTGTAACCTGTGGAAAATAAAAGTGTCCTGTGTCCCTCTTGCAACGGACAACGTGAACAAATATGTTTCATTAAATAAATAAAAAACAAAACCAAAGAAGGTCGGCTCAAATATCAAATAGCCTGTGGCATGGGGAAACAGATTTGCGCTGCTGTATACATTAGTTACGGCAGGTTGCTAGGGCAGGTTGCCTGTTTCATGACAGACGCCAGGAGATGCAGCAGTGGGCGTAATAACAGCACATAGAAGCAAATTAACGTTTTAAATTAAATTAAATGCATTTTTAAAGTTAAATAACGTTTATTTTTAATATAATAGAAAAAATAGAAAACTTTTTTTTTTCTAGTAGGAAAGCATGGTCATGGCCCGCGATGGAATTGTTAGAAAAAAAATTGGCCAAACTTATTTGCCGACCCCTGGTCTAGACTGATATTCTTCTGAGTTCCAGAAAAAGCCGGAACTTTTGTTTTGGCTTGTTGTCCCTCTTATCACTGATGCTGTTCTTTTCTCTCTCCACTGTATATTGATGAATGAAGTAATAATCAGCACGGCCTAATGTGTTTTTCCCGTTTAGAGGATCACGTGTGCCTGTTGGACTGCATTGCCCTGGACCTGCAAGAGATGGATATTTTTGCAGCAGAGCGTCTGCCCTGTCAGCCCTGGGACAGTGGTGGTAAAACTTCAGAATCCACAGACCTCATCTTTCCTTCATACTCTGTTCGTCGCACAGGAGACAACCTGCTTAAAGACTGCTGCCGCATTAAACTTAAAGTGGAACGCAACCTGGACAAGTAAGTCCTGCTTTTTGTTTTAGTGGTGTCAAAAGTCTGGAGTCTGGACTCTTTCTTGTCATCAGTCGCATACAAGACCTATGTTTACTGGCATTATTTAGCTCTGGTGTGGTCCACCAGGTCTCTACCAGGTCTTGCTACTTGTTTTTTTTTTTTTAATTCAAATTGAACTCAGTGTTCTTCTACTTGGCACAGATCTTTAATACATAAGCCAAACATTCTTTTAGACCAGTAAAGGGGAACTCAACCTGGTTAAGCCTGAAAAAGGACTCCATAGAAGCTTGCCTGTAAAACAAAAAAAACAGTAGGTATAGTAGAATGTATCAGGATAGGTCCATACTGATTATTCAAACAAATACTGTGTACATTAATGTTGTATTCAGGGAGCTGAGCCATGCAGTACCTGACATGTCCATCCATGGCAGCCTGTCGTCAGTACACTGCTCCTTGGACCTGGAGCACTACCAGCTTCTCAGAGGGCTGCTGGAGAACAACCTGGGAGAGCCTGTTGAAGATTTCCTGCGACCCTACAACCTGCAGGACCCCAGCACCTATGTGAGAAAGCAGGCAACTACATTCAACTTCCCAACTTGGGCAAGAAACTGAACTCCAAATTGCTCCATGGCTGTGAATGATTAGCTTCCTTTTGATGAGCAGTTGGCACCTTGTATGGTAGCCAAAACCATCAGTATATGAATGTATGTATGAATGGGATATGTAGTGTAAAAGTTCCTTGAGTGGTCAGAAGACAAAAAGGTATATACAACTGTACAAGTACAGTTTGTTTACCATTTAACATAGTCCACACTCCACAATCCCTGATCTCGGCGTGAATGAGAACCTGTAAGACGAGAAAGCAGAAAATGGAAGGAAAGAAGTTAAGCTAGTAACGTCTTATGGACAGCAATGTGTGGAGAGGGAGAGAAGAAAAGAGCTCTAGAACCTAATATTTATCCATAGTCCTTTGATTACAATTCTAAATGTATTTGGGGTCCATGCAGCGAAGCTGCAGGAACCCATTGTTATTCTACGTTTTCTTATTGGGGTCCATGCAGCGAAGCTGCAGGAACCCATTGTGTTTCTACGTTTTCTTATTATTGGGGTCCATGCAGCGAAGCTGCGGGAACCCATTGTTATTCTACGTTTTCTTCTTATTATTATTATTATTAGTCCATGCAGCGAAGCTGCGGGAACCCATTGTTATTCTACGTTTTCTTCTTATTATTATTATTATTGGGGTCCATGCAGCGAAGCTGCGGGAACCCATTGTTATTCTACGTTTTCTTATTATTATTGGGGTCCATGCAGCGAAGCTGCGGGAACCCATTGTTATTCTACGTTTTCTTCTTATTATTATTATTATTGGAGTCCATGCAGCGAAGCTGCGGAACCCATTGTTATTCTACGTTTTCTTATTATTATTGGGGTCCATGCAGCGAAGCTGCGGGAACCCATTGTTATTCTACGTTTTCTTATTATCATTGGGGTCCATGCAGCGAAGCTGCAGGAACCCATTGTTTTTCTACGTTTTCTTATTGGGGTCCATGCAGCGAAGCTGCGGGAACCCATTGTTATTCATTTCTTATTATTAGTCCATGCAGGAAGCTGCGGGAACCCATTGTTATTCTACGTTTTATTATTATTGGGGTCCATGCAGCGAAGCTGCGGGAACCCATTGTTATTCTACGTTTTCTTATTGGGGTCCATGCAGCGAAGCTGCGGGAACCCATTGTTGTTCTACGTTTTCTTCTTCTTATTATTATTATTATTCTTTCTTCCGCCATTGGAGTCTATGACAGCCCATAGAACCGTATGGTAAAAAGTTGTGAAATTTTGCACATTGATTAAGGACAGTTGTATCTTCAATTTCACTGAGTTACATATTGGCAGTAAACACGGTATAGCGCCACCAACGGGTCAAAGTTGTAGGTACATTTGTGCAAGTAACTTTTGAACCGTTAGCCTGATTTTCAAAAACAAGGTATTGTTGGATTCCTTGGATCATACCGAGTTCAACGCACCCTATGACGTCATAATGCGCCATGATAGATTTTCCGCCGTCTTGGATTTTGTTGAAAGTGAAACTAATTTTTCAGCGGTCGCAAATTTTGACCGATTCTCACGAAAACCGGCACAGACTATCTTCAGACCAATCCGCATAAATTGTGGTAGACGGATTTTTCAATTCCGACTTCGTTTGCCCGCTACAGCCTTCGCCGCGGATTTCGATGTGAGCTCATATCTCAGGAACGCTTTGGCGAAACGTAACCAAATTTGATGGCATGCTTTCAGGCGTTGTCCCAAGTGCAGGAAACAAATATGGTGTCATTTCGTCTCTAGGGGGCGCTATAATTAGCAAAACATTGTTTTTGCTCATATCTTTTGATGTGTTTGTATTTGAAATGAAATTGTGATATCCACAGATACTGTGGGTTGTCCCATTGATAGCTGATGCCAACTTTTCATGTTAGCCAATCGCCATTGGCGGCAACGCCGCCAAACAGGAAGTTTGCTCATATCTCGGCGACGCTTTGACTTCCGAAGACCAAATTTGGTCACGTGCATCGAGTCTCCCTCTGAAGTGCGCAAAACAAATTTGGTGTCCGTCGGCCACTAGGGGTCGCTGTAATTAGCAAAAATGCGTTTTTGCTGTTTTCTCTTGACGTGTTTGGATTTGAAACTAAATTTTCATATCTGCTGTTAATGTGGAATGTCCAATTTATGGACCTTACGAAAGTTTTCACGTCATTGTAAGAATGCGGCCGCCATATTGGAATTTAGCGAAAGCGAAACTAAATTTTCAGGGGTCGCAAATTTTGACGGATTCTCACGAAAGTCGGCACAGACTATCTTCAGACCAATCCGCACAAATTGTGGGAGACGGATTTTTCAATTTCGACTTTGTTTGCCCGCTACAGCAAAGCTCATATCTCAGGAACGCTTTGGCGAAACAAAACCAAATTTGATGCCATGCTTTCAGGCGTTGTCCCAAGTGCAGGAAAGAAATCTGGTGTAATTTCGTCTCTAGGGGGCGCTGTAATCAGCAAAACATTGTTGGCGCCACTTTGACTTTCGAAGACCAAATTTGGTTGCATGCACCGAGTCTCCCTCTGAAGTGCGCAAAACAAATTTGGTGTCCGTCGGCCACTAGGGGTCGCTGTAATTAGCAAAAATGCGTTTTTGCTCTTTTCTCTTGACGTGTTTGGATTTGAAACTAAATTTTCATGCCTGCTGTTAATGTGGAATGTCCCATTTACGGACGTGACATGATTGCCTGATCTGCATGGACCCCTCATTGCTGCTTGCAGCTATATTTTTTTATTGTAGATTAAAATACATTTAGCAGTAGTTGTAGTATATATATATATATGTGTGTGTGTGTGTGTGTGTGTGTATATATATATATATATGTGTGTGTGTATATATATATGTGTATATATATATATATATATATATGTATATATATATATATATATATATATATATATATATATATATATATATATATATATATATATACATACACACATATACGTATACGTATATATATCTAAAGTTTTTATTTATTTATAAACACGTAAACATAAAATCAAACTTGAAAACAAATGCAGACACCGGTATCAACAGACAATAGATAAACACACAACCATATATACAAAGGCCTACGGCAAAGCAACACTTTTTTGAAACAACCAAAATAAACATTCAACACCATATCTACAAGGTTTCCCATATCCCCTACCTACAAAAAAATACGTTACCAGGCCCTCTTAAAATGTTCCTCTTCGTTGTTAATTCTAGCCGCCATGCGTTCATATCATGCAACTTCTGACATAATTTCCAACCATTTTTTAACATCTGGGTCAACTGTACTCTTCCATACTCTGAGAATCATTGGAGCAGCTGTGACCATCCCGACTTTTAAAACCCCTCGTTCACATTTAGATATATTTGGCATTTCTGTTTGGTCCCCTAACAAACACAGTCTTGGTGATACAGGTACCACCACACCCAGCCATTTACTCACATGTTCCAATACTTTCTCCCAAAACGGGTACACCAGTTTACATCCCCAAATTACATATAAAATTGTCCCTATTTCACTCTGACACTTCCAACATAAATTATTTCCTATTAAGCCCATTCTATGTAGTTCTGAAGGAGTGAAATAAAATCTATGAATTATCTTATACTGAACAAATTTCCCCTTCGCCTCTCTTTCTGCCAAATGATCCTCAGATTTTTACACATATCTTCTTGTAAACCATGAAATGTCTTGTAAAACATGGCTGCTCTATGTGTTATACTGGGTAGGTCCAAAACTTCCATCAATGTATTCTTGTTGTTATTGAATTTACCCTTTGTGATACAGTCTTTTATTTGTAAATATTTCGAAAAGTTACCTTTATATTCCAGATTATAGTTTTGCATAATATCAGCAAACGATATGAACACTCCATCCACACACAGGTCACTTATTTTGCGTAGCCAGTGATTCCAATAAACAGATTTCATCCCAATACGTATGGCTGAGTTGTGCTATAGAGAGGCGTATGGTTGTCTCAAGTGCGATATACCATACATCTTATGAATTTCTCTCCAGACTGTTTTAGAATAAGACAGCACTGGGTTTGAAAAATAATTATGTCCAGAAGACATCCAGAGGTTCAAATGAGCTGGTTAGTTCACATTCCATTTTTAATCCAGCTCAGCTCATGATCTATCCCCCTCCAATGTTTTATCAATCTAGACATTTCAAATGATAGATTATATAATCTTACATTAGGAAGACCCATACCTCCTATTTCCCTCAGTGACCACATCTTCTTTATATTAATCCTTGGTCTCTTTTTATCTAATTTATTTAATTATGTTAATTTTCCCCCACAGTGTGAGCTTCAACTTTCCTCATTTATCCAGGTTCACTTTTATTTTCTGGAGGAGTGCTTCCATATTTGAGAGCATTCAGCATCCAGATTTGAATTTAGTTGAATGCCTAGATATTTCATACCAGAAGGTAGAAACTTGAAGCCATATGAAGTGATAACCCCAGAGTGACATGTATGCGATATCAGCATACATTCCGATTTTTGCCAGTTTATTTTATAACCTGATAATCTAGAATACGACTCGATGCATTCAAGTAACCCCGGCAGAGAGTCCCGATAATCTGCTAACACTGCTAAGATATGATTGGCATACATCTTTTGCTCTCTACCCCCTGCCTGCACACCTTTAATCCTCACATCAGCTCTGATTACTACAGCTAATGGTTCAAGAACCATAGTAAAGAGCAATGGAGAGAGAGCACATCCCTGTCTTACACCCCTGGAAAGACAGAAAAAAATCAGATGTCAGCCCATTTGTTAGAACGGCTGCTCTTGGGCTAGAATAAAGTATCTTCACCCAATTACAAAAGCCAGGACCCAACCCAAATTTTGAAAGAGTCAACATGGGGAACCCACACTTTACCGTCTAAGGTCTGAAATTAGACAGATCTGAGGCATCTCTGTCCTTTTTAGGAAAAAGAGAGGTTAAAGCATCATTAAACGTGCCAGGCAATGAGCCCCTCTCAAATGCCTCCATGTACACCTTATGCAATATTGGGGCCAAGATATCAATACATTTTTTGTAATATTTAACCAGGAAGCCATCCAAATCAGGTGACTTCCCGGTTAATCTCTTCATCTGTTATTGGGACATCCAACATGTTTTTTTGCTCATTAGATATAGTAGGCAGATGAAGACCTCAGAAAAATGTCTCTGTGTCTTCTGGATTAGGTGCACAGGAGGATGCGTAAAGATTTTTATAAAAAAATTAAAAAACCTCAGTTTCTTTTAATGAGGTCTTTTTAATGTCTCTTTCAATTGTCTCACTAATAGTCTGCCATTCTTTTCACCTCCTTCATAGAAATGAGTTTTTAGTCTAAATAAGGCATATTCAGCCTTTTTATTTTATATATCATGAAGTCGTTTTTTCATATTACAAATTGTTTTCTATAGATTATCTGAATAGTGACTTGCCAATTCTTTCTCTAATTTATGTATCTCAGGGGCGGGTCGTTGGATGGGCGAATAAGATGTTGTGTAAAAGTGCTTTGAGTGGTTGGAAGACTAGAAAGGCGCTACATAAGTACAGTCCATTTGTCTAATGTGTTTTCTCTCTTCGCATTCTCCTTCATTTTTGAGGCTTGAGCAATAATTTTCCCTCTTGTATATGCCTTAGATGTTTCCAAAACCGAGGCTATTGTTTCTGTAGAGCCAATATTAATTTCAAAAAAAGATTTAAGATGCTCTGTGTATCTAATATCTAATCCTAATGTATTGCTAAATGACTTACTCTTATCAATTGGTCTGTCCATTACCTGGTTGAAATTCCCCGCTAGTATAACTTAGCCCTCTATGTTTTCTATCACTTTATTTACTTCATGAAAGAAATCAGGTTCCTCCTTGTTTGGAGCATATATATATATTACATAGCACAGTCGTAGATTCCATTGATCAAGGCTTCAGTACAAATAATCTACCCTATCATTGTGTTGTTTTAGCATGACAAAACTTAGATTTTTATTAATGAGAATCATCACCCCATTCTGTTTACTGGAGTATGAGCTATGAAAAACCTTCCCTACCCAACCTCTTTTAAATTTCTCTGCCTCTTCATCCCCCATTATATGAGACTCTTGAATAAATGCTATATCTGTATTTTTAGATTTCAAAAATGTCAGAACCTTCCTCATTGGTCATTTCAAGACCTGTAAATACTCTTTGATTTCTGTTCTCTCACGTGGCTTCAATAATAACTAAACACATATTCAACAGGTTGTTCAAAATGTCAGGCCTTCTCAGATATACTGTCTTAGTGCAAAGATAAAACATGAAAAACACAAACATAACCCCGGTTGAAGCAACCCAGAACACAGCGCTTCTAGCTAGCCCCCACCCCGCCCTCCGATTAACCTGAACTAAATTAACCATGTCCGTGAGGCGCATCGTGCCAGCTTGTGACAGCACAGTTCTTCCTGCCTCCCACAAACCGTTCCCACAGATTCACAGACTTCGTCTTGTTTCCATAAAGTCCCATGGTCCTCTATTGAGCATCTTGCAAAAACTTCTCTGTGTCCTTGCTGTCTTGAAAGGTTTTCTTCTGTCCTTTCCCTGTAAAGATGAACGTTGCAGGGTAGACCAGCCTGTCTCACATTTAGCCCATGCAGACGTCTCTTCACTGGAGCAAATGCTTTTCTCCGCCAACTCCCCGGTCACATCCTCATAGAAGGAGAGTTTACAGTCCTGCCAGTCAATCCCGCGTGGGTGGTGGGCACGTTCAATTTCAAACTCTCTGCCGGATAGCCCGAGCCCCTGAGAGATGATCTTTTCCACATACTGTATAACTTTCCCTGTCTCCTCCTTGCCCTCTTTCAGTCCCACCACTCTTACATTATTCCTCCTGCTACGGTTTTCCAGGTCTTCCACATGCATCCAGTGTTTCCAGTCGCTTGTTACACTTCTACATGCTTTCCTCCATTCATGTGTTCTCCGCCGCATCTTTAAGCTCTTTCGTTGTCTCCTTAATTGAGACAACATTCGTCGCCACCAGAGAGTGGCACTCATTTTCCGTATTTCCTCAAACATTATTTTATCGTCAAATACTCCACCAGGTTTAGGGTCGTTGTCACATGTCAGCGTCGGCGAGGTGCATTCAGGTGTTGGGCGGTTCTTTGAGGTTAGCTAACTTCTCGTTGCCGCACCTTTGAAAAAGTTAGCTTTGCTGTTGCTTGGTCGGAAACTGGTATTAATTCTTATGTTTAACATAGGGCACTAATTTTCAGACTGAAAACGAAGTGTATGTCTCCAAATTTACATAATTAGCTGATGGTCATGAGGAGCTCTCCTACTGTGCTGCCATCTTCCTTGCGGTCCCATGTGACCCCTTCTCTGTCTCTTTGAATGATTTTAGGATGCAATTGTCACTTTTTCTCATTTCCAAATACTCCTCTCTCTCCCAAGTTTAAGAACTGATGTGTCTCTCTTCAGACGGTGTTAAGTGGAGATGTCTATACCAACTTGTCATTCCTGGTGGACATGATGGATGTCAGTCTGGAGCTCTTGCACAGCCCCAAACCCAGTGAACACAGTCACTCACTAGCAAGGTGGGCCTTTTCTATCTTTTTACAAACATACATAAAAAAAAAAATGTAGATTTACATTTTTTTTTTTTTTAAACATGTGATGCACTGTGGCAGACAAACACAAAAAAATAATGGTTTACTCTTTCCATGGAAGTCGACATGCCAGCACTGCATGGGCATTTCTGTTGCTGCAAATAAAATCATGGCATGGAAATAATCAAAATAACCTCAATGCTCTACACAACAAATTCATGAGTTCATAATGCCAGCACCATAGCACATAGTGTAACGGCACTAAAGAACTCACAGCTACAAACTGAATGTTAAGTCTTCTTTTCAGAGTCAAGATACTCGAATTCAACTTAAAATCTGAAAATCTGTCACTGCCCTCTCTGGTTGAAAGTGTCAAATCAGTTCCCTGATCAGTTTTTTTTTTTTGACTAGAAAGTGGTCAGAAATTGTACAGGCTATTTCTCCATGGGATTTCTTATAGTTACAGTAGAAGAGGGAAACTACATCTCCATTGATGTTAAAAAAAGATGTAATTTAAAATGATTCCTGTATTTGTCTTGCAAAGGTTTGACTTCATGAAGTCCAAGCTGCTCTTTGAGAGTTTCTCCAACGGATCCAAATCTGTCAACTTGGTGTCTCACTCCCTGTTGGCATATGACACTCGGTACACTGGGCTCAATAAAAGTTCCGGTGGAGCTGACGGAGCAAGGCCCAATGTGTTTGACTGCATCCTCCAGCCCTCTAAAACAGGCACAAACCGGGCATCACTGCAATTGGAACTACATTATAGGTATCACTGGAGAATGTTCAAGCCCATGGAACACTTCTAAACATGAATAGAAAGAGAAATCTTTATATAATGTTTGATAAAGTCGGTCTCATAAGTTGTTTTCCACCGCAGATCAACACGTGACTCCTCCTGCTTCACGGTGGTCCTCAACAACCTAAGGGTCTTTCTCATCTTCGACTGGCTCCAGCTTGTGCGAGACTTCCTGCAGGTGCCGGTCGAGAATGCATTTGGTGGTGCAGAACCACGACAGCGCTGGCCCAGTAACACTAGCACTGACTCAGGCACGGCTACCACCAGCACCTCTGCGGCTGTCATGCCAAAGACAGTCAAGAGTGGTGTGGTCACCAAGAGGTCCACCGTGCCGGTTACCCAGGACCGCTATCTGGAGGTCAAGATCAATGTCACAGGTCAGGGAAGAATGATCAGTCACTGAGGAGAAAACAGTAACCCTTCAGTATTTTTGATTGATTATTGTACTCAGTACTCGAGTTGAGGGGGGATGGGGGGGGGTGGCATCCCCTGGGGAAAAAATGGTCAAAATCATCCCTCTTCTAAAATGGTCATCCCTTCTTCCATCCCGTGTGGAATTTTATCAGTGCATGTGGAAATGACTTCTATTTAACACTGGAAATAGAATTACCATTCGACATTTAGGGGGGCTTTATGATAATCAGCCTATTACCTATGTGATAGTAGGTTACCGTGAGCGAGGGACGAAAGTTGCGATAAGTTGCAATTCGACAGCCGCGCCGGGGGCGAGCCCCGGAGAGGGCGCCGCGAGCACTAAGTCCACGGCCCCGGGAAGGGGCGCTGTAAAGCTCGCGACTGGAGCCGTGAGCCACCTTCGCCCCCGAGCCTTTCCAAGCCGACCCAGGCACACTGCCGCAGAGGAAATGCGCACGGCGGAGGCCAGCCAGCGAGCTAGCAAGTCACCCTAAAATTGACTAGAATGCAGGAAATTGCATCTAAGAAATACAAAATTTTCTGGGGAAGGACCCACAGACCCCCCGCTGGAAAGTGTGTCACATAAATGAAAAATTTCACCATCCCCCCTGGTTTCATTTTACAACTCGACTACTGATTGTACTATATGTAAATCCAACTCTTGGTCATTAATAACATTTGATTAATTCATTAATTAGAACTAGGCTTCTATATTCAGGGTATCAAGGTTGATTTATTTGTAATTTTACAACACGCATTACACAATGAAGTTTAAGTTGTAGCCTCTCAAGATACTTCTGTTTTACGTCCATTTCGAATGTAATACCATTTTTATATTACAAATATTAATATCACCTCATTTTAAGTGAAAAAAATGAATATTTGAAAAAGAAAATTAAATTTAAAAAATCTTGAATATGATATAATATATTTTGGTTTGTCCTCCTTTTGCTTTGATGAAAGTCAGGTTATCCCAGGATTACTTAACAATGTTCTTGTTTGATCTTGCTTTCTGCACCGTAAAGTGTCCCCATAAATGTTCAATGGAGTTGAAGTAAGGTGACTGTAGAGGAAAATCCTTGACCGTCAGGATGCCTTGGTCTTATCTGGATTTCAAATAGTTCTTGCAAATCTTTAATGTGTGTTTAGGCTCATTATCCTGATGCAGTATGAATCCTTCTCCACAAACATACAGACCAGAGGATGTAGCACATCTCTTATTGCAGAGGATGGGTTTAGTAGTCACAGTTTGAGGAAAGAAGCTGCTCTGTAGTCTAGTAGTAAACAGCAAGCCTATTTTATTAAGTATTTAATTAAATGTGACTTGTAGTAAGAAAAATACACATAAATAAGAAATATATAGAAAAAATATATAAAATGTCTTGTCTATGTATTTTACTGATTTTTTTTTTTTTTTTAATTTATTTTTATTTCCCCAATGTTACATTGTTTGGTCTTCAGGCACAGAGTTTGTTGTCGTGGAGGACTCATCATGTCTGGATACCAACGGCATCGTTCTCAAAGGCACCACAGTCCTCACCTACAAACCCCGTCTGCTGGACAGACCGTTCTCTGGCAGCCTTGCAGGAATAGAGGTGACTAAATAGATGACAAATTAACTAAATACTGCTGCTTGGGTCGGGGCAGCTTACAGTTTTGCTAGTCAGGTGCATGTGCTTAAACCGATGTGAATTTGTGCAAACTGACAAACTGGCAATTTGTCCATACCTGTCCTGGCAAATCAAAAAGAGGCAAGTATTGTTAACATCTAGTGTGTGGTCGCTATAGTACTAATAGCTCTGTCTGCAGCACATGTAGGATAATTTTTCCTTTTCAATATAACTCTTATAACACTGTTTATGACAAGTGGCACTCCTGTCACTCCTATTACTTCTGTTTTCTATGTTAATAAGGTAGCTAGCCACCTTTTGTATTTTTTTTGGTTTGTTTGTTTTCCTGAAACTGATGATTGAAATAGCCTTCTTAGCAGAGATGAGAAGAAAATAAGATTGTTAACTCATTATATGTATAGTACCAATTGAGCAGAAGGTATGGCTTTGGCAGTGATGAGCCTCGTTTTGAACCACTCCTGTTTGCCCTGCAGCAGCATTACAAGTCAAATCAAATCAAATTTTATTTGTATAGCCCAAATTCACAAAACACATTTTGCCTCTGAGGGCTTTACAATCTGTACAGGGAGTGACACCCTCTGTTCTTAGACCCTCGGTTCGAGTGAGGAAAAACTTGCCCACAAAAAAGGTGGAAGAAACCTGAGAGAGAGAGAGGGAGAGGGAAAGGGAGATTTATCAGGTAGCCAATGCGAAGGAGCCAAAATGGGAGAGATGTGATCTTGGTTCCTGTCAGAACACGGCCAGATAACAAAGAGTTACAATAGTCCAGCCTAGAAGTAACAAATGCGTGCACTAGTTTTTATGTGGTCATTAAAGGACAAATCCTGATCAAAAACAACTCCAAGATTCTTTACGGTGGAGCTGGAGGCTAGGGTGATCCCGTCTAAAGTAACTAAGTCCCTAGAAAGAGAGAGATTATCTTGCCAGACTAAACGAGAATCTTCCAATTTAGTGGCACGCCATTTGTGTTCAGATTTACGTGCCTCTTGCTTTAAGTTATGAGTCTGCGGGCTATACCATGATGCTTACCTCCTTTGTTTAATTATCTTTTCGAGAGGTGCAATAGAGTCTAGAGTTGTTTGTAATGAGCCTGTAGTACTATCAACAAGATGATCTATTTGGGAGGGGCTAAAGGAAGCAGACAAGTCCTCTGTTACATTGAGATGATTGATGCCATTGGATTCAATACTGAAGGAATCACTTCCTTGGATCAGATAAACATCTGCTGTAGGAGTTTGTGCCAAAAAGCTTATAGTCCAGTAATATGAACTCAAAGGTTATTAAAAAGTGGTCAGATAGAAGAGGATTCTGTAAAAAGACTATTAGATGATCAATTTCAATGCCATATGAGAGAATAAGATTAAGAGTGTGGTTCAGACAATGAGTCGGTTTATTTACACTCTGACAGAAGCCGATTGAATCTAATAAAGAGATAAACGCAGTACTAAGACTATCATTGTGGTTGTCCACATGAATATTAAAATCACCTACAGTAATTACTTTATCTGTTTTAAGGATCAAGCCTGATGAAAATTCTGCAAATTCAGATAAAAATTCAGAGTAAGGATCTGGTGCACGATATACTGTAACAAATAAAATTGGCTGTAATGCTTTAGGTTGGGTGAGTGAGGCTAAGAACAAGACTTTCAAATGAATTATAATTTAGTTTAGGTTTAGGATTTATTAATAGACTTGAGTCTAATATGTCTCCAACTCCACCACATCGACCGGTACTTCGAGGAATATGAGTATTACAATGACTGGGAGGAGTGGATTCATTTAAGCTAACATATTCATCCTCCTGCAGCCAGGTTTCAGTAAGACAAAAGATAATCAATATCATAATCAGATATTAATTAATTGACTAAAACAGCTTTAGAGGACAAGGACCTGATATTCAGGAGTCCACATTTAATTCTCTTATTTTGGACTGTTGGAGATGTTGATTTAATTTTTATTAAGTTTGTATGATGAACTCCTCTTCTGTTTGTTTTATCTTTAAATAATGTAGGTGGACGGGGGACAGACACAGTCTCTATACTAAAGGACTGGGTGGGCAGCTGCTCTAATGGAGGCGCAGCGAAGCGTGTAAAGCCACTCTAATCTAATCAATCAAACCATTCCCGCCGGGCGCGCCGCGGAACGTCTCAGCAGTGTCCCAGCAGCAACTCTCCACGCTGCAGCACTATCATTCTGTAGCACTTCTATTTTTGACACGAGCCGTTGCTAAACCGCGTGAATCTCAACAGAGCAGATTGCACCAGACAGGAAATCCGACACAGAATCAATGTAATACACTTCCGCCCCCTTTCAAAATAAAACACAATATGCAGTTCATGTAGCCTATCACAACTTTACATCAACGTTACGTCACAACCGGTAGCACCAGGTCAGCAGTCAATCGACCAAAGGGTCTCAACATGAACGATGAGAGACTAATTGTTGAAGTGGAAAAACACACAATAATTTATGACACAACAGATCCTTTTTATAATCTCTTCCACGTCGGAGAAGCAAAGTAAGCTGTTTGTTGTTGTTGTTTCCTTTATCAGTCCCTCCAGTTTTTCGCGATTTTGTGATCGCGTGGATTACCGCGTAATCAGCAATATGCCGCATATTTTCGCGAGGCCGCATATTTCCTACTATGTCGCACAATTATTGCAATATAACCAAACATGCCGCCCCTTCCCCACGACACATATGTGTTTTCCACCATAGATCAAATAAACGGCTCTGCCATAGATGTGTCTTCCACACCACCTGTTTGACACACACACACACCACGCACGCGTAGCCATTTTCACACACCGCCGTGGGAACGTTAGTGATGGCGACTACTAACAAGTCCCACCTGCCGCCATATATCGCAAATGACCGAGCAAAACAATATCCGGCAATTTCACATGCAAGCGGAGGAAAACTATTTTGTAGCCCGTGTAACAAAGTCCTCGACTATCGCCGAAAGTCAACTGTACAGTACGTACAGATTATATCATTGATCGTTGGAATCACTTGTGCATTGTGCATATGGGTGACTGCTAACCATTTTGATTGTTTATTTTGGTTAATTATCTCGCCTCACTCAGTACTGGGGTAAATGTGTTTTTACACTCCGGTACTAATGTTAAGATTCTTACAGAAAATAAAAAGGAAACAGAGTTTCTCAATCTGTCTGCCTTGTTTTTGTCTTATTAAGCCTGTTTAGACTTTTTGATGCGGTTTAAAATTAAAGAAAACAACAAAAAAGAGGCGCAAAATTCTTCGCAAAAAAATGTCGCCGCAAAATTCGTTTTGATCGCAAAAATCACAAAAAAAAATCGTGAAATCCTGGTGGGACTGCTTTATACACAGTTTATCGCGTGGTCTCGCGTACATTCAGCGTGAATACAGCTGGCTCGCTACGCTGCCGTCACGCGCCCGGTGTGAATTGACGCCGGGTAGACAAAAACCGACAAAACCGTGGCACAGCCGTTCCGCGGCGCTTACATCCCCTGTGTGAATCCCCAGTAAGACTGGTCTCAACTTTTGGTTGTCATGGTTTTGGTCGACGAATAAACTTGGCCATATTTCTAGATATGAGAGCTGCTCCATCCAAAGTGGGATGGATGCCGTCTCTCCTAATCAGACCAGGTTTTCTCCAGAGAGGTGTCCAATTATCTGTGAAGCCCACATCGTTTGCTGGACGCCACCTCGACAGCCAGCGGTGAAATGACGACATGCGGCTATACATGTCATCAGTGGTCACATTGTGCAGGGGTCCAGGGAAAACTACGGAGTCTGACATCATTTTGGCGTATGCACACACTGATGAAACATTAATTTTAGTGACCTCCGATTGGCGTTACCGGGTGTCATTACCGTCGACGTGAATAACAATCTTACTGTATTTACGTTTATCTTTAGCCAGCAGTTTTAAATCAGACTCAATGTCGCCCGCTCTGGCCCATGGGATGCATTTAACTGTGGCCCCTGGTGTCGCTAACTTCACGTTTTGTAAAATGGAGCTGCCAATGACCAGAGTTGGCCTCTCAGCGGGTGTGTCGCTGAGCAGGGAAAATCTGTTAGAAACGTGGAGCGGTTGGTGGTGTACCGTGGGCTTCAGTTTCGGGCTATGCCTCCCTCGAACAGTCACCCAGCCTCCCGGCTGCTCGGGAACTGCCGTGGGACGGCTAGCTGAAGCTACCTTCGGTGGTACCGCACCGGCTACAGGGGACTTGCTAACTATAGCAGCTACTGACTGTTCGGTGGTGCGGTACCATGCATCTAAATCACTGAGCCTCGCCTTCAAAGCTACAAATAAACTACATTTATTGCAAGTACCGTTATTGCTAAAGGAGGACGAGGAGTAGCTAAACATGTGGCACACCGGGCAGGAGAGAGCAGGAGAGGAGAGAGAAACCATTGCTACAGCTAGGATAGTTAGTGTAACTAACAGTTAACTAACAGTTGTAACTAACTGGAAAAACTTTTATTGTTAACCACTAACGATTGTGGTTACTAAAGTTAAGAGACCTGTTCGTGATAGTGTAGAGATATGTAGATAATCGCTGATGTGAAAAATATACAAAAATCAGTTTAGGTGAGCAGAGCAGAGAGCACCATAGCAGTAACACTGATAACAGGAAGTGACAGAATACGCTTACCATAGTACGTCAACACGTCAGTCATAACCAAAATATCTTACACTGTTACAAACTCAACATTTTCTTCATGTTTCAAAATGAAAGCCCTCTTGCTTTGCACTGGACAGAAACTGTACATAACAAGGCTTTTATTGTGAAAAACTTGCAGGAACGTGTTACAGAAAACTTGAAAATCCACTTTTATTCATGGATTTCATTATTCTCCAGTCAGGAGCACCTGAGTCTTGTGCAAACCTTGTGGTAAAATTCAGTATTATCACCTTTAGCCTAATATTAAATTGGCTTGAAAACTTTTACATTGGCCCAAGCCTAATTGCTGCTGCTATCTATTATTACTTTAGATAGTACAACTTGTAGTACTAACGACTACTACTTGTACTTGTAACTAGCCTAACAGTAACTTACAGCTCCTCCCTATCCTCCTCCTATGTGTAATAGTCAATTAGTATACAATGAAGCTTATTTGGTTTTTGAATATTTACTATGATTGGTACACACTGACGTAATGTGCAATTGCTACAAACTACTTACCCAATGTCCAGATCTTAATTTTATTATCTTTGATTCAGTGGTATTTTGTACCCCCCAGGTGTTCTCGTGTCGGTTGGGCAGTGAGCAGGAGACCGCGTTGTCCATCATTGACCCGGTCAATGTTCAGGTGGAGCTGTGTGGCAGCCCCACATACCAAAGCAGCTCAGGTCTACTGGATGCCTTCAATGTTGAGGACATCCCACCGCTACTGGAGGTCAGGAGAACATCCAACCAAAATTAGATATATAGTAAATGGACTGTACCTATATAGCACCTTTCTAGTCTTCCGACAACTCAAAGTGCTTTTAACACTACACATCTCATTCATATTCACACGCATTCATGCACTGATGGCATTGGCTCATCTGGCATCAATTTTAGGAGCTAACCATCCACACACTAATGGCGAGGCCTTTAGGAGCTCAGGGGTTCAGTATCTTGCCCAAGGACACTTCAACATGCACACTGGAGGAGCTCGGGATTGAACTGCCGATCATCTGATTAGTGGACAACCCATCTACCTGCTGAGCCACACAGGTGCCCCTGTGTACATGTAACTGAGGTGGCATGATGGTGCAGTTGTTAGCACTGTTGCATCACAGCATTAGGTTCCCCATTGTCAGGTGCAATGAGCTCCAGCCCCCCACAACCCTTCAGGATAAGCTGCTATAACTAGATGCATGGATGAATAGATAGAACATGCAATTGTTCTATCATTTATCATCTATCATTTTTCTGAAGTTATGTTGTGACTTGTTCACACATTGGCAGTAATAAATGATTAAAATCTAAAATGAATGGGCCGGCTTTTAGCACAGTTGGTAGAGTATCCGCCCCATGTGCGAAGGCTCAGTCCTTGCTGCGGAAGCCGAGGGTTCGAATCCGACCTGTGGCTCTTTCCCGCATGTCATTCCCCATCTCTCTTTCCCCGCATTCCTGTCACTCTTCAGCTGTCTTTATCAGAAATAAAGCTTGAAAAGGCCAAAATAATAATAATAATAATAAAAAAATCTAAAATGAATACAGTAAAAACACATCACATTTGTCACATTTGGAACCTTTGTAAAGAATGGTCAAAATATGTATAGGTGTAGGTATCTGGCAGATATCTTGACTTTTAGTCTCTAGTATGGCTCTAGCCTGGTTTTCCTATAATACCAACAGTGTCTTTCATTACCTTTGTTACTTAGTGTCTTTCCATACATATAGGCCTCTGGTTTGTAGCATAGACTTACACTTAAAAATAAGTAGTTTCCAAGACTAAGCTGAGATACCCAGACAATGTCACTCTCAAGTATGTTTCTTGGAAAGAAAAAAAACAGTGAAGCCATTATACTGTTATTATCTGTTTTCACAGGTGACTACTACTCCACCTTGCCAATGACTTTGACATATAAACTTGGTGGATTGACCCTTTAATTGTGCATGTGATTTTCTGGCAGATTCAGTTTCCTGCTCTGGACATCCGTCTGTCCTACAACGACATTCAGCTCTTCTTGGCCATCGCCAAGTCCATTCCTGCTGCCAGTACTCCACTGCCCTCTGACTCTGACAACACCACTGCACACAGTACTGAGCACACTGCTAAACCCAAAGACAGCTTCAGGCAGAAGACTGAGGCCCTTATAGGTATGTAACGACCATGTAACAATCTATAGTAATTTCAGTCTTCTATGATCTAACTCTATGGTCTAACTGCTCTCCAGTTATCAACAACTGCTTCAGTTTGGAATCTTGTTTTTGCTAGGGATAAGTGGTACATTGACAGTTAGGCTAAAAAAAAAAAAAAGATTGCATCTGGCAGTTGTGGTGGCATGGCACACATCTGTTGCCTGGTAGATCTGCATTCAACTGAGTCGATTCTTCTAGTTACTAGTGTAGTTTTGCTTAAAGCAACATTATGTAGAAATTGGTATTTGTTGTGATTTGTTACAGAGTGTAATACCACTGGCTTCTGATGGCGCAAACTTGAGGATGGTTGTGTAAATGGTTAGCTCTTTACCAGTTAGCTAAACCCCCTAAATTCAACAAGCTATTAAAATTACCAACCTAAACAAGTTGGAAGGTGGAAGAGGGAAGGATAAGGGCCGTTTTAGGTCAAAAAGAAGAGGTAAAAAAGGAGATTTCGATTGAGAAGATGACGCCATGGAAAACACAAACAGAAGAAGGAGGTGAGGAGGCAGTAGCTACCAAATTCAGAGAAGAGTCCACAATACTGACTGACTGATAATTGACATCAGGGCTGATATCACAAAACAACTATCTGACTTTCAAAATGACGTCCAGGCGGACAAGATTAAGGAGGTAACAGGGAAATTAATCTCTACAAGCACGCTCTACAAGTCTACTGGCTAAAAGAAAAAGGAATATGCTTCCAAACCCCATTAACGAAGATGTGTGTGTTCCTAAAATAGGGGACTGGTACATACAGTATCACAGTGCTGTGCAAGCGGCTGAGGATCTATGCACTGGAATTATTGTAGTGCCCCATGCCCAACAGACCAAGGTGATGGTGGACATTCATCTGGTAGAACGAAAAAGGGCCCCATGACAGAGACCAGGCAAAATTTCAACAAAGCATCTGGGAGAAACTGCAGGGATTCCAAAGGCACACCTGTTTGTGATTGAGAGACCCTGGCTGCTTTACTTCCCCCCGACACACCTCCTTTTTGAGTGTGCCTGCAAGGCGCACTATTTATTATTCTCCATACTTATTATTGTTACGTATCCCAGGAATTTCGGCACGCTACTCCTCCCTCGCTTTTGGTCGCACATACACCAAAAATGTATCAAAATGACCGGCTCGGCCGGGAATGATGTGCTATGACTTTTTAAAACTTTTTAAAATGGTTTTGCCAAAAATCGCAAAAAAACACGCCAAAATTTACAAAGGGTTTGTAATGGTATCTACTCCCATGTAAATTGGAGAGGTGAAATTTCCCAAAGGAACACAGGGCACCTGTTCTTTTTCAATCTCCCGACGGCATCTGCATTGTTTAACTGCAGTTAGAATTTACCCTGTAATTTTTTATCTCAGAGACAGAATAAACAAATTCACTTTCATTAAATACCAGTAAATTTCAGGTTGTCCCACTCAATGTAAATGATCTTTCTATCCCCGTTAAAAGGAGAAAGATGATAACTAAGGCAAAAGGAGAAATCACAAATTGTATTCTCACAAGAAAGTAGTGTTAGGAAGTCTTTTTACTAATTCAGATCACTTACTCTCGGGCGGTAAATTGAACTAATCTTTTTTTGAGTCATTTCATTAATTTTGTTCATTTTAACTAGTGCGGCACGGTAATCCTCATGTGGCCGATGTAGACATGACAAATGAACGAACTGCTGTGTGTACTGCCACAGGCCTGTGGCTGAGCTGCCTGTCACGTGACAAATGAACGAGAGACTTAGACTTGAGGACGTGTAGTTGAGTCGTGAACTAATCATTTCTCTTTCCTGTCCTGACTGAGCTGATGCAGCTGCC
Organism: Miichthys miiuy; assembly: GCA_036365135.1. Classification (NCBI taxonomy): domain Eukaryota; kingdom Metazoa; phylum Chordata; class Actinopteri; family Sciaenidae; genus Miichthys; species Miichthys miiuy. Next base: position 29,559,365 of record CM071606.1, on the reverse strand, counting down.
ATGTGGTGAGGGAACGTACTGTATGAAAACAATTGAATTACTCACTGAGACTACTCATTACTAGTCATATAAAAGATTAGTTGAAACTGAACGATACGTTCACGACCAACCCACCACTACAAGAAAGACACTTAACACCGTCTGAACATGAAAAGCTTAAAAAAAAATGGGATTCAGAAATACATTCTATTTCTCTTACAAAAAAGCAAACGTGGGGTTGCGATTTTGAGTTTAAGGACAAGGATGGGAGATAAAGAAAAAGAACTTATTCAGAAATCTGGGTAAAGAAAATATTACATGACTTAGGTTTGATAGATATATGGCGAGATTTCCATAAACAATATAGAGTACACTTTATTTTTTGCATGCCATAATATATATTCAAGAAGTGATTTTTTTTTTTATGTATAACTCTGAAAAACATAGAATAAAAGAATGTAAGATGGGCACAAGGGACCTTTCAGATCATTCCAGTTTGTACTTATCAAACTGAATTTAGTAGCTGAATAAATCAATGAAAAATAGACATTTTAAACATTAAAGTTCAATATGATTTATATGAAAAACTAAAATATGTTTTCACTGGTTATATTCAATATGAGCATCTCAGGACAAACTAACCTCAACCTGACACAACAGTCTCTTTGACATCAGGACTTTTTGCCAACATCTTATGTGTCAAAATAAACTTAAGTTAGCCCAGAGGATGCTATCTGTAAAAACTCTGTCTGTCCTCTAACCCTGACTTGACCTGCAGTCCATTTAGTGAGGCAGTTCGTTCATCAGTCATTAGTAGACTTCATCAGTTTGCATCTGAACGCCTGGTTGAGGTCGAGTGTAGCTTGGCGAGGCTGGCTGCTAACGCTAGCATCAGGTGTTGCCTCCATCATGTTTACAAACAGGTGTGGGTGGAGCGTTTTCCCCACTCAAAGGTGGCTTTTGCAATATCATTTATATCGTGGTTACTACTTTTGCAATATCATTTATATATCGTGGTTACTACTTTTGAAATATCATTTATATCATGGTTACTACTTTTGCAATATCATTTATATCATGGTTACTACTTTTGCAATATTTTCATACCATGGTCACTTTACCTCACAATTCTTTTATATCATGCCACTTACCTCAAGTACTTGTTTTGCACATTGTCTGTTGTTTGTTTATTTTTGTTTATTGTGTAGGTTATAGACCCTTCTGTCTGTTCGTGGTGTTGTTGCCATTTTTTTCTACTTTAATTTCTGTAGTGTGTACTACACTTTTCTTTTTGCTGCTGTGATAAGTAAATTTTCCTGCTGTGGGATGAATAAAGTATAATCTAATCTAATCTAATGATTCCAAGTTTGAACAGTTTGGCAGCAAGCGAAGAGTGTATGTTCGACTGAGGAAGGGGGAGAGATATAAAAATGAGCCAACAGTTAAACAAAGAGGGGGTAGTATTATGGTGTGGGGCAATTTCAGCCTCAGGAACAGGTGACTTAGTGAAAATTGATGGCATCATGGATAAGAAAGTATACTACAATATTCTGGTGAGGCACAGAATAGCATCTGGGAGTTATCTCATTAGGCCTGTATTTATTTTCCAAGAGGACAATGACCATAAACATTCTTCTAAATATTGCCAGTCCAGACCTCAACCCCATAGAGCTTGAGTTGCAGAAGGCATAGGTTAACATTAGTGTTGAAGTTCTCAGGAAATATATTGACACAGTGCCAGAGAGATGTGCTGCTTTAATTGCTACAAAAGGTGGACATACTAAATATTAAAGTTGACCATCTGCATGTTTCATGAACATTTATGAAATGAAATCATGTTTTGGAGGCAAAAAAGGTCAATATTTTCAGATCTGCCAGGTGTTCTAATAATTTTGGCCACTACTTTATATTTGGAGAATAATAATAATGGACAGGTGTACCCAGTGCCATTATGGTATTCTGCAAAAGCTGTTCCTAGAGTTAGAACAGTTACACAGTAGAAAGAAAGAAAGAAAGAAAGAGAAATTATTGCATCAGACCAATGAGACCAATCAAACAGGAAATACACAAAATTCATAGTGAAGAGATAAGGCAAACTACAAGGTGAAAATACTATTCATGAAATAAGACATCCCAATTCTAACAAAATAACTCATAAATTGGATGGCATTCAAAAATGCATTTGAGACTTATTACAAGTCCCTGTACACTCAGCCAGATAGAGCAGATACACATACAATAGAACAGGTTTTGAATCAGCTAGACCTCCCTTCTATTGGAAAACTACATATCGATGAACTCGCAAAGAAATATCTATTGGAAGTTAATAAAGCAATCTCTAGTCTGAAAGCAGACGAATCACTGGGTACCGATGGGTTCCCAGGCAAGTGTAATATTGACAGCTGTACATATGTATTTGTTATGATTACATTACACATATTGACAACTTTGCTAATAAACATCAAGCAAGTCCAACGAGACATAGCAGCCAGCTAATATTACTTAGTAGTCGAACAGCAAGAAGCCCAGCTTGGTGTCTGTCTTTCAGCCTTTTATTTCACCAAGCTCTAGGCAATGACAAAGAGTCAGTGGCAGCTTCTTGCTCGGTTACTTTTCATTTTTTTAAATGAATCATCAATATGAAATTGGTTATCTCATGGTAGAAAAGGCTACTATTTGGTTGCAGCATTGCTTATTACTGTTGTATTCATGAGGTTGTGTTTTGTCTTCACAGAGGGCCAGCTGACCCATTTACAAGACCTTGGCTTCAGGAAAGAGGACTGCAAAAGAGCCCTGATCCACTGTAAAGGTGAGCAAGACCTTTAACACTGTTATCCATACCAGGTAACCTGGTAGCAGAGTCAGTGTCAAGCCATTACCATTACTTGATGAAAACATATTTAAAGACAGAATAATGTGTCCATCAGGCCAGCTGGACCATGCTGCTACATGGCTGCTGGAGAATGCTGAGAACATGGCGGACCATTCCAGAGCCAGGGCTGACTCTGGATCCAGTAGCCATTCAGCTTCTCTGTCTGGGGTGGAGTTGAAGGCTGAGAGTGTCTGCATCTGTTTCATTGATGACTGTCTGGACTGTGACATACCTCTGGCTGAACTCACTTTCTCTAGTGCGTCTCATTCACATAAGATACAACTGTATTATCAAACATATGATAAAGACTGGGCTGTTAGGCAGATTGACAAAAGATAATCTTAAGTAAAGAATCAAACTGAAATCACTTATTGGATGCCAGTGGAGTAAATACTTCAGTATTACTTATTAACGACTGAAAAATAATGTTTTTAAGAACTTACAGTCACCGCACCACAAACAGCGCTTTGAAAGAAAAACTTGATAAATAAATAATGACACATCCAGGACATTGAGGATCAACATTTCAGCCTGATTGTGATCTGTTATTGCAGGGCTTTATGTGCTGCAGCGCATTGGTTCCACTCAAGAAGGAAACACCAGCTTCACTCTGTGTGGGGACTACTACAACAGAGAGTTGTCAGGTAATAAGATTTACTTGCAGCTTGAAAAACTTGATTGTAATATTTTCTTCTTTAGGAGAAACATGTTTTGACCATTCAGCCATTTTGAGAATTCAGCTTCATGTTTGTTCAGACCATTCAGAGGGGAGCTATAACAGAGCACTTCAAGCTGAATTTATGCATTTCTGGACAGTATGAGAAAAATAATGTTTATATATATATATATGTGTGTGTGTGTGTGTGTGTGTGTGTGTGTGTGTGTGTGTGTGTCAGGCTGGGAGCCGTTCATCGAGCCCTGGCCCTGCTTTCTGTCCTGGCAGCAGCAGGCCGCCGGTCGCCTCCACCCTCCACGTCTGAAGATGGGGATCCGATCAAAGCAGAGACTGGACGTGAACATCACTTCTGTCCTGTTGGGTGAGTACATAAACAAACATGTAGAGGCCACATACCTGTCTGAACAGTGTGTTGGCCTTCACAAACTGTTTAGTCAGATCACCAAGTACTTAATACTGGTTTCCAGTTACAATGTTAAATGTCCCACAAGCCAAAACTATCTGTATCTGATCCTTCCAGAACAATACAACACCACCAAGACTTCCTGGATAGCTGACTACTGTAATGAGGAGGAACAGACCCCCCAGTCTTCTCCACCCCTGCCCTGGATGGGCTCCTCAGTTGACCCACCAAGTTTTGGACAGAGTGAGTTCCAGCTACACATAATACCACAAAAAAAATGAAATTTGAATCTATTTAATAAAAATCAAAATAAATAAAAAGATAACAGAATAGCCAGGTGACTGTTTAAAATATTTAAGCCTCTTTCTCAGGATTTCAACTTTATGTGACATTGTCATTGTAGTTAGAAATATCCAGTACTCGAGTTGAGGGGGGATGGGGGGGATGGCATCCCCCCTGGGGGAAAAAATGGTCAAAATCATCCCTCTTCTAAAATGGTCATCCCTTCTTCCATCCCTTGTGGCATTTTATCAATGCATGTGGAAATGACTTCTATTTAACACTGGAAATAGAATTACCAATCGACATTTAGGGGGGCTTTATGATAATCAGCCTATTACCTATGTGATAGTAGGTTACCGTGAGCGAGGGACGAAAGCGATAAGTTGCATTCGACAGTCGCACCGGGCGAAGCCCGAGAAGGCGCAGCGAGCAATAAGTCCACGGCCCCGAAGGTGAGGTCCGGCGGGAGGGCGCCTAAAGCTCGCGCCGAGCCGTGAGCCACCTTCGCCCCCGAGCCTTTCCAAGCCGACCCAGAGTCAGTCGCGGCGCACCGCCGTGGAGGAAATGCGCCCGGCGGAGGCCAGCCAGCGAGCTAGCAAGTCACCCTAAAATTGACTAGAATGCAGGAAATTGCATCTAAGAAATACAAAATTTTCTGGGGGAGGAACCCCAGACCCCCCACTGGAAAATGTCACATACATGAAAAATTTCACCATCCCCCCTGGTTTCATTTTACAATTCGACTACTGTAAATACCCAGTGCACTCTTGCACTCTTGGAAATGGCAGCACTTTATTTGGATAATACACTCACAGATTTAGATTCAGTTCATATTTTTATTTTTAACAAATTACCAGCATATTAGCTGATATTTAACAATTTAACCATTTAACTGATCGATTTCTAAAAGTAAACCATGGTTGTGGTTTATTTTAGGTACAATATGTAAGTATTTACATATTATATTTAGAGCCTGAGTGACATCACCCATAGGTTTCCAAAGCACTGTTTTGAAGCTGAAAATATGCGGCGCTGTCCGCCTCCATGTTGGATGCTTCTTCTGCCTCACAGTTAGTCGAAATATCGGCAAAAACATGGATCATCGATGGACCTGAAGCTGTCCGAATGATGCCTGGGTGATCTAAAAAGCCATCTGAAACAACATTTACCTGTCAATCAAGCAGCGATGCTGTTAATCATAACTTTAAGCCTTAATATCATTTAAACAGGTCAATTAAAAAAACACATAGCTATAGAGACCAAAACTGTTGTCTGTACCAGGCTGTAAACATGTTTATTTCTGCTTTGAAAATTGGCCATTTTAATACAGGTGCATATAGAGATTGACTCACTTCTGCAGCCTGTCTAAAGCAGCTACTCGAGGAATTACAGTTTTCAGCACTTCCGCATTGGCTTCATTTGGCGCTGGAGGTTGCCGCTTGGGACAGAGTTCACCGTAGTGTCGTATGGAGGACTGGGCAGGTCGTGCTGACTTTTCCACCTATAAATTCATCAGTTATTTCCCTTGTAAAGTTTCTGGAGACACTAACTACAACACTGCTATGGGAAGTTATAAAGTCATTGAGTTTAAGTATTGAAATCACGTCACATTATCATCATCGGTAACTAACAGGACATACTAAGCTCTTACTGTCAGAGAAGACAGGGCCACGGCGACTTTTAGCTGAAAATTTGCCGATTATTATCTCAAACGTTGTCAAAACAGTTGTGTGGGACATTCCTTTTACCTAGGTTTAGAGCAATTTATTTATGCTGAACTTAACTGCTGTAAAACAATTAGAAAGTAACCTCCAATTTCCCTCTCTCCCTGTTTGTGTGTGTCTCCCGCCCTCTGTCTTTGTGTGTCTCTCGCCCTCTCTCTCTCTCTCTCTCTCTCTCTCTCTCTAACAAATGGACACAAATCAAATTAAACTTCTTGTTGACATTATTTTGCAGCACGGACTGAAGTCAGACTCAGACGTAGAAGCTGCTTCATGAAATAAACCTTGTTGCACTCGTTTTGCCCTCATGGAGGTTCAGTGCCTTCAATCTGGCAACCTGTGTGACCTTCAGTCTCAGAAGGGGGGTGAGGGGGAGATGAATGTCCAGTGAATTTTGACTAGAGTGTTCATTTTTAACCTCTAGATATCAGTATTCTCCACCATCTTACATATTGTACCTTTAATGTTTAGGTTAGTGTATCTTAATGAATTGTCACACATACTTATATGATAATCTGTTATCTATAATATCTTCAGACAAAGAGAACCAGTTAAAATATTACAAATAAAATAAGCTTTCTGCAGGCAGGCTATTCAGATAAAGTATTGGAAATTAGCAGTTAAATACAGAGTAAAGAAAGAATGATGTGATCTTTGTTCAGTTATTGGTACAGTATCTACACTGACACTAGAAGACATTATAAACAGAATACCATAAATTAAAGTATTGATTTTTTCTATTTATCAACAAATCTCATGTGCATATCCAATGTATTTACTAACATGTAATGTGTGTGTAAAAAGCCTCTTCCTCTTCCATCTTCTTCGTCTGTCAGAGCTCCTTTGTTGTCCAAAAAATATTAAGAACACATCAGTGAGCCACCGTGTTCCTTCATTACCATGAACACACTGTTTATTTTGACTCAATCTCAAATAATGCTAACCCAAATACTCAGTAGGGCACTAAATGTAAATTCATCCATTGCTGAAAATAGTTCACAGCTAAAGCATTATTATGTCCTATTTGAGTAACGTTGGCAAAAAAAGATTTAGTGACTGGCTGTTGAGTTGAAAATGACTATGAATTTGAGGTATTTTTAAAGATTTACATCTGCAGTAGAATGGGCTAAGAACCACAGACTGGAAGTCAGAAAGTATTAAGACAAACAAATACAGTTAGTTTCGATATTTGTTGATAATAAGAAAAACATAAAATAACATCAGATATCATTCCAGTGACTGGTTTAGGACTGACAGGGCTTTGGTTGGTTACTTTGGTTGTATGAAGAAACTTGGTTGATGGGTTGCTCTGTCCTGAAGACGTGGAGGTACAGCAAGAGGTTTAGCTGCTTTGCTCCAGCCTTTTATAATATTTAGTATCATCACATATCACCAGTCATTTAAATTAACATCAAGCCTGTCACTCTTCAGCCAAGTTCTTCTGGTCCCTCAGTTAAATAATAAATTAATGGAAACATGACTTGGACTATTCATATAATTTATTTATTTGCAGTGAAGTTCTCATTGCCAACACAAATACAGAATGAGGCTGATGAACCTCTAACCCTCTTGTGTGTTCCCTCTGCATGTGTCTCTGTTGTGTAGTAACTGTCTCTCTCTGCTGTCAGGTGCTCCTCTTGCTCACCTTAGAACTAGGAGCACAGCCAGCTTGACCTGCCTCGAGCAGCAGATTCCTTCCCGAGGTACAGTTCAGAGTTTAGTCAGCCTGACAGTCTCCCTTAGCAGCACTATCTGTATCAAAGCAAAGAGAGTCAATAGCCTCAAATGTTTTCTTCCAGGAAATCGTTCAAGAATCATCACAGTATGAATTCCATCTTAAGTACAGTTGTATGGGTTGTCCCTGTGGCTAGCTGTTAAGATGGTGACCATGAACTGCCCATGAAACCCAAACCTTCTGTTGGGTGTCATCTCTCTCTCCCTTTTTCCCTTCATCTCTACTCTTTATCTATCTAAAAGATTGAAAGACTAGTGTGAAGGATTTATCTAGATCTACAGTTGCAACTCCTTGCATTACCTTCTCCCTCCTAATGTAAAGAAAAATCTGCGGTGGACGCAAAATGTGTCAAAAATGCAAAAGGCCCAATCTAGAGCTTAGTTTGTCCATTCTGGACACACTGGGGCTTTTAAAATGCCCAAAATATATATTTTTAAAAGAAATCTCATTATGTTTTTAGCCTTTTAGTGAAATGTGTAAACTGCAAAATACCAAGAAAAAAGGGCAATAATATTGGCTGCTCCTTAGATTGTGGCTGTTGATAATTTTCCATATGGATAAAACTCTGTCTAAGACAGAAATAAACTTTTTAATAAGCATTCTTTTAAGCAGTCATCTTTATTAAATGTAGTGTAATTTATAATAGTCACACAAAATTAAAACATAATGGAATGGATTTATGATTAAAATATAGCTGCAAGCAGCACTGCTGATGACAGCGCCCCTTAGTGACCGAATGACACAATGTTTTCCGCCGCATGCTTCAAAGGGAGTCTCAAAGCGTGCAACCAAATGTGGTCTTCGAAAGTCAAAGTGGCGCCAACAATGTTTTGCTCATTACAGCGCCCCCTAGAAACCAAATGACACCAGATTTCTTTCCTGCACTTGGGACAACACCTGAAAGCATGGCATCAAATTTAGTTACGTTTCGCCAAAGCGTTCCTGAGATATAGGCTCACATCAAAATCGCTGCCTTCGGCGCTGATTTCGATTGGCTGTAGCGGGCAAACGAAGTCGAAATTGAAAAATCCGACTAATAACTTTTGTGCAGATTGGTCTGAAGATAGTCTGTGCCGATTTTCGTGAGAATCCATCAAAATTTGTGACCCCTGAAAATTTAGTTTCGCTTTCGCTAAATTCCAATATGGCGGCCGCATTCTTACAATGACGTGAAAAGTTTTGTAAGGTCCATGAATTGGACATTCCACATTAACAGCAGACATGAAAATTTAGTTTCAAATCCAAACACGTCAAGAGAAAACAGCAAAAACGCATTTTTGCTAATTACAGCGACCCCTAGTGGCCGACGGACACCAAATTTGTTTTGCGCACTTCAGAGGGAGACTCGATGCACGTGACCAAATTTGGTCTTCGGAAGTCAAAGCGTCACCGAGATATGAGCAAACTTCCTGTTTGGCGGCGTTGCCGCCAATGGCGATTGGTTAACATGAAAAGTTGGCATCAGCTATCAATGGGGCAACCCACAGTATCTGTGGATATCACAATTTCATTTCAAATACAAACACATCAAGAGATATGAGCAAAAACAATGTTTTGCTAATTATAGCGCCCCCTAGAGACGAAATGACACCATATTTCCTGCACTTGGGACAGAGCCACGAAGCATGCCATCAAATTTGGTTACGTTTCGCCAAAGCATTCCTGAGATATGAGCTCACATTGAAATCGGCGGCGAATGCGATTTCGATTGGCTGTAGCGGGCAAACAAAAGTTGAAATTGAAAAATCCGACTAATAACTTTTGTGCAGATTGGTCTGAAGATAGTCTGTGCCGATTTTCGTGAGAATCCGTCAAAATTTGCGACCGCTGAAAAATTTGTTTCACTTTCAACAAAATCCAAGATGGCGGGAAATCTATCATGGCGCATTATGATGTCATAGGATGCATTGAACTCGGTATGATCCAAGGAATCCAACGATACCTTATTTTTGAAAATCGGGCCAACGGTTCAACAGTTACATGCACAAATGTACCTTAAACCTTGACCCGTTGGTGCCGCTATACCGTGTTTACTGCCAACATGTAACTCAGTGAAATTGAAGATACAACTGTCCTTAATCAATGTGCAAAATTTCACAACTTTTTACCATACGGTTCTATGGGCTGCCATAGACTCCAATGGCAGAAGAAATAATAATAATAATAATAATAATAATAATAATAAGAAGAAGAAGAAGAAGAAGAAGAAGAAGAAGAAGAAGAAGAAGAAGAAACACAATGGGTTCCCGCAGCTTCGCTGCATGGACCCCAATAATAAATATAGCTGCAAGCAGCAATGAGGGGCCCATGCAGATCAGGCGATCATGTCACGTCCATAAATGGGACTTTCCATATTAACAGCAGACATGAAAATTTAGTTTCAAATCCAAACACGTCAAGAGAAAACAGCAAAAACGCATTTTTGCTAATTACAGCGACCCCTAGTGGCCGACGGACACCAAATTTGTTTTGCGCACTTCAGAGGGAGACTCGATGCATGTGACCAAATTTGGTCACAAGAGATATGAGCAAAAACAATGTTTTGCTCATTACAGCGCCCCCTAGAGACGAAATGACACTATATTTGTTTCCTGCACTTGGGACAGAGCCTCGAAGCATGCCATCAAGCATGCAGGCAATGCTTCGCTGCATGGACCCCAATAATAAGAAAAGGTAGAAACACAATGGGTTCCCGCAGCTTCGCTGCATGGACCCCCAATTAATTTCCTCAATAACAACCCTTGGCTGCAATGTGCCGACAAAGTGACTGATGAAGACTGCAAGCTCAACAAAATACTTAAAATAAAAATAGTTTTGCAAATTTTACATGAGGTAGGAAATACATTCAATTCAGTTCAGTTTTTGGTTGAGTAATATTTATTGTAAACATAATTTTTGCAGCTATGTAAATACAGAAACTCACTGCACTCGCCTATAGGACTCCATACTCAAGTAGTTAGAGCATATTTCTCCCACAAAGGTTTTATGAAGCTGGACCATAGTGTTTCAGTAGCTCTAGTTTATTGGTTCAGAACCAATACATTATATTATATAGATATCATAGCTGCATTGCGAGTGATGATGGTATTTAATGTCAGTCTTCTTAGATTTCACTCTGTCCTGTCTTTCCTTCTCTTTCAGACTAATTGAACTTTTAGACTTTCTATTTTGCCTGAACAGCATGACTTGTTTCTTATTTGTTCCACTGCATGGCCAGTAATTGTGAATCCATTGTGAAAATTATTTTGACATTATGGCACAGTTATCTTCTATGTTTTTGTGAACTATTGTGGATGTAGTAGAATCTATTATTCTCTTAGCTTTAATACACTTAAATTATGGCCTGTCAAACTTAACATCCTATTGCACAATTTGCGCATTTTCCTGTAGTTTTTATACTACTTTGGGTCCAAAAATAATATCTGCCAACTCTGAACTTTAAGGGTTACTCTGGAAAATACAAACGACTGGACACAGAGGTTAAACTGTTGCCAGTCCTTCTTTGCTCAGTGGCAAGTTGGCCAAAAAGTTCATTTGCCAAAAAGTTGATATATTTATTTAATACAGTACCAGCTATTTGTTTTGTTTTTTTTTGTTCAATACAATTAACTCATTTACTGTGCGGTATATGAGTTTTCTGGCATTTTGTAGAACTTGGAAATCTTGCAATAATAATAATACATTGTGAAGGTAAGTTTAGAGGAACATTCTGTGCAACGCAACACTGTTTAAGTTTACTTTCAGTTATACATATATATATATATATATATATATATATATATATTAGTTTCTAGTTGATTCCACATCAGTCAGTCTGCTTATGCTGTATATTCATGTGTAGAACATGGAAAATTCATTAATAACTGTTATATTGGTATCATTGCAAAATTATAAAGAACAGTTTTCCATTTCTAAACACAGTGCCTTATTTAAAGGGGTACTCCAGTGAGTTTTATAAACTTGTAAGGCATAAAGGCACATTTAGTAAAATAAATGGTGAAAACTAAATCAACAGGTGTATCATCAGAGATATCATATCTAGTATCATATATCTTCCATGAATGCTAGATATTACTCCTGAAAGCATCCTTTAATATTCCCAGTTTATGATGGAGGTGTTCTGTTGAACTATTTGTTTGTCTCCAACTTCAAGATGACAACTGAAGTCACTGAAGTTGTCAGTTGTTCCTGTGACTACTAAGTCGATCTTTTTGTGTAAAATTGGTGGAGCACCCCTTTAAAGGAAAAAAGTTTCAAAGCACCTGCTTTTTTGGCCAAGCAGACAGCAAGTGCATGACCGTTATGACTGTGTAAATGATAGAGCACACTCATCTTCTCTCTGATTCAGTTTTCATTTCTGTTTTCAGCAGATGTCAAGCTGTCCAAGAGGAGGCAGCCATTCGTGCCATACGCTCTGCGTAACCACACAGGATGTACCATGTGGTTTGCTACTCTGACTACGACCCCCACAAGGTAGGTGTAATTCCATTCAATTGTATTTACAGTATATAGCGCCAAATCATTACAGAAGAGAGAAGGTCACCCAGATGCACAGCAGCAATGAGTCAGCCCTAACTATAGGCTCTATCAAAAAGGAATATCTTAAGCCTACTCTTAAATGTGGAGAGGTGTAATCTGTGTAACCATAATGGTAACATAATGTTAGCCTAATTACACATACCACAAACTGGAGATGAAGCATGTTTGGTAGATTTTAAGGGATAACAGGACATGCAATTAAATTAATGTTAACTTTAGACAAATGTAGACCATCAGTTCCAGTTTTAGCATAGTAACTGATTGACCAAGAAATGTCTCCAAGTAAAGGCATTCATATCTTCCCCACAGGGTGGCACTGTCTCACAGCAGTAGTGCAGACTCAATCTCAGATGTCCACGGACCAGGAACTGATGACACTCACAATGTCAGTCAGTGGAGGGAAGTGCTGCCTGGAGAAGAGATTCCCTTTGAGTTTGAAGCCCGTGAAAAACTCCGTCACCGGTACAGCTCTGATGCACATTCACATCACCTTCAGTCCAATGCGCATATCACTCATCCCTTGCTGCCTTTTGTAGACACACTCATGAGCTGAAGCTGCACCAGCTGCTGGTTCGGGTGTGTGGATGGGAGCAAGTCAAGCCGGTGTCTGTGGACAAAGTGGGTGTTTTCTTCCGCTATGCAGCTGCGGACAGAAACAACTCTTCCAACACTGTGAGCACAATTCAAAACCTGAGATGTCACAGGTTTTTATTTTTATGTATTTTCTTTTTATTGAAATCTTAACAGCAGAGTCCATGAGTAAAGGGTTAATAATACATTTTTGAATCTGGCATAGACATCTTATGACATGTCACATAGAGGATAAAAATAAATAAATAAAATAAAAATATAATTAACTATAAATATAAGATAAATAAGTATGGAAGAAAAACAAATAAATATGGGGGTAAGAAATCCAGTCCACAAAAGAAAGTGAGGAGCCGTGCTGTATTTAGTCTCTGATTCCTTAGACTGACTTTTCATTAGTCCGTGTGTAGGTCCAAAAAAGATCCCAAGATGTGGTCTCCACCATTGCATTAATCCAGTCTTTCAGATTAGGAGATACAGCAGTTTTCCAATGTCTTAAAATAACTCTGGAAGCTGTGACCAAGCCCACCATAATCACAGAAAGAGTTCTTTTTGATACATTTGGTATTTGCGATCTGTCCCCTAATAAACATACGGCAGGAGTCAGGGGGATTGCTGAGCCTGACCAGTTACTCAAGAAGTCCACAACTTAAACCTAGAATCAAGTCACTCACCACTTACTAAATAGTTTGTTAGTTTATAAAATTGTGAAGCTGTGCAGCGTTCCTGTGGCACATTCAGATAGAAATATCAAAATATCATTTTCTGAACAATTACCAATTCGATAATATCGATTTTATACAATCCCTAATTTGTAAATATTTCCATTCATTCCATTCATAATGTTGTTTGCCTTCAAGTTTAAATTGACGCGTTAATTCCTCATAAGACATGAATTGTCCATTTTTGTATAGGTCTCCTATAGAACATACACCACTTGAACGCCTCTGCCTCCAACACACATTTTACCAATATGTATTGCAGGATTAAACCACAATTATGCATATATCTGTACATATTGCGACAACTTATACATTTTGTCTACCTTGGCCCACACTTCCTTAAACTGAACGAAAATTGGATTTGTTGTATTACCTCGTTGAGACAGTTGCTCCTTTGGACTAAATGGTAAACATAACTCATTCTCAATCTCCATCCAGTCTAGCTTGTTGTCTATCATTTTCCAATATTTGGCTAGTTTAGCCATTTTAAAAGATATCCCATATAACCTTGGATCTGGTAAACCTAATCCCCCTCTCTCCATGGGAGCACAGAGTGTGTTAGTTAGTTTTATCCTTGTTCTTTTCCCATCCCATAAAAACTGTTTAACTGTATCATATTTCTTAAAAATGACGCTATTGTTATTGGCAGCATCATTACTAAGTAATTAAATTGAGAAGCTACTATCATTTTAATAATATTGGCATTTCCCCACAGAGTAAGCTTTATATTTTGCCACTTCTCCAACTGTTTTAATTTTTGCAATACAGGGTTAAAGTTTAAAGCATGTGGTCTTTTTTAAACCTTCACCAAGACTGGGGCAAAATTGTCTATGTACTCTTTATAATATTTCACAGGAAATCCGTCATAACCTGATGATTTCCCAGTGTTCATTAATGTCACAGCTTTCCTTATTTGTGCTGCAGTTATAGGTGACTCTAACTTCCTCGCTTGATCAGGGTTAAGCTTAGGCATATTAATATTAGAGAAGAATGAATTTATTTGGTTGTCACCACAAGATACTGTTGATTTACTGTATATAGTTTCTTGTAATATTGTTGGAATGTCTCATATTATTTGCTGAGGCAACTAATTTATCCCCCCGTTAGCTGAGATTATATTTGAGGAGTATGTCACAAGTGTTTGACTAAGTTTGATGTTTCTTGTGACCTTTCTTTTCCTCTTTTACTCTTCCATAGGTTGGCAGTCCTATTAGCAGAACCAACATCATCCACCCACATGTTTATGTAAGTCGTGCAAGTCTTGTTTCTTAATCAGTAAACAGCCAATTCAAGTAAGCATTTGGAATAGAGTCTGCAGCCACAGTAGCCCCTGTAATGCTCATTAGTTTTTTGTAAAGGGAGATGTCACTGCATCTTCAACCATCATCATCAGGATCACTGAAGCAACCACAATCCCTGATCTAGGTATAATCACAATTCGTGAGAACCTGCGAGACAAAAAAGCAGAAAAACTGAGGAAAAGCTAAATTAGTAACATGCATTGATGGGACATGAATGTGTACAGATAGAGAGGAGAAGGGAAGAGCTCAATGCATCATGGGAAGTCACCAGTAACCAATTCAATATACACTCAATAGTAAATAGCAGTCTATTTCTTTCCATCTTGCATTAGCCCAGATTTGTAGACAATCATTGTCTTGTTTTCACATTTTGAGGCTGCTGCTGGAAAGCACAGTATAGATCTGCTCAGCTGTGAATGATCACAAAAGAGTGTAGACTGTTATGCTGGGTCTGAACCCTGTTTAAACCTGGTGGCCAGCATGAACACATAAAGGCCCAGTAAAATACATTGAGTGGAGATGGATTGACTAAAAAAGTAATAATAATGGCTTATATTTATTTCATTTTAATCTGTATGTATATATTTTTTAATTCCAATAACTTGCAATGTACAATATTACCATGGTCACTTTAACTGCAATATTATTTATATCATGATCACTTTACCTGCAATATTATTTATATCATGGTCACTTTACATTACAATATTGTTTTTTATAACATGCTACTTTTACCTTCAGTATTTTTTGCAAGTTGTCTGTTGTTAGTTTGCTTTTTTGTTTATATTGTGTACATTATACACTGACACTTTTGTCTGTTTTTGTTGTTTTTGTCCTTTCTACTTTACTTCTGTAGTGTATATCACACTATAAAGTAAAGTATAATCTAATCTAATCTAATCTAATCGATTGTTCACATGGTCATTTCATGACAGCCCAGTAGATGAAACAGCACAGATGCTCAGTATGATTTTATAGCTGACGGTGACCTAATGGTTTATTTTTGGTGATGGGAATTGATTTTTTGTTTGTGAACCCTTTGACTTGTTAGTTTTCAGCGCTGCCTCCAGTCAGAGTGGTCTTCTCCATCACAATGGAGGGCAGTGCCAGGAAGGTCATAACTGTTCGGTCTGCCCTCATGGTGAAGAACCAGCTGGATGTCCCTATGGAGGTCAGACTTGACAGCCCCTCCGCTCCTGACAGTAAGACACAATTTTTCACCTAAATTCAGTTATGATACAACAAAGACTGCCTGAATAATTTGATATTGATTAATTTAAAATCAAATTTTTCATCTTTCATCTCATTTTTGGGTGTTTTAGCTTATTTAAATGTCTTAATGTTATTGTTTTTTTTTTTTAATTTGATTCAATTTAGGGATGCACCGATGCATCGGCTGAACATCGGTATCGGCCGATATTCGCCTCCTTAACTGCCATTGGCAAATAAAGATGACATTCACCGATGGCAGTGGTGAATGATTATATGGCGGGTTTTTGTAGCCAAAACACGGGCACTTAAGAGCCTTCTTCCTGCGACCCTCTGTTCAGCAGGCAGCAGTCTCACTCACTCACTCTCACACCCACTACAGCTCTGGCTAACGTGCCAGCAGACACTCCCACTACCTTCAGCTCACTTCACGCACGCCGGCCCCGCCCGCCCTTAGCCTACAAAATAAAGTCTGAGAAATGTCTGCATGGAGCACAGCTGCTTACAGGTGTGCAGCTGACAGATGTGCAGCTTACAGTGACAGTTTCCTCATCGCTACCTGAACCACCATCCGATCCTCCCTCCCTCACGTCCTGAGTGTCCTGGACATATCCTGTATTCTGTGATTTTCCTCTTTTCATTTCTAACCAGCCCGTTTCAGTTTATGCCCGTACACGCCCGGTGTCTCCTCTCCTTCTCGCTCGCTCGCACACGCGCGCTTACTCGCACCCGATTCACATATACAGGTCAAAATAAATGTGATAGTATGAAAACATTACAAGTGAGAAAATGAAATGAAACATTGTAATAATTGCTGTGACCACAGCTGGACACGGTCTATAACTGTCGTTTATATGCAGATTGGCGTCCGAGGTATAAATGCTCAGAAATCAAGTTTGTTTCATTTTAATATGTTGTAAGCTTTAGAAGCCATCAAACACATATATTTAGGAAAAGTCACGGACTGAGAGACATGTAGTTTTAATGTAAACAAAGTTATTTACAAAAGAAAAATCCAAACGGTCTGTGAAGCTGTTCTAGTGTACTGTGTACATGAGAAACAAGGCAAAACAGTTTTGTATGATGAAGAGCTGAAAGACTTTTAAGACAGTTCAGTAATGTTTCCGTGGCACAAAGGGAATAAATAACAAAAAGAAAAAACATCGGCCATCGGCCAAGTTGTTATTTTAAACATCGGTATCGGTATCGGCCCAGAATTTCACAATCGGTGCATCCCTAATTCAATTTAATTTTCTTATTTAATTTAATGCTTCTTGTTCCACAGAAGAGGAGCATAATAGCTGAAAGCTTTGGCTCCCAATCTACTTTTAGGGACTACAGGGACTAATTGTACAATACGTTTGTGTTGATTTGTTCTGTACACGTGACATCTGTTGCACGTCTGTCCGTCCTGGGAGAGGGATCCCTCCTCTGTGGCTCTTCCTGAGGTTTCTTCCACCTTTTTTCCCTGTTAAAAGGGTTTTTTTGTGGGCAAGTTTTTCCTCACTCGAACCGAGGGTCTAAGGACAGAGGGTGTCACTCCCTGTACAGATTGTAAAGCCCTCTGAGGCAAATGTACTTTGTGACTTTGGGCTATACAAATAAAATCTGATTTGATTTGATTTGATATAGGAGCCACAAGGAACCCTGCATTCTGAGAGCATAGTGTTCTAGAGGTGTAGTAAGGTACTATGAGCTCTTTAAGATATGATGGTACCTGACCATGAAGAGCTTTGTAGGGCAGGAGTAGGATTTTAAATTCTATTCTTGATTTCACAGGTTGCCAATGCAAAGATGCCAAAATTGGAGAGATGTGATCTCTGATCTTGGTTCCTGATCAGAACCAAGATCAGAGATCACCTCTCTGATCTTGGGATGTGATCAGAGATCACAGCAGCATTCTGAATTAGCTGCAAAGTCCTAAGAGACTTATCGGAGCAGCCAGATAACAAAGAGTCACAATAGTCTAGCCTAGAAGTAATAAATACCTGGACTAGTTTTTCTGTACCTGCTTGAGATGGGATGATTTTTGCAATGTTACATAGGTGAAAAAAAAACCAGTCCTTGAAATTCCAAGATTCTTTACAGTGGAGCTGGAGGCCAGGTTGATCCCATCTAAAGTAACTATATCTCTAGAAAGAGAGTTTCTGAGGTGTTTGGGTCCAATTACCAGAACGTTTGTCTGAATTTAACATCAGAAAGTTGCAGGTCATCCAATTTTTTATGACCAATGGCATGTTTGAAGTTTAGCTAACTGATTGGTTTCATCAGACTCAATAAATATAATTGGGTGTCATCAGCATAACAATGAAAGTTAACGGACTGATTCCTAATAATGAAGCGTATATAAGCTGAATGGAAGTGGTTCTAGCACAGAACCTTGTGGAACTCCAAACTCTGTGACTTTCGTGTGTGTGGAGGATTCATCATTTACATGAACAATCTGAGGTTGATCTAAAAAATATGACTTAAACCAGCTTAGTGCGGTTCCTTTAATGCCAATTAGATGTTCATGTCTTTGTAAAAGAATTTGATGGTCAATGGTGTCAAATGCAGCACTAACATCTAAGAACCATTATTTTATTTTTATTTTTATATTTGTATATTATTGATTATATTAGGATGTCTCTAAATTAATTTTGTCTTTTGTTTTATTTCATTTTATTTCATTGTTGAACTTTTTTTCATGTCATGTTGTTTCATTATAATGAAGCCAACTGTATCCCTGTGTTAACAGAACCAGTGGTATTGCCTCCTATCCTGCCTGGCCAGGCCTTGGCAGTCCCCCTCCACCTGACATCCTGGCGTTTGCAGGCTCGGCCCAAAGGCCTGGGCTTGTTCTTTTGTAAGGTTCCCATCCACTGGACCAGTGTGGAGCGGCCCGGAGAGATCAGCAGCAGTAAGAGGGAGTGTCAGTCAGCAGACTTTGATGACAACCTCAAGCGCAACTTCAGGTAAATACAGCGGGTCAGATGTCTTGTTCTTGGTTCTTGCTTCCCTCACATCTAGTAGCATTCTCCACATTTCTCTGCTTCATGCAGGTTTTGTGTGGTCATCAAGAAGGAGAACTACCCAGAGCAGCAGCCTGCCAAGAGGGTTTCAGGCAGTGCCAAGCAGATCTACCGACAGCCAGGCCACACTATTTACTTGCTGCCCACCATGGTGCTGGCCAACTTGCTGCCCTGTGACCTCAACTACTACATCAAAGGAACATCCATCAAAGGCTCACTGAAGCCGGGAAAAGAGGCCGTGCTTCACGCTGCCGACACTTCGCAGAACATGGAGCTAGGTCAGGATTGTCATTGGCTGCTGTTTATTTCCCAAACATCCATTCTTTGCCCTCACTTTGCTGTTTATGATGTGTGTGTATCAGGAGTCCTGCTGGAGAACTTCCCTGTGTGCAAAGAGCTGCTGATTCCCCCTGGGACTCAGAACTATGTGGTACGCATGAGGCTGTATGACACCAACAAACATCTGCTTTGCCTCACCATTCGCATCATCCTTCGAGCACAGGGGGCACTGAAGATTCTGATTTCTGCCCCCTATTGGCTTATCAACAAGACTGGTAATGTTTTCTATGTCGTTAAAACAGATGTGAGAACAAGCTTACCTATTATCATTCCTGAAAGCCATGTTCGTCCCACAGGTCTGCCGTTAATTTTTCGTCAGGACAATGGCAAAGCCGATGCAGCAGGCCAGTTCGAAGAACACGAGTTGGCCCGAAGCCTCAGTCCATTACTATTCTGCTATACTGACAAGGAGCAACCTGCCATGTATGTGTCAGACACCTAAGGACTCTGTTCCTCTCTCTAGTCCTGAGTACCTGAATCTGGACTATACATAATGTCTTAGTTGTTGTCTCATGCTATTTTTAATCATCCAATCCCCATATTCTATTGTTTCTCAATTTATCTTTATCCTAGGTGTACTATGCGGATTGGGAAAGGGATCCACCCAGACGGAGTTCCAGGGTGGTGCCAGGGCTTCTCCCTGGATGGAGGGAGTGGAGTCAGGGCAGTGAAGGTTATCCAGCACGGGAACAGGCCTGGCCTCATCTACAATATAGGCAAGTGGTTACATTCACAATCAGCACAAATTGAGTGAATGGTAACCACTAACTGAACAAGTGTCTGAACACAAGTGATTTTTGTGATATGCGAGACACAGTCAAGATCAGGGCAGATACTCTGTATAGGACACACAGGCATGAAAAACTCTTATTTACTCTACTCTAACTCTTCATTAATTTCCCTGCATCTAGTGACTTGTTTTCCAAAGCCAAGTGAATTGCAGTAGTATACTAGAAAACTGCATTTCCTATGGAAAATGCGGTGTGGATGCCTTCTGCTGAAATGCCTGATGCAAAAATGTGAAATGAGCTGGAAAACAGTAGAATAGTGTAATAAAGTGTGAAATGTTGAAAAAACATTGTAATAAAGTTTAATAATAAAGTTTAGTAGTAGAGCAGGTTGTCTACTAATCAAATGATCAGCGGTTCAATCCCCAGCTCCTCCAGTCTGCATGTCGAAGTGGGTGGGCAAGATACTGAACCCCAAATCGCTCCCGAAGGCTGTGCCATCGGTGTGTGAATGTGTATGAATGGTTAGCTTCTCAAACTGATTAGCAGTTGGCACCTTGCATGGCAGCTAATGCCATCAGTGTATGAATGTGTGTCAATTGGTGAATGAGAAAGCTCTTTGCGTGGTCGGAACACTAGAAAGGCGCTATATAAGTACAGTCCATTTACCATTTTGTTAGGTGCTTAGAATATATTTATGACCATGTAAGGTGTATGGTCAGCCATGTAAAAGTTCTCAAGATGTTGATGCCAACAGGTGATTAATTAAATTTCACGAGAGGAAGGAAATTTACCTTTTATCTTTCTTTCACCTTTTGATCAAGACTCCAATAGTTTGGAGGTCTGTGCTGTACCACAGATATATTGACATTTCTTCCCCAGTTGTTGACGGTTTGACGGTATTGACGGATTTTCAGTAATGTTCCCTGTCTGATGGATACAGGCATCAGTGTGCGGAAAGGAAAAGGACGCTACAGGGACACTCACATAGTGACCTTTGCACCACGCTACCTGCTGGACAACCGCTCTACACACAAACTGGCCTTTGCTCAGAGAGAGTTTGCAAGAGGAAAGGTGAGAAATTCACTTAGAAACTAAGGACCTTTGTTTGATATCTGTCTGTATCTCTACTGTGACCTTTTAAACAAAAGCAAAATGACAAAAAAGAAAGAAATTAATTGTTCACCGGCATCTCTGTGGCCTAGTGCGCTAAAACGTTGCTGGTTATATTCTAAGTTCAGACCTTTGTTACATGTTGCTGGTAAGGATGCAGCGATCATATGAGCTGTTTTTGTTTGGAGTGCTTTGGCGAGCATTCTTGCATGATTTACGTTGCACTGACAGCCTAACTCTTAACTCACTAATACCTGTTGATTTTTTTTTTTTATTAAAGATTATTTTGTTGGCCTTTTCAAGCTTCACTTCTGATAGAGACAGCTAAAGAGCGACAGGAATGCAGGGAGAGAGAGACAGGGAACGTTGATTTTTAGTGACAGGAAAAACGTCGTGTAGCTGAGCCTTGAAACTATGATGTTTTTTTTGTTTGTTTGTTTGTTTTTATGACTATGACATTTAAACATGACATTTGGCCCTGCAACTGGAATCTTAAATGGAATGCAGCTGTTAATAATGCGAGAGAGAAAGAGAAGAAATGCGTGAGAAAGCTCGAGCTACAACCCCTCCCCCAAGTTTCATCTACAGAGGGACAATAGATACAATATGACAATTAGTACTGTATTTAATACATTTGTCCTAGGGTACGGTCAATCCAGAGGGTTACATCTCCACCCTGCCAGGCTCCAGCGTTGTTTTTCACTGGCCCCGCAACGACTACGACCAGCTCCTTTGTGTGCGCCTCATGGACACCCCCAACTGTACCTGGTCTGGAGGCTTTGAGGTCAACAAACCCAAGTCCTTTCATGTCAACATGAGGTGAAGTACAAATACTCTGCATACACTCTCCTGCACCAACAAATGTTATTTAGTTAGTTAATCTGGCTCTTGCATTGAGACACATGACAGGTCAAGTATTTGACAGGTTTTCTCTTGGTTTGTACAGGGATACAATGGGGAACTGTTTCTTCCTGCGGACAGAGATCACCCTGAAGGGAGCCACCTACCAGATCTCTTTCTCTGACACTGACCAGCTACCACCACCCTTTCGCGTCGACAACATCTCTGAGGTAAGCTGCTGTGTTAGCATGGCCTGTGTCAGAATCATTTCCTGGGCACCCAGCTCTCTCTCAATGACACCTGTGTCTCCGTAGTCTGGAAGTAAAAATTGTTCCAGTGGGAAGAAAGCTCACTTTTAGACAGTCTCTCCTTAAAGACATACAGTACATGGTATTTTATTCTGTTGTACACAAAAAATGTGGCAGAACTTGTGAAGAATGAAAGTGGAGATCTCTAATTAACACCTCCACACCCCATCTATCACTGTGTGAAGTGAGGATGATAATTGCATTTTCTATTTCAGAAAAATAATACATTCGTCCAACTTTGATTCTGCAATCAGTGTTTCAGACATTAGCTCAGTTTCCATCCGAATGTCGAGCAAATCAAAACAGAATTTTGAGAAAATCTAAAAAAGAATATGTGAGTTAATGTGTGCATTCATCCTCTAGTGTTTTGCAAATACAATATTTGCCAAGATAAACAGCTTGTGGTAAATATTCCAGATAGAAACAAACTTATGTTTTTTGTGAATATTTAGGTGTAAGGCATAAATAATAATCTTTCTTTTTTCAATGACACTGCTGTGCCAACACAATTAGGGAGCCTTTTTAGTGCTTTTAGTGCCATTACATGAAACTGAATTGATTCCATTGTTTCAATCATTTCAGGTACCTATCCAGTTTTGGCAGCATGGTGTGGCCGACATCCGGCTACACACTGAGGTGAAGGCAGGCTCTGTGCTGGACTACGCCTGTGATGAGCCCACACTCCCCCCCTACCTTACACTGACTGTGAAGGGAGCTGGATCCTCAGAGGTCACAGCCGACATGAACTTCTTTAGAGAATACAACAAGCTCTACTATGAGAACTTCATCTACATTGCAGCCACGCACACTTTCTCACAGTATGGACCAAGGACATGATTAAACTAATAATATCATAATTTTATGTCATGAAGTTTTCTCATGCACTATACAAAAGTTTAAAGTCATAAAGGTGTAAGTGGCATCCTTTTTCTGATGCAGGAATAACGAGAGGAGACCTGTTGGGAAGAAGCGTCTGGTGAGCTGTGCTGAACTGGTTCTTGATGTGGACACCAAGACTCAAAGGGTCCTCCTGAAGAAGAAGGTATGGTTTTTAGTATAAAATAATACAAAATAATAAACAAACACTTTAAGCTAAGCGTGAGTAAATGGCAAACAAGGAGATCTCCTTGTCTGAATGGACCGTTCTTTAAAGGTCCAGTGCGCAGGATTTGGTGACATGCAGTAAAGTTAAAGATTGCAATCAAGTTAATACCGCTATCCAAACGTGTAGGAGAAACTTTAACTTTAACTGAGTTACTTTCGTGCAAGTTTAGAAGAAAAGAAGGAAAAAGTAGTGCTAAGTTTTGTTTTAATTTCAATTAAAATTAATTATTATTTTTATTATAAAAGTTAAGAAAAAGAATGTTCTTTGGTGATAGATTCTTTAGTTTGAGCATGTATTGCTTTTCACTGCTTTATGTGATTATAAACTGAATTCCTGAATACTTTTGGTCAGACAGCTTGGGTCTGCCCGAGGTTTCTGCCTGTTAAAAGGAAGTTTTTCCTCGCCACTGTCACCAAGTGCTTGCTCATGGTGGAATTGTTGGTCTCTGTAAATAATATTATAAAGAGTACGGTCTAGACCTGCTCTGTATGAAAAGTGTCATGAAATAACTTTTGTTATGATATGGCGCAATATAAATGAAATTGAGTTGAATTGAATATCATTTTTGTCACTATTTTCTGGTATTTTATAGACTAACAGATTAACTGATGATCAAAAATAGAATGTTCTGATGAACGATGATGATAATAAAAATAACATTCATGAATGTCATAACACATACTTTGATTGTGGTGCAGGAGCCGGGGAAGCGCTCCCAACTGTGGAGGATGACTGGGACCGGCATGCTGTGTCATGAAGGTTCATCTCCACCACAGAGCAAGCCAGCCCAACCACGCCCACTGGACTCCTCTTTGGTGCTGGACATTGCCGGGCTTGCAGCTGTTAGTGACAATAGGTTTGTACTGTGTGCACCTGTAGTCTGTGTATAAACTCACCACAGCAGATATTCTCTCATGAGTTATTTTCAGTCAGTTGTGGTCACTCACCAACTGGAAGGAGGTCTTTTATGGAAGATTGAATGTAAGAGGTGTCTCTGTCTTACCTGTTTGTCTCTCTCAGTTTTGAACCACTGATGCTGAGGAGACCGGATTCACGCCGCAGTACCACCCAGACATGGTACTTCAACTCAGGCATGCTGACCTGTGGCCTCCCTCGGCTGGTAGTGCAGGTGGGTATACATAGCTATAAATATGTCACAGTGCTTACATTTAAGTGGTAGTGCAGCTGATACTCACATCTCTTACAGTTTCTTTATTTTCTCCGCAATTATTTCTTTCTGTTGTATTTTTAATTAATGATATGTACTGTTCAGGTTAAGGGTGGGATGACAGGCCTTTATGATGGAGCAGAGGTGGTGCTGGGACCAGACTCTGGGCTGCTAGAGCCGGGCCCTGAGCAGCAGTTCATCAACCAGAAGATGAGACCTGGTTCTGGGGTGCTGTCGGTCCAGGTGCTGCCAGATGGACCCACACGTGTCCTGCAAGTGAGAACAAAATCCATTAAAACATGGAGAATTCTATTCATCAATGGCCAGTTCAGTAATTGGAGTGAAAGTGAACATAAGTCCAAGATGTCTTTTGCTGAAAGGTTTATTGAAGCTTGGCCAAGGAGAATGGAGGATTTATTAATACAAATCAAACGAACATAAGGAGGATAAAAATAAACTATTAAACAATAGATTATGTATAAATACAATATGTTCTAAAATTAGCTGTTGCGCAGTAATGTGCAAGTATTTGACAGGTAATTAGAGTGAGAGTTCACAGTGTGCAGAATATTATACACTAAATGTGCATACATATTTATGCATTTATACTGTTCTGTCATAAGGTTTAACTTTCTCTCTAAATCTGTCCTCATCCCCACTCCTGAATGCTTCTTACTTAGCCAGTCTTAGCTGTCTGAGTTTAGCTGTGAACCAGAGTTTGTCATTGTTGTAACTCACTCTGGTGCGTGATGGCATAGCAGTCCTAACAGAAGCTGATGTATGACATCACAGCCTCTGTGTACTCATCCAGACTGCTGGTAGCAGTCCTAAACACATCCCAGGCAGTAGAGTCCAAACACACCTGAAGATCCTCCACTGCCTCACTGGTAAACTTCCTTGATGTCCTCACTACAGGTTTGCAGAGCTTTAATTTCTGTCTGTAAGCAGGAATCAGGTGGACCATGATGTGGTCAGAGTGGCCCAGTGCAGCACGGTGGATGGTGTGATAATACTACTACTACTGCTACTACTACTAATACCACTACTACTAATAATAATAGTAATAATAATAATAAATTAAATAAATATCAATTACAACTTTTAGTTGCCCAACAGTCTGAAGTCTACGTTGTCATATTAGAATAGAATCAATACTTTATTGATCCCTCGAGGGGAAATTCTTTTTTTCACTTGAGGTTTTTTTTTTACATGCATTTTTAAATCAAAATCAAATCAAATCAAATCAAATTTTATTTGTATATCCCAAAGTCACAAAACAGATTTTGCCTCTGAGGGCTTTACAATCTGTACAGGGAGTGACACCCTCTGTCCTTAGACCCTCGGTTTGAGTGAGGAAAAACTTGCCCACAAAAACCCTTTTAACAGGGAAAAAAGGTGGAAGAAACCTCAGGAAGAGCCACAGAGGAGGGATCCCTCTCCCAGGACGGACAGACGTGCAATAGATGTCACGTGTACAGAACAAATCAACACAAACATATTGTACAATTACAATGAATGATAAAATGACAATGAATTACAATGAATGATAAAATGATTACAGTAGCAGTGGAACCTGTGATAGAGATAGAGAGACACAGATGCACAGCAGCAGCAAATCATAAACTAACTATAAACTGTAATGGAGATATGGTAGCAATAATGACAGTAATAATATATGTAGTGGACGTCATGCAGGACCACAGCAGCAGCCACGATCCATGAGAACCTGCTGGACGAGAGAGCACAGAAACTCCAGGGAAGAAGTTTAGTTAGTAGCTAAACATGTGGCACACCGGGCAGGAGAGAGCAGGAGAGGAGAGAGAAGCCATTGCTATAGCTAGGCTAGTTAGTGTGACTAACAGAAAATGGTAAAACTATCAGATTGTGGTTACTAAAGTTAAGAGACCTGTTCGTGCACAAACAGAACAAGTCTAAGGATAGTGTAGAGCTATGTAGATAATCGCTGATGTGAAAAATATACGAAAGTCTGTTTAGGTGAGCAGAGCAGAGAGCACCGTGGCAGTAACACTGATAACCGGTGACAGAATACACTTACCGTAAAGTGAGCCTTCACAGGTCCATTTTACCCGAAATACAACCGCACATACAAAGGGCTTATAGACAATGAAAATGTGGAGATGGTGGAGTGATGGGCAGCCACACAGAGCAGCACCCTGAGAGCAGTTGGGGGGTTCGGTGCCTTGGTCAAGGGCACCTCAGCAGTGCCCAGGAGGTGAACTGGCACCTCTCCAGCTACCAGTCCACCTTTCATACTTTGGTCCATACTGGGACCAATACTTGAACCAGCCACCCTCTGGTTCCCAAGCCAAGTCCCTATGAACTGAGCTACTGCCACCCTAATACGCACTTCATAACACAAAGTGGACAGGCCAGTCCAGTACAGACACTCTTTTATTATGATGCCATGCTGTTGGAACAATTGCAGAATGTGTTTTGGCAACAACGAACAACAAACAATCAGTGCGTTCCTAAAAAAGACATTGTTTTGATGGAAGCATACGTTGTTCAAAATATGTACATTTTAACGGTCCCTTTACGTCGATGTACAAGTTATGCATCATGCCATGGGCACTAACACACCCACATATCATCACAGATGCTGGATTTTGAACTTTGCAATGGCAACAATATGGATGGTCCTTTTCCTCTTTAGCCTGGTAGACACGACGTCCATGATTTCCAAAAACAATTTGACATGTGGAATCTTCATATCACCTTTCCAGTTTCTGTCAGACCATCTCAGATGAGCTTGAGACTAAGAAGTTGGTAGAATTTCTAAATGTTTTTGCTATATGTTGATAGTTACAACAAGATAAGGATGCCATCAAAAAGACTGAAGAAACAACTAAATTAAGGCTGCTATAGGAACATATCAACATGACACATAGTGTAAATGTAACAGTGGCATCAGAAATACAGTGAATGCAGCCCCGACCATATTGCTTAAACCTACCTCTGCTGTATACAGAACCCAGTAAGACTGCACTCTTTATCTTTGGTTGTTCTCTGCTACCAAATGCTTGTGTCCGTACATTGTAAATCAGAGCTTGTTTCGGAATTCTCCAGTGCTCTGATAATATCTGATTAAAGCAGATACAGTTACAGTGATAGTGAACCTCATCATTCCTGCTCACAGACATTTGTTTCTTTTCAGATCAGTGACTTTAACCAGAGAAGAATGATTCGGAGCTCATCCAGCACAGAACAAGACCGGAGAAAAGAGGATGTCAAGAAGAGAGAGGCTGAGCAGGAGTTGGAGGTATTACTAACCAGGAAATCAGAAGCAGTTGGAAGCAATTTACATGCATGACTTGTCACTGATATTAATGCCTGGCAAAAACACATAACTGTTACCTGACACATTCATGAATGCCCAATACCCATACTTTTTAAAATATTTTCAATCAAATTTGTTTATTCTCATTTAAAAAAACATCTGTGTCTTGTAGCAGGTGCTAAAGCTCATAGGCTGTTACCTTCATTGTGTGGAGTTCTTTTTTTTAATGTGCCTCTATGAGAAACTGATGTCTTTTTTGTATTCATGCACAGGTGTTGGTTAACTTGGAGGAAGGCCTGGGGGTCTCTCTGGTCAACAAGGTTCCTGAGGAGCTTGTGTTTACTACACTGTCTGGTATAGATGTCCACTTCATCCGCACTGCTGTCAATGAAGTGTTGGAACTCAGCATTCAGAACATCCAGGTGAGCTCACCACAGTTATAAGAAGATTCAGTATTCCAGTTCAAGGTCAGATTATATTTGTATAATACCAAGATGCTTGATCAACATGATAACAAAATATACACGTGTGCATATATACATGCATTCAGTGTGCTTGTTAGATGGTGAAAGATGACCTTTGTGCTGTAATTCATGCCATAAGAGGACAGTAAAATGACAAGATATGTGTGCCGTTAGCATAGCTATGTTTGCTGAACATCTGTGGCTCACTTCATATACAGTGCTGTGAAAAAGTATTTGCCCCTTTCCCGATGTCTTAGTTTTTTGCATATTTGTCACACTCAAATGTTTCAGATCATCAAACAAATTTTAATATTAGAGATAAATAAAAAATGCAGTTTTTAAATTATGATTTCATTTTTTAAGGTAAAAAAGCTACCCAAACCTACCTGGCCAAATTTTTTGGAAAGTTGAGTTCAATTTCACTACCCACACCCAGGCCTGATTACTGCCAGACCTGTTGAATCAAGAAATCATTTAAATAGAACCTGTCTAATAAAGTGAAGTAGGCTAAAATATCTCAAAAAGTAGCACATCATGCCACAATGAAGAAATTCAAGAACAGATAAGAAACAAAGTCATTGATATCTATAAGTCTGGAAAGGGTTACAAAGCCATTTCTAAGGCTTTGAGACTCCAGCAAACCGCGATGACAGCCATTTTCCACAAATGGAGAAAACTTGGAACAGTGGTGAACCTTCCTAAGAGTGGCCACCCTACCAAAATTAGAACCCATAACAACATCTAAAGAGCTGCAGTTGTCGCAGTTAAGGTCAGTGTTCATGATTCAACAATAAGAAAGAGACTAGGCAAAAATGACATCCATGGGAGAGTTCCAAGGAGAAAACCACTGCTGACAAAAAAAGAATACAAAGGCTCGTCTCACATTTCCAAAAAACATCTTGATTTCTGAGACTTTTGGGAAAATATTCTGCAGACTGACGAGACAAAAGTTAAATTTTTTGGAAGGTGTGCATCCTGTTACATGTGATGTAAAAATCATAAAAAGAACATCATACCAACAGTCACACATGGTGGTGGTAGTGTGATGGTCTGAGGCTACTTTGCTGCTTCAGGACCTGGACGACTTGCCGTAATTGATGGAGCCATGAATTCTGCTCTCTACCAGAAAATCCTGAAGGAGATTGTCCAACCATCAGTTCATGACCTCAGGCTCAAGTGCAATTGGGTTATGCAGCAGGACAATGATCCGAAACACACTAGCAGGTCCACCTCTGAATGGCTTAAAAAAACAAAAAACAAAATGAAGGTTTTGGAGTGGCCTAGTCAAAGTTCAGACTTAAAAAAGATCCTGTAGCATGACCTTAAAGAAGCCGTTCATGCTCACAAACCCTCAAATGTGGCTGAATTAAAACATTTCTGCAAAGAAGAGTGGGCCAAAATTCCTCCACAGCAGTGAAAGTGAAAGATTCATTGCCAGTTATCACAAACGCTTGATTGCAGTTGTTGCTGCCCAAGGTGGCACAACCAGGTATTAGGTTTAGAGGGCAATTACTTTTTGACATAGGGCCATGTGGGTTTGGAGCTTTTTTCCCTTAAGAAATGAAATCATCATTTAAAAACTGCATTTCTTATTTACTTGGGTTATCTTTATCTAATATTAAAATTTGTTTGATGATCTCATCAGGACATCAGGAAGGGGGGCAAATACTTTTTCACAGCACTGTATGTGCAGAGAATAGTTCTGAGTTCCTAACAGAGCCTGAACATTTCTAGCAAGGAGTCCTAACTTAGGAGTGATTTAGGAAAATTCTCGGAGCAACTTAGTGAGAAAGGGTGGTTGCCCCAATTGGTGGTTGAGCAATAATAACCAGTGCCTGTAAGTGTGCTCACACACACACACACACACACACACACACACACACACGCCATAAAGACTGCATCTACTCACCAGTGGAAGAGGCCGTCCATCCTGAGAGTGATGGTCAGTTAGGTTGCCAACACCTGACAACTAGCCAAGAAGTCGATAATTAATAGTTTGTCTATTCTACAGAACCATATTAATACCATAGACACTCAGCAATTAAGCCACAAATCAGCTGATTAATTGGCTATCTGCTTTTTCCTTTACTAAACTATCATTATACTGGCCTACTAAATTTAACTTCTCCTACCTTCTCTCCTAACAGTTTTCACCAGAGAATCTCTCTTAAGGGCCTAGACAGTTTATGAATAACTTTTATCTTTACCAGGATCATGATATAATCACTGATACTAGTATTTTCTAGTATCATATTACAGTTTATATACATTGTCCTAAGTCTCTACAGAAGCTTCCTGTGAATATGCAGTGTGATCAATGATGTAGACCTGTTGTAAATCCTGTTTTAATGGACAGTGTTTAATGGACAACTGTTGTTGTGTATGAATACTTGGCCTGTCATATTGTGGTAATCAGGTGGACAACCAGCTGCTGGGTACTACACAGCCTGTGATGCTGTGTGTGACTCCCAGCTCCAGTGACAGCAGCGTCAATGACAGTGGCCCGGCCCTGCAGGTCAACTCAGTCAAGGTTCCCAGCAACCTCATGCTCACTGATCTCTTCAAGGTGAGAATTAAACATTGTAACAAAGTCCAGTTTCTTTTCCAGAACTCATACTCAGTGCAGTACTGTGGAAGTCCAAGCCCAGAGTGCCAAGTTTGCCATCAGTTTCATGATAAAAATCAACATTCTGATGTAGGAGTTGTCTTGTCAAGACCAAGTGACATGACTATGTCTATGGCTATGAAGTGAAGCCAGTGCTGAAATGCCAAAAAATGAAATTCCTCAAATGTCCACTTGAGTCAGTCTCCATAAGCCCCCATGTTACAAAGGTCTAACTTCACAGCAGAAATAAACATGTTCGTACAAAAAGTGGTTTTGGTCTCTGTAACTGTACTGAGGGTGAACTTTTGTAGAACTCGCCTGTTCAAATTATATTAAGGCTTAAAGTTATGAATAATTAAGAGTATGGCCGCTTTGATTGACAGGTGGGTGCCATTACAGATGTCGTCTTTGAGAACCCTGGTTTCATTCACCCACCCACACTCCATGTCTTTGCCCATGTTTTGATTAACTGGAAGGAGGCAGAGGCAGGACTGCCAAGATAGCGATGGCCAGAGCCACAACACTGAGCTTTACAACATCATGTCCATGTTTTATACAGTCTATGGTGAAGACTGAACGAAGGAATTCAGATGGTTTAAAAGGGTGTATTTAATTAATTATGGCTATAGAATTAGCCAGAAGAAGGCTCAGCAGTGGAATATCCTTAGGTCTAAGCTGGGTCAGTTTAGCTCTTATCCAGCTCTCTTACCTCTCGTACTGGGGCGATCAGACCACTTGTGGTGTTTGGTTCAGCTGGTCAAAAGGTGCAGGTTAAGGTTAAGGTTCACTACGTTTAGCTGTGCTTTCTTTTCCAACATTGATAGTATATTTCTGTCATGTCTTTCAGCCAAAAATATACCAAATGAAAAGAAAAATGTAACGACTAATGATGTAACCATGTGTTCACAGCACCTCATGGTGACGGCCCGACGCTTCACAGTCATCATCGAGGAGAAACTGCTGCTCAAGCTGCTCAGTTTCTTTGGATATGGTCAGACAGAAGCTGGTGGGTCATTAGATGAATATCAATGTTAATTGTTGTGAGTAAATATGTATGTTTTGATTAAAAGTAAAACAAATCATAAATGTAATGAATACAGAGCTAGAGAAGTTGGATGAAAACCTCCATGAGAAGCCCAACGAGGAAATAGGACCTCCCAAACGTTACTACTTTGAGAACTTGAAGATCAGCCTCCCTCAGGTCAAACTGAGTGTCTTCACCTCTCACAAGCTGCCTCCTGATCTCAAGGTAACTTAACATGGTCTCCCTTTTTTTCTCCTGTTCATTTTCTTATGCACAGCTTCATAAATCACCTTCGATAGAGTACAACTTCTGTTGGCCTCATCAAGTGGTGATATCACCTTAAAAGACCAAAGCTGACAACCGGCAACACATGTAACAGCATGCTGTTGCACAGAAAATTGGAGTGTGTTTTTTTTATGATGATTTATGAGCATTAAAAACAGAAAAATTCCTGGGGCATTTTCAACATTTTAACGTTTTAACTTCTAAAATAACAAAGATTCAAATCTTTGAAGGAACCTTGGACTGACACCTTCAAGATCACAACAGTCAAGTGGGTGGATTAGGCTCTGACCATTTGGAAGCATTAGTAATGTCAATTAAAATATGAAGTGAACATTGTAAAGTTAGCAAGCTAACAGCTAGATGGGTAAATGTCACATTTTGAGGGTTTCTGATAAAATTCAAAGGATTAAAGCAGACCTATGGTTTCAAAACTGTACTAATAAGAGATTGTGGTTAAAACTGATTTTAGTAGGTTTAAATTTTTGGTATTAGTTTTGATGCATTTTTGAATAAAAGAAAAGATCATAATAATGTCATCTCTCACTCTGTTATTTCCTGTTCCACCAGCTGCTCTGCCATCACATGTTTTGTTACATTTTTATATGGATTGTTTTTAGGCTCTGAAAGGCACCCTGGGCTTTCCTCTGGTTCGGTTTGAAGATGCTGTCATCAACATGTACCCGTTCACCAGAGTGCACCCATACGAGACCCAGGAGATCATCATTAATGACATCCTGAAGCACTTCAGAGAGGTAAGCAGTGCACAGACCTGCAGAGATCCAGTTAGAAAATGCCTGTGCAAATCATCTGGACTTCATACTCCCCTCTCAGTCACTCTGTTTCATGTCATATTGTAGTCAAATGGAAGTCAGATCTGCTCCTAACCCACTCCTTATGGATTAAAGATAACCCTAACCTTCTTAAAAAGGTTTTTTGTGGACAAGTTTTTCCTCACTTGAACCGAGGGTCTAAGGACAGAGGGTGTCACTCCCTGTACAGATTGTAAAGCCCTCTGAGGCAAAATTTGTTTTGTGAATTTGGGCTATACAAATAAAATTCGATTGATTGATACCTTCCATGATACCTGAATGTATTGAATATATATTAAAGGTTTCTTCTCAAAATTTAAGAAAACTTTATCTCTTTCCGTTTGAAAAAGCTTTCCTCTTTCCCTGTACTGCCTACACCAAGACATTGGCTGTATCCCCCTCTACACTTCATAGAATAGCTGCTACACATGCTTCTATTTGTATTTGCATTAAAGCTGAAGGCTGTGGTATTTATTGTTTTACATTTTTTCTTTCCTTTCTTTATATTGCTTTTTTTCTCAGACATACTCAGACTTATTATATCCAACAAGGAGGCTATGCTATTAGTTTGTATGTCTGCAGGATTATGGAACAAATTTGTAAAATGCATGGGCCAAATAAGAACTAGAATTCCCTAATTATTATTTTCCCCTTTCGTTAACATTGCAGTATAGGCCATTAGTAGTACAGACAAATATAGTTGTTGTACTTGCAGTTTTGCATATCATAGAAGATGATTGGTCTTGTCAGAGGTCTGCACTCTCTAAGTGAATTTCTAGTCACAATTGTTATCTCCTTTTTTCACTTAATATCATCTTATCATCTTATAATTCATCATTCATTTATTGGCCCAAATCCTGCATATTTTAACTATATGTTTACAATGGAAAGATAATACATTTTCATCCCTTATGAGCTGCTACATGGACAGATATCATATATGTTGTGTGTAGACTTTACAGTTTGTGTCAGATCATTGCTGTTTTTGGGATCTGTAGGAGCTGATCAGCCAGGCAGCCCAGATCTTGGGCTCTGTGGACTTCCTGGGAAACCCCATGGGTCTCCTCAATGATGTCACTGAGGGCGTGTCTGAACTCATTAAGTATGGCAACGTGGGCGGTCTTATACGTAATGTGACCCATGGTGTATCCAATTCTGCTGCAAAGGTATGCCTCTGCTAAGCTGTGTAGAAGTGATTGTGTTTGGCTGTTTTTGTAGTGCACATATGTTCTACATATTTACAACACTTTCTGTAAAGACCACATCTATAGATATGGGGGACATTCATAGTGTATTATAATACATTCATAATGCTTTCTGATGCACTATCTCAACAGTCATAAGTGGCCAGTATGGCTTATCAGTGCAGAGTTGAGTGAAAACAATGACAGCAGATTTGAAGCACTATGTCACCACACCTCAATGCTTCTCTTATCCAAAGAGTGAAAAAAGAGATCACAGTGCTGTTTGGCTTCATTAAATCATCTGAAAATGACAGCAGTATAACTACACACACCGACTCTCATCAGACTGGTTGGTTATAACTCGATATTCTTTCTGAAGGAGATGTCCAATGACTAGCACCTTTCTAAAATTGCTTTCTAGCAAGAGTTGTAACTCTCTTCTCTCTGTGTCAGTTTGCAGGAACGTTATCAGATGGGCTGGGAAAGACCATGGACAACCGGCACCAGAGTGAGCGAGAGTACATCAGATACCATGGAGCCACCAGTGGAGAGCATCTGGTAGCAGGGATCCATGGACTGGCTCATGGTACAACCTGGAAACATTACTGTACAGTGATAGCCAGTGGGCTAAATAATCATTTAGTGGGTGTCAGTTACTGAACACCTAAAATCAATTTTGGGGGTGATTTGATTATTTTTTACACACAGGCAGCTGATGTTTATCATACTGAAGCTGCTGCTGCTTATATGGACAAAATGCCTGTCATACCTGCAGACATATGAAAAAATGCATATAGACATCAAAGTCAATGAGGTCTGAGGATGTTGAGTAAGACAGCTCACATTGTTGCTCAATGTTTATGGCTAAAAGAATATCTGTCAGGCTCTGTGATCAGCTGTATGTGTGTTTAAAGCAACGTTGTGTAGAAACTAGTATTTGTTGTGATTTGCTGTGAATGTAATCCCACCATGGTAAAAATGGACAGCTGTACACAAGTATTTGTTCTGATTACATTAGTTATGATCAAAAACTAGTGAATCAATAACTTTACTCACAGCCAAACATCAACAAGGTCACCAACAGCAGACGTAGCAGCCAGCTAATATTACTGACTAGTCCAACAGCAGTCAGCCCAGCTCGGCGTCTGTCTTTCGGTCTTTTATTTCACCAAGCTCTCACCAACCACTAAAAGTCAGTCCCAGATTTACTCTTGTCCAGTGGCTTCTTGCTCTCTCTCTCTATCCATTTAGCTTATTACTTAGCTTCTTCTGTCAGTGTCCTCTTTAGTCTCTTTCATTATGTCACTGTGTACATTGACACACAGCTCCATATTAAGCACAACACTGTGTTGTGTCCTGAGCTCCTATGCTACAAACAGTGGCAGTCAGGAACCTCTGTAAAAAAAAAATTTTAAAAATCCATAAAATATGATCCAAGTTGTGTGTGACTTTGTGCCGGAAAGTGTTAAGCACTCCTCTCGACCCAAAGTTAGTGTGATAACAGGCGTATGAGGTGCAGAGTGGGGAGAGGTGCAGAAGCACTCACCAACTCTTACTGCAAGGTATAAAACATAACGTTGCTTTAAAGTTTCAGTGTTGGATAGTGGGACAGTGGTAAGATGTGCAGACTGATGACTTTGGATAAAAACAGTGGATTAGACATGTAATATTTGAGAGAAAGAACTCCGAACACGAGAAGACAAAAGAACACAGAGGTTCCTGTGTTGAAGTTTTGCCAGTTTATTAACACATATGACAAACAACAGGAAATCAATACATACTTGTGTTACTTATGTGAGGGGGTTCTGTGCCTGTGCTGTCTGTTAATAGTTGCGCCAGATCTGCCATAGTTTAGTCATTGTTTATCTGACTGCCCTCTGCGTCTCATCTCAGAAGGACCATTGTGAACATATTGTGCATGAGAAGTTACTATCTCTCCTTTTCCTACAGGTATCATTGGAGGCATGACAAGCATCATCACCTCCACAGTGGAGGGGGTGAAAACAGAGGGCGGAGTCAGCGGCTTCTTCTCAGGACTGGGTAAAGGGCTGGTTGGCACTGTGACCAAACCGGTGGCTGGAGCTCTGGACTTTGCCTCAGAAACAGCGCAGACAGTCCGGGACATGGCTAGTCTCAGTAACCACAGGTGGGTTGAGCCTATTACCTGCATTCTGAACCAATGTTTATACAGCAGCCTCTACATATGAGTGACACCAGGAGGTTATGTAGTTTTTAGCAAATACATTAATAAACACTTAGATCGGCTTACAACTAAATTGTATTGTGTTATAATCAATAATTTATTACATATACTTACACTTACTTGGCTTTTGTGTTTTGGTGAAAGTGCCTATAAATAATATCTTTATACTAAACCATAAATATTATTTTATAACAATAATGTGATGGGTGTGTCTGATAGCGATGAACCTACAGAGCATTAGAAGCTATATCTGCAGCTCTAACCTGTACCTGGGTTTTGTTACTGTTACTTCTCTCACTGCTCTCAGAGCACTGTTCAGAGAAAAACTGTATAAACACACACTACAGCATTTAACAGCTGAAGAGCCCAATATTTCCCTCTTGGTAGAGACAAAAAACAGAGCTGACAGAGTGAATATTGGACTTTGAAGACATTTTGACTTATATCTGCAGTTTTGACAGTACTAAAACAGGAAGTGTGTGTTGTACTTTGTGTGAAGTGTTGTTCTGAGTTCTTGCTGTGTTGTTCAGGCTCAGTGTGCAGCGGGTCAGGAAGCCCCGCTGCTGTAAGGGACCTCAGGGTCTGCTGCCTCGACACTCGGCCACACAGGCTGATGGTCAGGAGCAGCTGTTCCGCCTCACGGACAACATCCACTCTGAGTTGTGAGTCTCACTCATTTAACTGCACTCTTCACATTGTGTTGATTACCTGTCATTCCATAAGACCAACAGCTTACTGTGCGTTTCCCCCACCAGTTTCATTGCTGTGGAGCTCATCGACAGCTACTGCGTCCTCATTTCCTCTAAAGTGGTCTACTTCCTAAAACCGGGGGACTATGTGGACCGTGAGGCAATCTTCCTGGAGGTCAAGTACGATGATCTGTACCACTGCCTGGTCTCTAAGGACCATGGGAAAGTATATGTGCAGCTTACCAAGAAGGCTGAGAGCACCAGTAGTGGTGTGGCCATTCCTGGTCCCTCCCACCAGAAACCCATGGTGAGACACTCACTGGACTGATTTCTTTTTCTTCTCTGAATAGTACAACTGGTCTAGGATCATCCAAATTACAACAACAAATTACTATCTCTCCATAAAGACAGTTTGAATGTTTTTTACTCAGACACCAGTGACACAGCAGTACATACAAAGAACTACACTCATACTTCATAGTCCGAAGTGGAAACACAAAACAGGAAGGCAGAAAGAAAATGTTAGTTCCTAGTTTTGTTCCTGAGAATATTTCCTTTGATTCCCCAGTTCCTGGAAATTGGTCAAAAGGGGCTATACACTACACACAAAAAGGGTTATTCGGCTTTCGGATGAAATTTCAGAGTGCACCTAAAATGCACTCTAACCTTTACAGGTGAACTTAATCTGACCTTCTCTAAACTTTTGAATGCACTGTTCAATGTTTCAGTACTTATTGCATAACATGCTGTTCTCTAACAAGGTGATTAAAAATCACAACAAGTGTGTGATCCATGAATGGACCACTAAATGTTCTGCTTCAATGACAGTTTGTATTTAAGTCCTCTTCCACCATGACGACACCTAACAATCCATCAACAGTACCTGGTCAGTGTGAGGCTTCAAACAGAGGGAAGTTACCACTGAGCGCTGAGTGTCACAGAGTGTCATCAGCAGGTTGCAATAAGTCGACTTGTGAACATCATGAGACTTCTAGTCGAGCTGTAATCGATGCTCAAGGTCACATGACAAGTTACTGAGACGTTGACATTTTTTGTTGTTGTGTACACACCACTGTTGTTAGCTGTTTCAATAAATTGTTTGAAATGAAGAAATTACCATTGCATGCTTCTACTTAAAGGCCCTACTTTCATAATATAATCACTGTAGCATGTAGCAACTTTTTACATTTTGAATTAATTTCACCCAAAAGTCAAAAATCCCAAACTTTTTGTGAGTAGTGTAAATTCTCAAAATAGATAAACATCCGAGTTGTGTGTGTGTGTGTGTGTGTGTGTGTGTGTGTGTGTGTGTGTGTGTGTGTGTGTGTGTGTGTGTGTGTGTGTGTGTGTGTGTGTGTGAGAGAGAGAGAATGCAAGATCCAAGCATTAGTGTTTCCACTCTGTTGTTAATTATGTAACAATCCTGTCCACAGGTCCACGTGAAGAGTGAGAGCCTCGCCATCAAAATCTCTCAAGAAATCAACTATGCCAAGAGTCTGTACTACGAGCAGCAGCTCATGCTCCCTGCCAGTGAGAATGAGGACTGCATACTGCTCGAGTCCTGATCACACGACTTTTCTAAGCAAGCTCATTGATTGTTGTAGGCCTCAGTCCTTTAAAACACAGTGCAGTAAAGGGAATAGTCAAAGCACATGTACATGACAAGAACATATGCAAGGGAGTGTTACCTTCTCTGTGTATATGCAGAAGCACATATGACTATATGACTGCTGATAGCAGCGGGTGTGAATAGACAGAGATGTAAATAGAGCTGCATACCAATACTATAAACCAGTGTACATACTATATTAATAATGAAGTATGGGGAATAACAACAGGAGCTGATATAATGTGAAATGTAACTGCCTTTACAATTCTATTTTGTGTATAAGAGGCTATTAGAATTCTGGGGATAATGAATTGCACTGACACAGGGAGGGGTGGCACATGCAGCCGCTCTCCTTGATACACTGGAGCTGCCTGTCACTGTTTCTCTACTTTTCACAATCACAGACTGGCGTCTCTGCTTTTATTTAACAAGCCTTTTTTTTTTTTTTTAAAGAGGCCACACGTCTTTCTAATCTAATCTAAAGGGCGATATTGACTTCACCACACTCTCTCTCCCATTTGTACTATTTGTTGAAGCTTGAGCTTTTGATTTTGGTTTGATAAGGTTTTTGTGTTTGAGAAGAGGAGTGAACTTTAGGACAGGCCTGTCAGAGAGGTACTGGACTCCATCTGTGATCCTGTAAAATAACATTCACTTAGACACTGCTTCAAATAAAGCACCACAACTGCACCACTCACTGCGTTGGACCTATTATTTCCAAACTCAACCAAAACAAATGAAGAGTCATTGCTGTAGTCTGTCATTGCATACACATGGCCTGTTAGCATCATGATGATATTCACTAAAATAAATACTGAGGTTCTAAATGTATCTGTATCATTTGCCAGGGGGTGATTGTCAGTCATAATAAAGTAGATATATTAGTTTACCAATAATTAACCTGCAATCATTCCATGATCCAGTAGTGTGACATCACGTTTGGTTGCGCGGCCTTGATCTACATCATCATCACATTTTTATGACTAAAAGCCCCTCCGCCTCCACTGGACATTTAAGATTTAGGAAAATTACTTTAATCTGCTCTTAAGATTTTTGTGTTTTGTTGTACTTGTGTGATGTGTGTTTGTTTGTTAATGAAGTTACAAAAACTGTACCATTATCCTGAGCAGAAAGATTTAAAAAATGATCATTCAAATCAAACACGAGAGATGTTCATGTTTAGCTTTTTATTCCAGAGGAAATATTCTATTATAATGGTTCCATAGCATCAGTGCTGGCTTCATCCATTTAGTATTTGTTTCATGGATGCACTACAAGAAATAATATCCAGCTCTTATTATTTGGAAGTCTTGAACAGAGAAACATGACCATTTATAAATCTGGTCAAATAAAAAAAAATAAAAATAAGATAAAGTGAAGCATCTCATGTGATGACCTACAGTAAGGTTGTCTGGGTCACAGTAGTATACACAGTTATTGGAAGCAAATGTTTTACAGCGAATTACACTGAATCCTACATAGTTCATAGTTTGGAATTTCTAGTAAGATTCAGATTCCCAGAGAAGTGCTATTTAGAGTTATTTAAAGAAGGAAACACTGTCATCAGCAAGTCCAGATGGAGTGATCCCACTTCACTATCTAAAGAAATCATTCTGCCCTTTAAGGACACAGAATGAAAAAAAAATGTTTACAATAATTTTTAATGTGATCTTTAGAGACTCAAGATGAAAGATGACACCAAAACAAACAACCCATCACTAAAGCTACAAGTGGGACAGATGGTGATGAAATTAAAGTTACTCAATACTGTATGTTCTCAATGTGTTGATTTCTGAGAGCTCAAATAAACTTTTTCACTGCACTCCAGAGAATAACAGCCCTGACCAGATGACAGCTGTCTGAGCAGCCTGATGGGTAGTAACAGGCCTTCACCACTTTCACATGCATCTGTCTGCCCTCCAGAGATTTTTTTTTCTTTATTATTGTAACATTGCTTCTTGCAATGTACTAGAGGAGTTGTTTGTTTGTTTGTTTTTGCGCCAGAAGGTTCCTAACTGAATGAGGTGACCCTGAAGTATCTCAGTGGCTGCCATCATAAGAGCTGTTTGAATTATTTACATGCTAAGGGAAGGTGCCTCAGTGCCTCCTTTCTTATCTCCTCTAAAATACACTCGACCATCCTTTACCAAAGGAAGTTGCTGTCCCTTGTGGTAGCAACATTTAAGGCAAAGCACCATTGTAGTTTCAAAACTTACAGAAGTCCTTGATCCATAAATATAGATTTCTTCTATCCAGTTAAAACAACAGTATCACCCTCATAACAAAATATAGTACATAAATGTTTTTAATGTTGTTAATAATAAATGTTAAATGTATCCTTTGTATCAACTGAAGACTTCTTTTTAGGAGCTGTCATTCTGTTTTAGACAGGAAACCTTACTTGGATTGTACGGCACTGACTTTGTCACTGTAAATGTCAATGGTTTAAAAAAGGCCAAGTTCCACAGTCGTCCTCATGAATTCCCCTTTACATCTTTCCCCTGATAATGTTTTCCACTGAGGAAAGGACATGGGACATTTTTACTTCTTAACCACAGTCCTGCACTTACTATGGCCAGCCTAGCGTCATTCCACAAACCCTGTACAATTTACAGTTAGAAGAAAAAAAATCTATCATTGTCCAAATATTTGTGTGTGTGTGTGTGTGTGTATGTAGATTTATTTATATATACACACACACACATTGCTCACAATGTGGCTGCATGCTGTACATCATCTGGACTTTTGCTCTGTGTCTGGATCAGTATCGGTCCTCTCACCCAGGGTTGAAGTCCTGCTGCATCTTTCATGTTCCAGTTGTTGTTTCATGTTGACTGTTATTGCTAACATCTGCATGAAGGTTATAGCTACTGCCAGGGGATCATCAAAGAGCAGGTGTCTTAGGTAGACATGGGTGGTGCTGCTTGTTCAGAGGAGCTGCAGGGGCTTGGATCACGTCAGCTCACAGGTAAAGCTCAGGGCCAGCAACATGGACAGGAATGTGAGGGAGCACTGATTCACTGCTATGCTGATGGCTGCACAGAAACAAGATAGCATGTAGAGCATTGCTGTAGATTCATGTCATTACAAATTATATCACAACTGACATACTGACTGCAACTGAACCATGATGAAAGCATCAGTTCATATTCTGTTTTTTTTTTTTTGTTTTGTTTTTATCAACAAATGTGCTCAGCAAAACCATGTGCGGCCCTGTTAAGATGAACAGAAAGATGGAATGATGTTAAAAGGTGTTAACTGCAACTTAATTAGTTCATTTAGAATAACATTGACATTGTTGCTGGTGCTAAATGGTAACAAGCAGTTGCTTGCTAGAGGCAAGTAGTTGAAAGGGGAGCGGGTGGAACAGGAGAAAAACGGCTGAAATCAAAGTGTTATTATTGAGGATTATTGAAGGCTTTCTGAAATTCAAATGTCATATAAAATAAAACTCACAACACTTGAAAATAACAAAATGTTAGTTTCAACAATGTCTACAATTATTTCTCAAATAACAGTTGAATTCATAGTTTTGACATTATTCATTTGTGTGATTATTTATTTATTATATAGTTATTTATAGTGAGGCTCAAATTCATGTTTATAATGTTTCTATTGTTTTTAACAAGTGTTCCAAATGCTCAAACTACACAGGAGAGCACATTCCACTGGTTTATTATATGAATGAGAAGTTGAAGAGTGGCTGAATGGACTCTGACATGAAATGACCTACCAATAAAATTTTCTTTTCCTTTCTTCAATCTTGGGTTATCTGGAAAAACACAGAATAAAAAACATGTAACAGTTTAACAGTGTAACGTTTAATTCCTGCGCGGCACGGTGGAGCAGGGTCACGGTGGGACTGGAGCTGATCAACTGACTTTGGGAGAGAGGCGTGGTGCATCACCACAGGGCATGTAGAGACAAACAACCACTCACACTCACACCTAGGATTAATTTAGAGTCACCAATTAACCTACTTAACTATAGATGTGGTCTTCATAGAAAGGGTTACCAAAACATATCCTGTGAGTACAATGAACATGATGATTATGAGTGATTATGATTAGAACATACGCACCAAACACAATGAGGCGGGTGTGGGTGTCTGTGGAGCCCAGAGGATTCTGGGCTGTACAGCGGAACATAGAT
This sequence comes from Miichthys miiuy, assembly GCA_036365135.1. Lineage (NCBI taxonomy): Eukaryota > Metazoa > Chordata > Actinopteri > Sciaenidae > Miichthys > Miichthys miiuy. The sequence goes on along the minus strand of CM071606.1, from coordinate 29,516,404 downwards.
CCATTAAGCTCAGCAGGAACCCTCTCCAGGACAAGTTCTCTTCCATCATGCTCCTCACTGCCATCCAGCAGACGCCCACCGACCTTGGTCCAGGTGAACATGGGCTCAGGGAAGACCTCGCTCTGGACACACACACACATATACACACACAGGTATGTGAGGAGAGAGCTGGAGAAGAATGTGAAAGAAAACTGATCTAACTGGTGAAAAGGTGTGTACATTTGAAAGCAAATGGTGTTCTACCAATTTGGAAGAATCTCATATAGTCTGTAAACATACAGTACAGGAAGGCTCTCTGTGCCACATGCCAGAGCAGCCTACTACTAACACATCATTAATAAAGGAAAATAAGAGTAACCCCAGGTTTCTTTTCAGCACTGTAGCCAGGCTGACAGGCTTAGATTGAGACATACATGGCTCAATGGAGCTGTGGCTCTCTGTCTCTTTTCTGCCTGTTAAAAGGAAGTTTTTTCTTGCCACTGTCACCAAGTCCTTGTTCATAGTGGAAATTGTTGGGTCTCTGTAAATAATATTATAAAGAGTATGGTTTAGACCTGATCTTAAGAGAATTGGGGTTGAAAGTTATCTCTTGACAAGAGATAACCCCAACTCCACCCCAATCCAAAAAAAGTTAGGACGCTGTGTAAAATCTAAATAAAAACAGAATACAATGATTTGCAAATCTCACAATAGAACATAAACAACATATCAGTGTTAAAACTGAGACATTTTACCATTTAATGGAAAATATTAGCTCATTTTGAAATTGATGGCAACAACACAGCTCAAAAAATTTGGGACAGGGGCAACAAAAGGCTGGATAAGTATACGGCACAAATCAAAAACAACTGGAAGAGCATTTGACAGTTAATTAGGTTAATGGGCAACAGGTCAGTAACATGACTGGGTATAAAAGGAGCATTTCAGAGAGGCAGAGCCTCTCAGATGTAAAGATGGCCAGAGGTTCACCAACCTGCAACAAACTACTTCTAAAAATTGTGTAACAACTTCAGAAAAATGTTCGGCAACGTAAAATTGCAAAGACTTTGAAGATCCCACCATCTACAGTGTAAAATATCATCAAACATTCAGAGAATCAGGAGTCTCTGTGCGCAAAGGACAAGGTCAAAGGTCAAAACTGGATGCTCATGATCTTCGGGGCCTCAGGTGGCACTGCATTAAAAACGGGCATGATTCTCAACTGGAAATCACTGCCTGGGCTCAGGAACACTTCCAGAAATCACTGTCTGTGAACACAGTTCACCTTGTAATCCACAAATGCAAGTTAAAGCTGTATTATGAAGAAGTCATACAGTATGTGAACATGATCCAGAAATGCCTCTGTCCTCTTTGGGCCAAAGCTCATTTAAAATGGTCTGAGGAAAAATGGAAAACTGTTTTGAGGTCAGGTCAATCAAAATGTTAAATTCTTTTTGTAAATTATGGGCGATGTGTCCTGCGCACTAAAGAGGAGAAGGACCATCCAGCTTGAATTGATTTCTCCTTCAACAGCTCCTGTGGTGTCTGAACCATGTTCTTAGCCTTTAACATGGCAACATGGCACTGGAACAATGTGTTTCAATGTCATATCTGAAGCTTTTTTTCTTTTTCTTTTTTTTAAATAAAAACCTTTATTAATATGAAGAAATGACTGATAGACATTGTATTAGTGTGAGATTTTGTATTGATTATAAAGTGACCTGAAACTTACTGGATCCACAGCTGACACTCTCACTTCCTTTGGACTTGGAATGGTTCCTTTTTTCTACTTCTTGTTATTACTTCCCCTTTTTTCAGACGTTCTATTTATTCCTTTTGATCAAATTTCTGCTTGTTTAACATTTTGATCACTTCATGGCATCATATTGTTTAAGGTTAAGCATGATGTATTGTAAGGATTTTATTGTCATTTCTTGCATAATACTTAAGAATAAGAATACTATAGTTAATAGTTAACAGGGTTATAATATGAAATGTTTCCTGTTAACAGTTGTTAATTTGCAGATAATACAATTTTATATAAATGTGTATGTAATTTAAGAAAGCAGAAGCGTATTAATTTTAATTAATTCATGAATTAAACAATATTTTCAAACAGCACAGACCTACAGATAAATGAAATGTTTTCTGTTCCTTTCACTTTGTTCCATTTGTCCAACCAAGTCTCATCCAAGAATCTGAGGTGACCTGTTACAGGACATCAACAGTGGAAATGTGAGTGTAGAAATGCAGTGACTTAGCTTGTTAGTACAGAACGAGCAGCTTAGTATTATGTGTGTGTGTGTGTGTGTGTGTGTGCATTTTATGCCAGCACACTATACTAAAAACGCGTGTACAGCGCCTATGCGATGACATCAAACCTCTAACGTGCGCGTGTAAATTCCATTCACTTTCAATGGACAGACGGGCGTCACGTAGGCGTCACGCAGACGCTACACACGCGTTGTTGCGCATACGCCTACGTGACGGGTGAACTACGCCTCAAATACGTGACATGAAGACCACGCGTGACTGTTAAGTACAATTCTACATGAGCGTACAGGCAGGCAGTGTTTGTGGAAATCAAATAGATATATATTCGTAATATTCGTGCCGTGCCGCGCGTTAACGCAGCGGACGCCTGTGCGCACGCTCGTCTCAATGTACAAACAATTATTTACTTTATGGTGACGAATTTTGAGTTTAACAGCTGCTTCGCTTTACAATTCAAGCAGTCCATGTATTACCAAGAGAAACCGGTGACAGTTTCGGCTGTTTCAGTCACACGTGCACACGTTAATGTCTGAAGCGTTGGCTTTAATACAATAGTGAGACGCACGCGTTAACGCCTATAAGCGTGTGAACGCCTACAGTATAACTCATAACTAGAAAATTTAATTTTCCCCGCTGCGCCACCGGCCCCACGCCCTGCCCCGCACACCGGCACAGCTACGCTCGCTCTGGAAGCAACTTTCCCAAAATGTTTCCCTTTTTGTGCTAGTGTCTTGTTTTTTCCCCGTTGCTTTATGTCTTTTGTTCAGGTGCTGTTAAGAAATCCTGTCCATTCAAATTCCACTTTATGTAATATTGGTGTTGACGAGCTTGAGCTACCAGGGTGCCTCAGGTTTACTTTATTCTCTTGACTTTTTTTTGGCCCACATTAAGGCTACTTGGACTTCCGTGAAACTCACCTGTTTTACGTTTCTTCACCTTCTTTACGAGATTAAAGATGAAAAGAGGCATTTACAGAAACCAAAATCGGACCGTTATTTGAATTTGGTTTTCTCGGTTTTTCAATTTTGATTCAGACAATAAAAAACGGAAAAAAACTGTCTGTTTATTGTTTTTTGTTCGAAACGTAAAAATGGCTAGGGTGAAAGGGATAACTAAAATAATTTCAGCTACTTATAAATAAAAATATCCTGACAGCTCTGATGGGGCTTGGGATTCATCTATAAGTTATGCTTTCTTCTAAACAACCCTGTATGAACCTGAGACTATGTGTAACAGCTGATCTGTGTAGATAGGCTGCAGAACATAGAAAATTAATAACTGTCACGTCCTGATGATCTAGTGTACCTCGTGCGTAAATGCGCGCAGCCTCTTCCTTAGTTTCGCGCCTGAGCAATGGTACAGTCCCTGATATACCTCAACACGCTCACACGCTATAGGCGTTAACGCGCGTCACTATTGTACTAAAGCCAAGGCCTTAACGTGTGCAGGTGTGACTGAAATAGCCTAAACTGTCACATCGGTCTCTCTTGGTAACATGGACTGCTTAAATTGTGAAGCGAAGCAGCTGTTAAACTCGTCATCATGAAGTAAGTAAGTATTTGTACATTGAGACGAGCGTGCGCACAGGCGTCCGCTGCGTTCGCACGTGGTATGACACTTATCATCCGTCACCCTTCATTATTTGGTGTACTCACAATACGCATGCCTGTACACATGCGTATTTTCCAGTCTTTATGCAGGCGTAGGCGACGCGGTTAGGGCGTTTTAGTATAGTGTGCTAGCATAAAATGTCCCTCATAGTGTGTGTGTGTGTGTGTGTGTGTGTGTGTGTGTGTGTGTGTGTGTGTTGGTGCTGTTTGAATGTGAAAATACCACAAAACACACTGAGGAATGAGTGCTGAACATTAAGATGCGTTCTGTGCCAGCCACGTGGACATAAATTCATTTGTATTTGAACTCTTAAACTATATTTATAGTAATGCAGATGAGTTACCGGGGTATTACTGGGGTAAGTGAATGTCTCATGTTTAATGTTTAAGGACATGTTAACCTCTGCACTCAGAAGTTTTATTATAATGCCATATAGCACAGTAAAAACAAAACAAAAAAAAAACAGCACAATTTTCTTGAAAAAAACAATATGGACAATTTTTAGAGTGCTTGCAACATCTTCACTACATCACATGACAAAATATGAATAAAGTCTCTGCAAGTTGAGAAAGAAAGAAACTGAAAACCAAAACTGATAGTGGAATGTCCCTCACCCATTGGTACTGTAATATTGTTTGCACTTCACAGACCTTTCTGTATTCAAAGGGCCACTGTGTTTACTTACTGCAGAAGTTTCCAGCTGGAAGCCCTGGACAGTGATCCGCACTGTGTCTCCCACCCTGGCCTTACTGGGGGTCATGGACAGCTTGGGTCCTCTGGGAGCAGCTGATAGAAAAGCAAAATACAACGTTGGACTGCTGTTGTACAGTACGACAACTTTCCTTTGTGGCTCTTCCTGAGGTTTCTTCCACCTTTTTTCCCTGTTAAAAGTTTTTCCTCACTCGAACCGAGGGTCTAAGGACAGAGGGTGTCACTCCCTGTACAGATTGTAAAGCCCTCCGAGGCAAATGTACTTTGTGACTTTGGGCTATACAAATAATTTGATTTGATTTGATTTGATTTAAATTAATTCATTTAGTGGCTTGAACCGTTAATTCCCATGTCTAACTTACAGAGTATTCTACATTTTTATTGTTACTATAACCAACTATGCTGAAAATGATTTTTGACATTTTCCCAGTTACGAAAATTCAGAGAGCCCTGGGAAACCTTCCTGGATACAACCCTAAATCCACAGTCAACTTAATATGGTAAGATGTGTGATAACTAACAAAAATCTGTTCAGTAAATAACAAAAATCAAACATTTTCATAGCACTACACCAGGAGTGTGTCTGACTCCCCTTGCATGACCTGCATGTCAGCTCAGCTAGAAAATGTTGTGGAGCATGACTCACCCAGTGTGACCTCCGCCTGCATGGGCATGGACAGAGCTGGGTGGTTGACCTCACAGCTGAACAGAGCTTCGTTGTCAAGCTGGGGGTTGAGGCTCCAGGTCAGAATGGCTCTCACCTCCATGGTGCCATCACCTGCTGCCTGCTGCTGGTGCTGGAAGTAGTAGAGTGGGTCACTGCTCTGGACCCAGCGGGGAAACTCCCGACTCACGACTGTCTCAGGGATCACCTCAGTGGTTGGCTTGGGGTCTGACTTCGACCCTTGCTGTTGTCCCTGTTCCTGTCCATCTTGTCCCAATTGAGCCAGCTTTCTCTCTTGTTCCAGTAGAGACAGGGATTTCTGGAGTTTGGTGTCATCAGTATCTCGACTGATTAGAACCTGGGAGCTCCGAAGCCCCTGGCTCCTGCCCCTGCTCTTTTCTTGACTTGGATTCTTGCTTTGATCTCCCAAAGAGGAGGAAGACTGGGCAGTTGGCACCACATCAATAAGCTCACCATCCCGCTTAAAGTACACCTGAAAGATGGAAAAAGGCAGGTGAGCTCATCAGGAACAGTGGAAGCACTTCATATCCTAATCCTGACCCTTTTCCCTCGACATAGAACCATTAGAAATCACAGCTGGCTGTGCGCGCTTACTGGCTTAAGGAGCAGGACAACTATTTATTGAGAAGACAGACTTGCTGATTCAAAATATTTTCATCAGTTCAAAGATTTTTAGTCACTGATTGTAATTTTTATTTTTGAGCCAAACATTTACATCACTTTTAGTTTAAAGGTTAATTAGACTGCTTACTTAATATCTTATTAAGAATAGTGTGTATTTTGACTTGATAGTGCCCCCCACACAAAGACTGATATCCTTTGATGTCAGTGCTGTCCTGTAAACTCTATGTTAGCTGCAGACAAACCAAGGAAAACCAGGAGGTCATCTGAGTCTGTTGAACACAACACTTAGACACTTCATGTGCTAATGGGGCGGCTGTGGCTCGGAGGTAGAGCGGGTCGTCCACTAATCAGAAGATCGGTTCGATCCCGGTTTGATCCTCCAAGTCTGCATGTCGAAGTGTGTCTTTGGGCAAGAACCCCAAATTGCTCCATCGGTGTGTGAATGTGTGTGAATGTTAGTTCCTTAAACTGATGAGCACTTGGCACCTTGCATGGCAGCCAATGCCATCAGTGTATGAATGTGTGTGAATGAGCGCTTTGAGTGGTCGGAAGACTAGAAAGGTGCTATATAAGTACAGTCCATTTACCATTTAATGTCACAGATGAAGCACTTTCAAGCTGTGAAAGAAAATCTTTGAAAGTATTAGGACATCATGCTAAGGAAAAATATCACATTCATGGCAGCATGAACGATGAGCATTCATGAAAAAAAGCTTATCACTGGACTGACTATGAAAAGAGGAGTAGAAATATAAAAAAACATACTATTACAAGTATACAATCTTAAGGACACAGACAGCTGAATCCCTGCTGTATTTATAGATACATGTTTGTCAGTAAACAGCATACAGCTCAATGCTGCTCTCTTTATCTTATTTATTGCTCTCTGTACTCATGTGACCAGAGAGACAACCATCAAGAATTTTGGTATTCAACAAAGACTCGCCCTAATCTGCCCCTGATTGGCCTTTCTTCATTTCCTTGGTTGGTTTGGTTTAGGTTAGATATGTTTGTCTCATTCAGGACAAGAGTTAAGTTACTCTTAACTGGACTTCTGTTTTATTAAACACACAGCTGCCCTCCAAACATACAAACAAAGAGGTCACAGAGGAAAAAAAAAGAGCTGCAGGATATTGAAACGATTTGTTTTTCATGATCATGAATGGATAATAAAGCTTTCCTTCCTAACACACAAGGCAGTGACAAACATTTGATTTTGGAGTCCTCAAAAGATCTCACCATGGGAGCTGGCTTTGCCCCTGTAACAATGCAAACTAGAGTGAAGTTCTGGGCCTCATAGCGGCTGAAAGGAGCTGGGCTGTTGGCTGCCACTACAGAGATGGACTTGGGAGGTACTGCAAGAAAATACACAGGGAACTCAAACATGGAAGTGATTTATTGAAAGAAAATACATAGTGATGAGTCGGTGTGATGGTAATAAACTTCAATGAAATCATGAAACCAACAGGATAAATCCTAATGAGTTTGGTAATGCCCTAACTTTACATAGATAGGGTCTTTAAAATTCACGAGACGACCTCGGAAAAGAATACTTGCCTATGACAGTGAGAATGATGCTGCCAGAGGCTAGGATCACTTTATCTCTGGAACTTCTGTCATAGATCCCCACATGGCACTCATACAAGCCATCATCCTCCATCTGAACCTCAGGAAGCCTGTTCATACACATGGTCACAAAGGTTATTCAGGGTGTTTTGAGACTTACTTACTTCAGTTCTTCAGATTATATAGTGAAAAAAAAAGGTTTCCTGTACGTTCACCTCACTTCCCCTACCACTACTTTGCCAAGAAGCTGCTACACATGTGAATGTTCCCCTTTCTATCATTATTAGAATGTAACACAACTCATACAGTAGTAGTAACCCTTCTTACCGTACAGTTGACTGGTAGACAAGGTCCTCTCGTCTGCGGTTGTCCTCCAAGTGGGAGTAGCTGGTATTGTACATGGCATCATAGGTAAAAATCTTCTGCTTGGCACTGCCTCCTTCAATCACCTGAGAGGGGGGTACATTTGCATCACTGAGTTTGAATAACTGTGTACATAAAAATATTCTGTATGTATGATGTATTCTTTATGAATAAGTATCTAAAAACTAGATGTCAATAGTAATTGATTCCAATTTACCAAGCAAGTACAGTACACTTAAGTAGTTCTGTTTCTTTCTGGTTTTCTTCTGCACTGTGTGGCACATGGCACTGATGTATCCCTGTCCATGGCCAGGTAGCCCTATAGACAATACACTGGGAAGTTTTACCAATACTAAACCTTTTTGTTTTACAGTATAAATTCATAATTAAAAGAACTGCAGTTGGAGTTGTCCTGTCAACAGCTTGTTGCAACAACAAGATGGTTATAACAGCACTACATCTACCAAGAAGGGTAAGTATATTTTTATATTATGTAACTTAGATCAGAAAGTAGTCTCGTATGTGAAATGTGAGATCACTTCACAAACTGTGGTAATCGGGCAGGTTGAAAGAATGGACCGTCCTGTATTTGACATCAGTTAATGAATTCTGTGAGATAGCTAGTGAAGATGAAAACATTGCTATATATAGTAGACACATGATGGTTCTTTGTGTCATAATACAATACTATTATTTGTAGAATAACCAACCATCTGTATACAGCTTACTTAATAAAAAACATGCTTTAGTGCTAATTATATCTACAACAAACAATTACCCCAGATTATTAATTTGATTAAAAATAAATCTTTTGGTCTATGAAAATGTCAGAAAGTGGTGAAAAGTTAACAAAGCAAATCAACAGTCCGAAAATCAAAGATATTATACTACCAGCTATACTACCAGCCTGACAGTACACTGGTGTGTAAAGCTCAACTTTAAGTCTGGATTGTGTCTACAAACAGCAATTGAACAGTGGATGATGTATTGAGTTTGCAGAAGTAACAAAAGAGAGACACATAAACTATAAAAAGGAGTCCTGAGCGGACACGTCTTTCTTTATCAGGGGTCACAAGTCAAAATGAATCTTTAACAATTTATTGTATTTTATAAACTTATTATTTGTCTTTATGCCAAGTCCTGATTTGAAAATCTACTAGTAACTATAGTCATCTGTAGCTCTAATTTCACAATATAAAACATAAACATAACATAACTGAATAAATTTAACACAAAATGAAAATTAATACAAATACTTTAAAATTGTTTTGAAGTATAGTACTTGAGGAAGTTTCATTAACCATGTATAATGCAATACATTCATGTATAGAATGCATTGCATTAAGTTTACCTGTGTGCTCACCCGAAACCACACAATCTCTTGGAGGTTTCCGTCTGTTTGGAAGTTGCACTTGAGTGTTACTGTGTCTCCAATGACAACATGAGGAAGAGGCTCAATGGAAACAGTTAAATAACCTGCCAAATAGAGAAGAATGGAAGACATTACCATGGGACATTACACGCTCCTGAATAGCTCCAATACTACACTTTGAAGCTCGATATTATTGTTATGCATTTACAAGGCAATCTACTATTAAATTAAGTATTTTATATTGCATATACTTTATATTTATACTGTTTTTACTTGTCTTCTGTTTTTATTCGGAGCCTTGCAACTAAATCTCGCTCAAATGTACATTGTGAATGTGCAGTTGAATGACAATAAAGTCTGTCTAAGTCTAAGTAAGTCTAAAGCCCAAGCAGCAGCCTCTGTGGTTGAGAAGTGAAACCAACACAGGATGTGCCAAAACCTGCAGTTCCTCAACTTGATGCTGACTCCATAAGTGAGTCAGTCTCCATAAGCCCCCATGTTAAAATGTTCTTCACAGCAGAAATAAACATGTTTACAGCCTGGTACAAAAAACGGTTATAGTTGGTTTATATTAGGGCTTTAAGTTATGCAGAATTAAGTTGCATGGACACTTTGATTGACAAGTGTGTGGCGTTACAGATGTCTGGTTTCAGTAACCAGGTTTCATTCTGTCTGGCTCAGGACCACCCATGCTCCACCTCTTTGTCCATCTTTGGATTAGCTGGGAGCTGGCAGAGGCAGGACTGCCATGATGGAGACGACCAGAGCCACTACACTGTGGGTGACGTCACAGAGACTGTGTTCTGTTCTTGTTTCCAATCACTTTGGAGAAGAATGAAACTAAAGTTAGGCTCTGCTCAAAAGGTCATACAGAATCTACATTCCCAGTACTTTGAGAGGCTGGGGTTTTTAAGTTTTAGGGTTGAATCTTTAATGCAAAAAGTTGATAAAGACAGCATGCAAAAGGAAGACTTTGACAACTGTAAAGTTACTGAGGGGAGACAAAAATGGATTTTACAGATTAACCTTCAAATATTGTTGGGTGGTTATTCTGTCTCATCGTTTATCTTTGCAATCAGTACCATGATGAAACAATCTAAACTTTCAACAAAAAATATAGTTTGCCATGTTCAGAGCTGCAGTATTTGGTACAGTGCTCCAGATTTCTTTCCTGACATTTAAATATTTAATATGGACTCCACGCCTCGGGGAGGATGGGATTAAATTCAGCAGCAATGTACAGCTGCTGCTGCATTTCTTTATGGCACTTTATGGTTCCTGGTGTGTTAGATTAGCAGCTCAACATCAGTTTGTGCTGTTAAAACAGCAAAGAATGTTAATCATTCCATCCATTAAGGCCAACTGCCCTTTAAGTGTACTCCAGAGTGAACTAAAACCTGACCCCTGTCAGTTTAATAAACATACATCTCACACAGCATTGCCTTCATACACTAATCCCCAGAAGCAACAGTATTTACACCAGGCTTTATATGCTGCTATGCGACCAGTGAGATTAAATAGGTTAATGCAAATTGCAAGTCTTCATCTACAGTATATGTACGACACATGTGAAACCCATTTCACATGTGAAAATCCATGTGATTTATTGCATAGGTTACATGCTAAACCATCCACACACAAAAGGGAAAAATGTGCATCATTAGGCTTCATAGTAGCATTGCATTTCACTGTTATTATAATAATGATTTAACTGTTAGTATCCGATGTACTATCAAATTGGGATGAATGGACATACAGTTGCATATGGAAAAATAATACAGGCACATGATTTTGATAGATATCTGCATTTTATAAGTGAGAACTTAATTCATTCAGACTGATAGATAATTCACATGTGATGTTCAAACTGTCACATTTCATACCTTTTTAGTTTTTCACATATCAAACAGCATTTCTAATAAAGAATACACATGTCCAATGTTCTGTCATTTGTAAGAGACTGAAACAAACCCCCAGTCTGATGTAGTCTTTATAGTGTGTGCTTGTGTGTATGTGTGTGTGTGGTCGGTGTTGGGTGAACTCGTGTCCAGGAGCTAACACATGGACTGAGACCAAAGGCACCTTGCAGAGCAGCAGCCTAATGCTGTTGGGAGGGGCTCAGCCTCACCTCCACAACACTGGGCTGTGTGCATGACGTCAGCCTGCCTACAGATTATTATTCCCATGTTTTTCTACTTAATCCTCACCCCAGTTTTTCATCCAAAGAGACACACACACGTACGTGCACTCACAACACACGCACAGATTAACACGTATCAGAACACTGAAATGATAAAAATAAAAAAAACAGCAACAGCACTTGCACATTAAAACGGATTCTTAATGTCTATGAACAACAAAAAACATTCATTTGACTGAGTGATAGCATATTTTGAAATCAGATTAAGGATAATAAAATGAGATATTGAGGAGCGATATCACTGCCTCGCTTAGCTTAGGTTTGCTGTGGACTATGGCTGCTTTTGCCCCACTTTAATGTAACAAACATAAAAAAGGACAATTCAGCAGCTTAGCCTTTACAGAGGGCTATGCACTATACAGTGGTTGATATTCAGTGGTGTCTTGTGTTGTCTTTGCTGGAGGAGATAAAGCTGGCTTAGCCAGCCAAGTTGCTCTCCTCTTTGTAGATTTCTCCCATTATAGAAGGCAGATAGTCTGCCCTTCTTTCATGTAAAAGATCCACATTCATCCACAGTCAACTGGTGCTGCTACACTGTGCATTAAGAATAGGGGATATCAGCCAAAACAAAAGCTGCTTTGAATGGGACATATGGGAAATTCACCTAATGTTAATACCAGATATCATACCAGAGCTCTGTTTCTATATTCAGAGTAACCACAGCTGCAACAAATTTTTCCAGAGCAAAAGAACAAAAAAGGTTCTGCAATCCACACTGACCGAACAGACATCTTTTATTAAAGAAGCCAAAAGAGAAAATATATAAAAAATATAGAAACACTTAAGAGAAAAAAATAATGTAACATGTATTTGACCAACCTTTTCATTTTCTTCATAAGTGTAAGATGTTCAGACATGTCATGTGTCAGTGTCATGCATGCTCTGTCCAAAGTTAACAACGCCAACACACACATACTTACCAACACAACCAACAAGCTCACATGCGCTCTAAAACCCATTATTTTCAACAGCTTGTCATGTCTCAACATTTTTGTGCACAGCGCACTGCTTTTGTGCTTGCAGAATGCACTGAACCTAGCAGCACTACCAATTATACTGTGTCTTAAACAGGCATGCTGGAGTAGAGCCTTTACCTAAAGGCTCTAACATTGTGCTCATTTCACTCACAAAGAGAAGAAGATGGTGGCGCTAGAGGAAAAGTGAGGAGATCATCTTATCCAATGGAGTCATGACAATCCATCCAATTGCTGTGAAGATATTCCAGTCTGAACTAAAGTGGCGGATCAACCAACCATCAGACCAATGATGCCATCCACAGAGCTAGACTACTTTTCCCTGCTTTCAGTTTTTATTCTAAGCTAGGTTATCCATGTTTTGACACTAATACTGTATATAAGGGTGATATCCAGAGAATAGAATGCAATGAATTTCTCCAAATGTTAAACCATTCTGTTCAAATAAAACAGTAACATTTCCATGAAATGTGGAGAGTAACTTACAAGCTTTTGAGTAAAGAATGTTTGAGAACAATGAAGGCAAGATTTTAACATAACAATGAAACATTTTTATTCACAAGACATCAAAGGTCATGCAATTCAAATTTAGTCATTGTGTATTCAAAAGGTGAATAAACTGCAGCAAATAATGTGGCTTAATGTGGATTAATCATTTACATTACAATTAATTACAATTAGAAACAATATCCCTCTAGAGGCCATAAAATAATTATGGCAGCAAAGTTGTATACTTTATTGGGGGTGGGCATCCTGAATATTCTATGGATATGGGCACTGTTGACTGTGCTAGTGCTCCACATATCAGTGGGGGGCTGCAGGATGCCTGAGTAACTCTGTGGTTTCTAGCAGTGGAAAGGGAGATTCAGTCCTAATCCAAAATCTAGACAGAGGCTCCAAGAACACAGAAATCTGTGAATTCTGCTTTGGGATTAACATCCATGCACTTTGTGGTTTAAACAGCCACAAGCATTTAATCATTTTTAAGTACAGATTACCGTGAGCAATATGGGTCAGAGTCAAACAATGGGCTTTTTATCCCAGAGAGATAAAATCTCCAAACAACATTAGGTAACTTAATAGATAACATCTCTACTCTCAAGACATACATGCACGCATGCATGCCCCACATCACTCAGCTGCATAAACTTTTAAATATCTGAAACGTCTTGATAGGTTTCTTTTGTTTGTCATCAACAGGAGCCAGCTTCTAGTAACACATCAATACTGCTGTATGTTCAGACTCTTCATGACTATGCCACTGGTTTCCATTCATTTCATCATGGCTGTTAAGAGGGTCCTGTAGCAAAAATGTCCCCTCCTCCGACTTTTTTTTTTAACTCTTTAACCAAACATGAACATGGATATTGGACATTTGTTCAAAACCATTGATTATATCCACAAAGAGAATTGAAATTTTGTTCCCCTCATATCCCCGGGGTAAAACAAGCAATAAACATGAAATATATAAAATATAGTGTAAAGAAATATAAAAATATATATATAGAAATGCAATGCAATGGCACAGAGCCTTGCTTGTCACTAAATGAAAATCTTGACATAGAAAACCATCCAATATAAAATTGGTATTGAAGAGCAGAAGCCTCTACGTAAACTGAATGTATCACACAGCTTGAACTTATCAATTTGCTCCACAACCCACTCCAGATCTCGGTCTCCCTTTAGGTGGCTTCCTATAGGAGGGATTGTTGTAGAAAATGGCTCTCAAGAGAGCCAGTAAAGTTAGCATGTAAACTAAAGTTGCTGTTGGCAAGGTGAGCACATGCTATATATTAAGTTTTGATATATATGCTATGCTAGAAAACCCAGCCCAAATAATTTTATTGGATACTATGAATCTTGATACTCTTGTTTTATTGTAAGATGAATGAATGTAAATGGGTGGTACCAATGTTGTGTTTATACCATTATAAAAGATGATGTTTTGAGCTAAAAAAAACACACACACACACAAAAACAGTTTTCCTTCATGACCGAAATCTTGGTTCTATTTGGTTCTATTTTCTGTGAAGAGAATGAAGCCTCTGCTGCACTCAACTGTGAAGCTCTCCGGTGCCTTCTTTGAAGATAAGATTGGATTTATGAACAAATGTTGCAGGAGTCAGGTCTTAGTCTCTGGCTCAAGATCGAGACTTTTGATACACAACAATATATAACCAACCTAAGTGGCCCCCAGGCCTCAGGCCAGTAGAGAATTAACCAACTAGCTGAACACATTAATACCCTGAAACTGAGGAAGAACCTTCAGGATGTGAAAATATCATTACAGCTTGAATCTGTGGCTGGTTTAGGGTAAATTCAGACAGAATCTGGCCCTTTGATGAAAATGCAAATTTTTCCATTCATTTGAGTGTGGTGGGTTGATGACCTGCGATGGAGAAGTTAGCCAGATCCATCTTTTGGAAAAAGCACAATGTGACACTGCAGCTGCCAATCAGACACTCAGACCGGTCAAACCTTCCACAGTCAGCCTGAAATGTCACTGAAACTGGAACTATTCATAGACTAAACTCTGATACTCTGTTGTGTTCTGGCTTTGTTTATTTCATATACTAGCTTCTAGAGCTACCCCATGCTACAGGGTCTTTTATCTCTGAGTCCTCCTGCTTGCTTTGCTGTTGTTTGCCACAGGTAGTGGAGAGGCACTAGCTATACCTATGTCACCAAGCTATTTACTTCTGGAATAGAGACTGTGGTTGCAAGTCTGGTCAAACCTCCCAACTCCTCGCTGGACCTTGACCAAGATCTGAACTCTGAACTCCACACCAAATTCCAGGCTTTTAAGACCGGAAATTCCCAGAGAAGATGCCTTTCCATTCACTCAAGGATGATCTTGCTAACAATGTCTGTGTGGCTCTGCTTGGTGGTGGCCTGGCATTGACAGGGATATTGAGACTATGGTAACAGACTGCATGGTACGTCTAGTCAGTGGAAAGATGCTTCCCTGTGTTAGTCTACGGTCCATGAGTGGACAGAGGAGGTTGCCACAGTATTAGAGTGGCAACCTGCCTTCAGCCTGTCTAATGGATCATAGTAGCACACAAGCTGGTTTCAGAAGGTGTCACCACCCTCATCGCATAACCAGGGACTTATGATGACTTTGGATCAATGGTTGTGGACCTCAATTTCCCTACTGAGTAGTGTAGTAGTAGTAGTCTTCTCAGTTTTTGTCATGTGACCATCATAGAGAACTTCCACCACATATGATTGATAATATGAACAATAATAATATGAGTAAAGTTATGTACTTGTCAGACTACTGTCAAAATACACTGCTCAAAAAACTTTGAAAACACATCAGATCTCAACAGGAAAAGAAATCATGCTGGATATCTTTCCTGGTATGGACTGGGTAATGTGTTAAGAACGAAAGGATGCCACATCATTAATGGAAATGAAAACTATCAACCTACAGACGGCTGAATTCAAAGACATCCCCACAATCAAAGCAAAAAAAATGATGTGGCAGGCTAGTCCATTTTGCCAAAATTTCTTTGTAGCAACTCATAATGGTACTCAGTAGTTTGTATGGCCTCCACGTGCTTGTATGCATGCCTGACAATGTCGGGGCATGCTCCTAATGAGACGACGGATGGTGTCCTGGGGGATCTCCTCCCAGATCTGGACCAGGGCATCACTGAGCTCCTGGACAGTCTGAGGTGCAACCTGGCGGCATCGGATGGACCAAAACATAATGTCCAAGAGGTGTCGCCACATGAGGCTGGGCATTGTCGTGCACCAGGAGGAACCCAGGACCCACTGCACCAGCATGGGGTCTGACAATGGGTCCAAGGATTTCATTCTGATACCTAATAGCAATCAGGGTGCCGTTGTCTAACCTGTAGAGGTCTGTGCGTCCTTCCAGGGATATGCCTCCCAAGACCATCACTGACCCACCACCAAACCGGTCATGCTGAATGATGTTGCAGGCAGCATAACGTTCTCCACGGTGTCTCCAGACCTGTTCATGTCTATCACATGTGCTCAGGTTGAACCTGCTCTCATCTGTGAAATCACAGGGCGCCAGTGCAGACCTGCCAATTGTGGTGTTCTGTGGCAAATGCCAAAGTGTTCCTTACATTTTTTTGAGCAGTGTAATTTTACAAAGGTTAATAATGACTGAAATTGTTGAAATAGTCACAGTGTTGAGGTGTCTATTAGAAATACAAATAAAGGTTGGGATGCTGTGAATAATATCTTCATCTGTCTTTGTACTTTAGTTTATTAAATTAAAGTTAAAAAGCAAATTGTTGCTTTCTGTTTGTATTTATGTTTTACACAGCGTCCCAAGTTTTTTGGATTCTGGGTTGCATAACTGATGTTAGAATGATAAACTAAAATAGAGATTTTCATAAGACAGACATCAAAATACAACCATCCCTGAAAGAATCATAAAAGAAAACATACCTCATCACCTTCCAACAAAAAGTGCCTGTGCCTTCCATGAAGCTTTCTACAGCCTTTTTGCCATACTCTTCATCTCATTCAAACAGTGGTGTCCTGAAGAAGCTGCTTGTTGCAGGTTATGTCCACTTACCGGCTGCTAGACTGAGAGTGTGAGCAGAGAGGAGAAGGCAGCAGAGGGTGAGAGGACCAGTCATCCTGCTGGGTGCTGCTGCTCAGACCGAAGGATGCTCCATCTGTCATCAGAGTGGAGGATGATGGCAACGTTTGATCTCCCATCCTTCACACTGAGGCTGCCTCACTCTGCTGCTCTGGTTTATAGTCAGAGGATTAGAGCAGCTTGCCCTTTCTCTCACTCTCTGCCTCTAACTGTACTTTTATCTCCCTCTCTCTGTTTCTCCACATACAAAAATACATAGATAATTACACACGCACACACACACACGCTTGCGTTGCTAACAGTGGACTGTCAGTATACACCCACTAAGTGGTGACTGATGTCATTTTAAAAATACAAAACTAAAATGCTAAATTAAATTATGTTTAAGATATTTCACCATTGCTTGACTGACTGACTAGATTGAGTCTAATGATGGAGTTATTTGCAAATGTACCAGCAATTTTGTTTTAAAGAACAAAACAACATAACAAAAGCATTCCCTAGTCTCTTCAAAGTGATCTGGTATTATGTTTTTTGTATCATAAAGGCTAAACTTTAACTGAAGGGGTCCACTGTTGGCTGGTACAGAATGACACAAGTTCCCTCTTGGATAGGATGGACCAACAATTCAAACTCCAGTATGTATAAAAAGCTAAGTTCAAAATTCAAGCTAAATTCACAATATTCCATTGAAAAATGACCATCTCAACTAAATTATTGAATATTTTTTCTTCAAACATGATTTTTTGTTATGTTTTTGTAACAAAATATAAAGGCTCAGCTTTAGGGGATATGACTGGCTGGGAAACATGGATGTCTGTGTAATAACCCATGGCAATCCTCTAAAACACTGGTTCCTGACCACCATTGGGGTTGGTCAAACCTTCACGGAGGGTCATGAGACCTTGATTTTAAGGGGTGAAAGAAAATTCACTCATTCATGTGTCTTAAATGTACAGACCAGCATTGTGCTCTGATGCAGAGAAAAAAGACAATTTGCAAGAATACATCTGTTCGTCAGAGACCTACAACTGCAACCTACAGCATTACAGCGCCCGAGGAACCCCAGAGGTAACCCAAGGAGTGATGGAGAGCAGACAGTATGCGGCTACTTTTGTGAGACCAGCTGCCCACTCAACCAAGAGTTGGAGGACACAAAAGCACAGCTGCAGAGACAGAAATCCTTGAAAAAGATGTACATCAACAAGGAAAAAGAGACAAGACGACAGCTAGAGAAACTGACGAATACATGATCCAGAACCTCTCAGCACTGCAAAGATTGCCAATCAGGTGAGAGACAATACCAAGAGGAAGAAGAAAAAACTCTTGCAAGTGGACTACAAGGAGGTGCAAGTGGCCCACATCATCAACAAGGAGAAGTTCACCAACGAGCTCCAGGCGGAGAAGAACAAGAACAAGATTCTCCAAGAGGAACTGGAACGGCTCGGTGTTTCATACCAAGTGCTCAATGCAATGATGTTCCCAAAATCAGAAAGCAGGCTGTTTACCTTCAGCATGATCTTGATAACGAGATCTTGCAGAAGAATCTCCTGCAATCTGACTTTGATGAAGCCACCGCTGCACTCCAGGTGGAGAGAGAAATGAACAAGACTTTCCAAGAACAAATGGACAAGATGAGTGTGTCACTGCATGAGGTCAAGCAGCAGGTCAAATCAAGTCTCATGCAGATTTAGTGTCAGAGAGCTGGCATATGATCCACAACGTGAGGGCTGAGCAGGAAGCCCTCCATCAAAAGATGGCAGAGGAGATCACTATCCTGGAGCAAAATGCCTCAAAGCAAGAAGGTTCCTGGACTCAGCGCAGGTTTTATTTACTGGCATAGAATGGAAGTGAACAGGAGGCAAAGATTCACCAATGTTGATTACATGTAAAAACAGCGGAGAAGTTGAGCCAGATTCAACTTTCAGAGAAATGTAACCTAATGTAACCAATATCAAGTCTGTGTCCGGTTCACAATCTGTGCTGCAAAATAGTGACATGAAAATTTTTCCTAGGTATGCTGAAACAAAAATGCAGTGGACTGTGGCGGAGAAGTTGAAACAGATTAAACTTTTGGAGAAATACAACATGATGTCATGCAGTGATGGCCAATTCAGATTGTTTAAAGGCAGTATTTAGACCATATCAGGCTGTGTGGCAAGGTGCTGGGGGTATGGGTGTGTCTGTCACCGTCTGTTACTCATGAACATGAAACGTGCCTGCACATTCTGTTAATGACAATAAAAATGAATTGAAATGAGTGGTCTCCTTACAGTTATCTCATGACACTTTCCATTCTGTATAATAATATTTACAGAGACCCAACAGTTCCACTATGAGCAAGCACTTGGTGACAGTGGTGAGGAAAACTTCCTTTTAACAGACAGAACCTCAGACAGGACCAACCTTATTGGTGGACAGTCATCCACTGTGATCGGTTGAGTTAAAGATAGAGAGGGGCAAAGAGAGAAAGAGAGGGAGAGGATAGATTAATTGAGAGACAGAGGGACAGAGAGAGACACAGATGCACAGCAGCAGCAAATCAATAACTAACTATAAACTGTAATGGAAATATGGTAGCATTAATGATAATAATAATAATATATGTAGTGGACGTCGTCCACAGCAGCAGCCACAATCCATGAGAACCTGCAAGATGAGAAAGCACCGGGGAAGAAGCTAAGTTAGTAACGTATTAATGAGACATGACAGATGGAGAGAGAGACAGAAAAAAAAAGAGAGAGAAGACAAGAATCAAATCAAATCAAATCAAATTTTATTTGTATAGCCCAAAGTCACAAAATACATTTGCCTCTGAGGGCTTTACAATCTGTACAGGGAGTGACACCCTCTGTCCTTAGACCCTCGGTTCGAGTGAGGAAAAACTTGCCCACAAAAACCCTTTTAACAGGGAAAAAAGGTGGAAGAAACCTCAGGAAGAGCCACAGAGGAGGGATCCCTCTCCCTCTCCCAGGACGGACAGACGTGCAATAGATGTCACGTGTACAGAACAAATCAACACAAGCATATTGTACAATTACAATGAATGATAAAATGACAATGAATTACAATGAATGATAAAATGACGATATGGTAGCAATAATGACTAATAATATGTGTAGTGGACGTCACAGTAGCAGCCACGATCCACGAGAACCTGCTGGACGACAGAGCACAGAAACTCCGGGGAAGTTTGGTTAGTAACATGCATTAATGAGACATGTATGTCCACTGATGGTGAGAGAGAGAGAGAGAGAGGAGGAGGAGAGAGAGAGAGAGAGAGGGAGGAGAGAGGAGAGAGAGAGAGAGGGGGTGGGGGTGGGAGTCCCCAGCAGTCTAGTCCTATGGCAGCATAACTAAGGGATGACCTGAGCCAGCCCTAACTATAAGCTTTATCAAAAGAAAAGTCCTAAGTCTACTCTTAAAAGTGTTGACCGTGTCTGCCTCCTGACCCAGAATGGTAGTTTGTTCCACAGAAGAGGAGCCTGATAGCTGAAAGCTCTGGCTCCCAATCTACTTTGGAGACTATAGGAACCACAAGGACCCAACATCCTGAGAGTGCAGTGTTCTAGAGGGTAGTACTATGAGCTCTTTTAGATATGATGGTGCCTGACCATGAAGAGCTTTGTAAGTAAGAAGAGAGAAGAATTTTAAATTCTATTCTAGATTTAACAGGTAGCCAATGCAAGCCAAAATGGGAGAGATGTGATCTCTGATCTTGGTTCCTGTCAGAACACGTGCAGCAGCATTCTGAATTAACTGCAAGTCCTAAGAGACTTATTGGAGCAACCTGATAACAAAGAGTTACAATAGTCCAGCCTAGATAACAAATCGTGGAGTATTTTTCTGCATCCACTTGAATCGATGCGTCTGATTTTGGCGATGTTACATAAGTGGAAGAATGCAGTCCTCGAAATTTGTTTTATGTGGGCGTTAAAGGACAAATCCTGATCAAAAAACTCCAAGATTCTTTACGTGTGGAGCTGGAGGCCAGGATGATCCGTCTAGAGTAACTAAGTCTCCAGAAAGAGAGTTTCTGAGGTGTTTCGGTCCAATTACAAGAACTTCAGTTTTGTCTGAATTTAACATTAGAAAATTGTAGGACATCAACTTTTCATATCCTTAAGGCATGCTTGGAGTTTAGTTAATTGATTTGTTTCAAGGCTTGATCGATAAATATAATTGGGTGTCGTCAGCATAACAATGAAAATTGATAGAGTGATTCCTAATAATGTTCCTAAAGGAAGCATATATAAACTAAATAGAAGTGGTCCTAGTACAGAACCTTGTGGGACTCCATGACAAACTTTGGTATGCATGGAGAATTCATCATTGAACAAACTGAGATCGATCTAAATCGACTTAAACCAGCTTAGGCGGTTCCTTTGATGCCAATTTGATGTTCCAGTCTCTGTAAGAGAATTTGATGGTCAATGGTGTCAAATGCACTAAAATCTAACAGTACAAGTACAGAGATGAGTCCTTTGTCTGATGCCATTAGGAGGTCATTTGTCACTTTGACTAATGCGGTCTCTGTGCTATGATGCACTCTAAATTCTGACTGAAAATCATCAAATAGACTATTGTTATGGAGTCACACAGCTGATTAGCTACAGCTTTCAAGTATCTTAGAGAGAAAGGGAAGGTTTGATATCGGACTGTAGTTGGCTATGACCTATGGGTCTAGAGAGGACTTTTAAGAAGAGGTTTAATTACAGCTACCTTAAAGGACTGTGGTACATAACCTGATAATAAAGACAGATTAATCATATCAATAAGAAGGACTAACTAGAGGTAAAACATCCTTGAGCAGCCTGGTTGGAATGGGTCTAGAGACAGGTTGGGCTTAGATGCAGAAATTATTAAAGTTATTTGATGAAGTTGCATCATTTGAAGTCCCAGTAGTCTAGTCCTATGGCAGCATAACTAAGGGATGACCTGAGCCAGCCCTAACTATAAGCTCTATCAAAAAGGAAAGTCTTAAGTCTACTCTTAAAAGTGTTGACCGTGTCTGCCTCCTGAACCCAGAATGGTAGTTTGTTCCACAGAAGAGGAGCTTGATAGCTGAAAACTCTGGCTCCCAATCTACTTTTGGAGACTATAGGAACCACAAGGAACCCAATATTCTGAGAGTGCAGTGTTCTAGAGGGGTAGTCAAATCAAATCAAATCAAATCAAATTTGTATAGCTCAAAGTCACAAAATACATTTTGCCTCGGAGGGTTTACAATCTGTACAGGGAGTGACACCCTCTGTCCTTAGACCCTCGGTTCTAGTGAGGAAAAACTTGCCCACAAAAAAACACGTGTACAGAACAAATCAACACAAACATATTGTACAATTACAATGAATGATAAAATGACAATGAATTACAATGAATGATAAAATGATTACAGTAGCAGCAAGTCATTAACTAACTATAAACTGTAATGGAAATATGGTAGCAATAATGACAATAATAATATGTGTCGTGGATGTCATGTAGGACCACAGCAGCAGCCACGATCCATGAAAACCTGCTGGACGAGAGGGCACAGAAACTCCAGGGAAGAGGTTTAGTTAGTAACATGCATTATCATGCATTAATGAGACATGTATGTTTACAGATGGTGGTGATGATGGTGGGTGATGGAGAGAGAGAGAGAGAGAGAGAGAGAGAGAGAGAGAGAGAGAGGAGAGGAGAGGGGAGGAGGGAGGGGAGTCCCCTGGCAGTCTAGTCCTATAGCAGCATAACTAAGGGATGACCTGAGGCAGCCCTAACTATAAGCTCTATCAAAAAGTAAAGTCTTAAGTCTACTCTTAAAAGTGTTGACCGTGTCTGCTTCCTGAACCCAAAATGGTAGTTTGTTCCACAGGAGAGGAGCTTGATAGCTGAAAGCTCTGACTCCCAATCTACTTTTGGAGACTATAGGAACCACAAGGAACCCAGCATTCTGAGAGCACAGTGTTTGCAGTAAGGTAGTAGTAGTAGTAGTAAGGTACTATGAGCTCTTTTAGATATGATGGTGCCTTACCATGAAAATCTTTGTAGGTAAGCTGTAGGATTCTATTCTTGATTTTACAGGTAGCCAATGCAAAGAAGCCAAAATGGGAGAAATATGATCTCTGATCTTGGTTCCTGTCAGTACAAGTGCAGCAGTCCTTGAAATTTGTTTAATGTGGACATTAAAGGACAAATCCTGATCAAAAACAACTCCAAGGTTCTTTATGGTGGAGCTGGAGGCCAGGGTGATCCCATCTAAAGTAACTAAGTCTCTAGAAAGAGAGTTTCTGAGGTGTTTGGGTCCAATTACAACAACTTCAGTTTTGTCTGAATTTAACATTAGAAAATTGCAGGTCATCCAATTTTTTTATGACCTTAAGGCATGCTTGGAGTTTAGATAACTGATTGGTTTCATCAGACTTGATAAATATAATTGGGTATCATCGGCATTATAATGAAAATTAATGGAGTGATTCCTAATAATGTTCTTAAAGGAAGCATATATAAACTGAACAGAAATGGTCCTAGTACAGAACCTTGTGGAACTCGACTGACTGACTTTGGTGTGCATGGAGGATTCATCATTGACGTGAACAAACTGAGATCGATCTGAAGAATAAGACTTACACCAG
Source organism: Miichthys miiuy (assembly GCA_036365135.1). NCBI lineage: Eukaryota > Metazoa > Chordata > Actinopteri > Sciaenidae > Miichthys > Miichthys miiuy. Next base: position 29,492,846 of record CM071606.1, on the reverse strand, counting down.
CTTAGTGCGGTTCCTTTAATGCCTTAAAGTGCAGCTCCAACAAGGTGAAAAGTGCTGGTGTTAGCCAGCAGCCTAGCCTAGCATACAGACTGGCCGGCTGTGGCCCAGGAGAGCTTCTACTAATCAAAAAATTGCTGCCTGTATATTTTACCTCACTGGGAGTACAAGACTTGAGGTCACTACAACTAGTTGCTCTTTGTCAGAAAAAGTTCCAGCATGTATAATATCTGACTCTAGTTATGGCTGTGTATTTAGCACACTTAATGACAATGATCTTCTTCTTTCAAATGCATATGGAATTTCATAAATACATTATATGTTTCAGAATGCATCACATCTGTACCTGAAAAACTTAAAATAAAAAAGCCTTAGTAAGCCCCAAGAGTTTGGAATGATGTAATGGACAGCAATAAAAACAAGGCCCAGTGTGAAAAGTTGAATCTGTTTAATGTCATTCTGTAAGATCCCCAAAGAGCTGAAGAATGTTGGCCTTCATCATGTCTGGATCCAGCTACTGACTAATGCTAAGCTTGACATGAACACCTCAAGTCAAAAACATGAATGTGTCAGAGGCAATGTGTCTGTGTCCACAGATGTGTTGAGAACCACAGTCACTGAGGAAACAGATTGGTCAACCAGTCAGGTCAGTCAGATGCTCGTCTGTTATTGGCTCAGAGTCAGCGGGAGCTGCCACACCAGCAGAGTGTTTTCAGTGGAGTTTGAGCAGTCTACTGAGGCTGTCTGTCCAATCCTGCGGTGTCCTCTGCCACCGGAGAAGATAGCTGTTGAACTGACTTTGCTGCGCTTGGCCTCCCTCCTTACCCCACTCCATGGGCCGCCCCCTCACCCATACATCAGGGTCCTCGCTCACTTCATAGATGGAGCCGTCCTCTGGGCTGTGTTCCAAGGAGTCTGGCGGGGCCCTTGGGTTCCCCTGTTCAGGCTGGGCTGTCAGCAGTTTCCCAGGCAGTTGGCAGGTGGAATGGAGGCGGTACTGCAGCAGGAGTCGCTTGGGCTTCTCCTCTCTGAATGGAACTTCTGAGTCCTGGGGGTAACTGCTCTCCTCTTGCCTCCTCTGCCCTCCCACATCACCTTTAACCTCCTCGCTGCCATTAATGATGGAGTCCCGTCTGAGCAAGTCCGAGGCTAGGGTGCTGGTGGTTGATACCAGGATGTCCACCGGACCACAGTGAGCATTCAGAGAGGTCATCCCCTTACCTGAAGGGTGCAACAGTAAGGACTCAGTTTAATTGTTGTTTGTTCTTTGAATAGAGATTTGGTCATGAATGCTAAACCACTATTATGCTGACTCATAAATTGCAGCTGCAGGTTTTAAGTCTAGCAACAGCTAACTGCCATAATCCACACACTACTGATAGATGAGCTGGTCAGAAAGCTTGTTGTGTGCACATCATGTCCTGCATTGTATTTGGGTCCAGGTGCAGGATAAAAGATCCAAGAGAAGAACAAATGTTGTCCCAAAATTATAATGAAAAGAACTTATAGAACATTCAATGAGGAGAATTTTCTTAATGAACTGGGCAACATTCAATGGGATGAAGTATGTGCTATTGATGATGTGGATACCTCTCTTAATTTATTTATAGATCTTTTAATGAGAATTGTTAACAGTCCCCCCGTTACAGTTAAAGCCAAAAGTGCTCCCAAAACTCCTTGGATTGATACTGAATTAAAGAGCTTGATTTCTAAAAGGGATGAGGCTAAAAAGGTTGCTGTGCTTTCTGGTTCTCCTGTAGACAGAAAACTTTATTGTACTCTAAGGAATTACGTGACAAAAAATGAATACAGTAAAAAAGAGAAAATATTATCAAAAGAGAATCTCAGACAGTGTTTATGGTGGTAAAAAAATATGGAATGTACTTAATGAAATCATGGCGAAAAAAACTCAACCTGTGGTTCTTTTGTCAAATTGAATGGAGTTTATTTGACTAAATCCATTATGAAGGATATCTTGTGTAATTTTAAATTTCATCAGTTTGATGCTGGGCAGGTGGAAATGATGCTGAGATCTTTTTTTTTTTTTTTTAAATTATTTTTTTGGCCTTTCTGCTTTATTAGATAGACAGCTGAAGAGTGTGACATGCGGGAAAGGGCCACACAGGTTGGGACTCAAAACCCAGGCCCCCGCCGCAGCGTGCTTTCGCATATGGGGCGGCCGCTCTACTGACTGAGCTAAACGCCGCCCCTGATGCTGAAATCTTTGACTGTTGGTGGGCCAGCTGGTACGGACAACTTGGATAGTAGGCTGTTGAGATTATCTGCTGCACAGATTTCCAAACCTATCTGTCATATATTCACGAGATGTCTGATTAATGGTGTGTGTCCAAAACTTTGGAAGGAAGGCAGGATCATTGCTCTACCTAAAGATATAAAATCAGCTTTCTGTGGTCCAAATAGTAGGCCTATTAGCATTCTGCCTGTTTTGAGTAAAATATTGGAAAAGATTGTATGTAAGCAAGTGCAAGATTACTTTTCCCATAATGATTTAACAACGTTTCAACATGCTTATAGGTCTGGCCATTCCACCTGCACTGCAATGACACAAATGTCAGATAGCTGGTTTACCTCAATTGATAACTCAATGCTTGTGGGTACAGTATTGCTTGACTTGAGTGCTGCTTTTGATGTTATCAACCATGACATTTTGATTTCTAAACTCACTAGTTATGGTTTTAATTCCTCTGCAATTCAGTGTTTTAGGAGCTATTTGTCTGATAGGTCACAGAGAGTATATTTTAATGGTGCCCCCCAAGGAGTCCCCCAAGGAAGCTGTCTATGACCTCTTTTATTATTTATTTTTACTAATGATATGCCGCATGTACTCAGTAATGCTAGGGTGACTATGTTTGCGGATGATTCTACTCTTTATTATGCAGCCCCCACATGTTCAGAGCTTAATCAGGTTCTGTCTTGTGAGATCAGCATATTATTTAACTGGATCAAAACAAATAAACTTATCCTTAATATATCAAAAACAAAGAGTATAATGTTTGTTTCTAAGTATAGATTACTACATAATCCTAAAATTCATTTACAAATAGATGGTCAAACAATACAGCAAGCAAAAACTGTGAAGCTTCTTCGGCTCTGACTTGATTGCACATTGTCATGGTCTGATCACATCAACAGAATTGTTGCTAAAATGGATAGAGCTGTTGCCATAATGCGTAAATGTGCTCCGTTTCTCAACTCACAGTTGTTTCATCAAGTAGTTTGTTCATTGGTTTTGGTTGTATGGTCTGCTGCATCTAACAGTCTTTTAAACAAATTACAAGTGGCTTAAAACAAGGCTGCAAGACTAGTTCTTGGTTGTTCTCCAAGAACTAGTGTTGCAGAAATGCATGAACGTCTCACCTGGTTGAGAGTCAATGATAGACTATCTGCTAATGTACTAATATACTTGCATAGAATAATTAATACTCAGACTCCTAATTTTTTTAATAATAATATAATTTACTGCTCAAATATTCATTCTTATAACACTAGAGGGGCGAATGGTGGACTGATTACTCTACCACTATCTAAGTCTGACTGTGAAGAGTCTGACTCTTTTATAGGTCAACTGCGTGAGGTTCCAGTGAGGTTCGTGAAATTAAGGGAAAGGCGGGTTTAAAAGAAGATTAAGAATGTATTTGATATCAACACCTTAATTATATCATCATCTTTTTTGAGTGTGGTTGGGTTATGTGATACATGACTGTATAATGTTTTTCTTTCATTTTTATAGATTTTTATATTTACTTGAGATTGTAATGCCTGTTGTGCTTTATTAAATATTATTGTCTGGACCCCAGGAAGACTAGCTGTCGTCTTGGCGTCAGCTAATGGGGATCCTTTTAAATAAACAAATAAACAAATAAACATGTTACTGATCCAAACTGGCTTCAGTTTAAGTAAAAGGTGATACTTTTCACTTTTTAATGTTCCAAATTATCAACCAAATACAGTGTCTTTAATCTTTAATGAATGTAAAATAAAATAAATTACAGGCAAAATAAAAACAGTCCGTGTTTTGGTCCTTGTCTGAAAGAGGCTGCTAGAGGGTTTTAGTTCACCGTGAGTCAACACAGACAGGTCATGTGGTCATTTCATGCTACAGGGATGTTATATGAACCAACTTTAACTAATAATGAGCACATGCTATATGTGGGTGCCCAAGCTTCAGTCAGAACATGCTGCAGCTAGGAGGTTAGTAGGAGAGCTCCTGTACTGAGTACTGACCTGTGATCTTGGGGATGCCCTCCAGGGTGGGTACAGGGAAGGCTAGAATGATGCCTTGGCTGGTCCCCACCCACAGTAGGCCCTGGCAGATCAGCAAGCTGGAGACACAAACCTGACCTGGAAAAACAACGGACAATCAACCCTACACAACAACCTACAACAGTCCATGTTTAACAGTGACAAAATCCTGGATCACCATCTCCCAGAACAAAGACATGTCCCTGAGCAGCTCAGGAAGTTACAAAAATACAAACTCACCAGATGGTAATAATAAACTTACATTAACTGGGAAAAGAACAGCAATTGCCTGACTGAATATGGCACTAAATCATATACAGTGAGTTAGAGGGTTTTTAAGAGTGAGTAACAATGACTTGAACAGAAATGCTTCAGTGAAGCACTGTCAGTATATAGACTCTGTTATTAATCTGATTCATCTTGTTTCCTTACCTGGTGTCAGATGGGCGGTGCGGGTGGAGATGTTGACTTCCTGCAGTGGTTCCAAGGTCTCTGTGTGAAACAGGTGGATGGAGGAGCCCTGGGTGAAGGCCATCCAAACCCCACCGCCTGAGTGAACCATGTGGCTGACACTGTAGCCTGGATCAGAGTGTGCTTCAAAACTCTACAATACAGACAGGAGACAGTGCAGAGGCTATCTGTGAACAGTCAAACACCTCTATTGATCATAGCTGTATTTAGAGCTGTCATTTAGAGCACAGAAATATATTTTTGGCAAGTATATGAATTATATTTTTGGATTTCTACCAAACCTGCTCTGTGCTCATTGTTTGTGTGTTGGCTATTATCCATATAAGCTCACAATAAAAACCTCTCTCATTCACACACTGGCTCTCATTGGCACACTTGTGTGCTGAGAGGATGTACTATGAAAACTAGATATCAGACTCTAACATTGTGCATAGTTATCTGAATGAAAGCTAAAAAGACATAAAGTGAATAAAACACAAGTGTAGTATTTGTCTTTACTCCACCTTCTAGATTTGACATTGGGATGACTAAAAAATAGCATTTGTAGGTTCACACGGTTACAAATTAAAAAATGGATTTTACTTTACAGATGTTATAATGGATGTCTCATTGAGTGCCACAATCTTTTGGGTCTTCAAAAAATGATGTTCATCTTACAGCAAATTGTCCACTCCTCCAGTCTGCAGTTGGCACCTTGAATGGCAGTCTCTGCATGGTATGGCCATGTTTGTAATGTGGTTTCTAGAGGATATATGTATATATACACATACACATGTGTGTCTGTTATTTGAAAGGCTCTTTATGGGACAGGCATTGGAAATGAATTGCAACTTTCCAACCCTCCCCACAGGAACTGAGCTGCAGACGTCACTGGGGAGATGGAGGGTGTCACACACACACTCTGTCAAGTTCACACTCAAGCGTATCCGTGGTATCCCTGAGGACTCATCATTGAAACAGCCACTGGCATAAATATCATGCAGTACACCGAGGCCAAGAATCTGTCCCACCTGAGTGTGTGGACCTAACCTAACCTACCTTTTTAATATTTCTGTACCTGTGTGTGGAGGCTGGATCCTTGGATAACTGTGACCTGGTTGATGCAGCTGGCCCATACAGCATCTTCAAGTGTCAGCAGGCTGCAGACCGGCTCAGAGCACAAAGACACCAGCCTGCATGAGTCCTCGTCCCACAGTCTCTCTGAAGATGAAGAGATGGTTTAGCATCTATTCTTACTGCAATGTGGATACAGTGGATGTGGACCACAGTCTGGTTACTCTGACATGCAAACCAGCCTCACATCAGTGTGTTTGGGCTTCTTCAGTGAGCACTCACCTCCAGTTCTTCTATGGTACACAGCTACTTTGCCGTTGGCCAGTCCAGCGAAGAGGAAAGACAGTGAGTGTTTGAGGCAGAGGACTGGACAGCTGTCATGGTTTTCCAAAGTCAGCAAACACTGAACTGCTGTGTCCACGCTGCTGTACACATGAATACTGGGAAGACAAGAAGACACATTACATGGAAAAATCAAATATTACATATAAAATGAAAGACAAGCTTACCAACACCTCTCAAGTTCAAGAAATAACATATCGCTATCTGTTCAATCGGCACACTACATTCTGTACCAGATAGAAAGTCACAATATCTGTGCCCTGATTGACTTTTGATCTACAGACAGAGGCACTGACCTCCCATCTTGCAGGCCAACACAGATGATGTTTCCTATCTTGGCTGCAGTCTGAGCCTTCTCAGCCTGCATCTCGTCTGCGCTGGGACACGGCTCCTTCACATACTCCAAACAGAGAACTGGGGCCTTCATTGGGATGGTTTTGACCAGGCGAGGAGTGACTCGATTCAAGGAGAAGATCTCCACTTGACCGTGGTTGGAGCTGCCTCCTCCACCAGTAACCTGAACACCATGGGAATTAAAAATAAAATGAATAAAATTTCAATGGTGAGCTGTTGATAACTTTAGTACTTTGGTATTCCAGATGTTTAGAATGAAGATGAAGGCCAACCTGTATGCTATGATGAGAAAACATTTGATAATTAAATCTAGAGTTACTAAAAGATGATGGGAGACAAAGTGGCATGGTTGTACTGTATATTCTGGAGGAAAGATGGAGGTCCACTACTGCGGCCAGTAGTAGTATTGTAGCTATCTGTACTTACCCAGAGGTAACCTTGTGGTAATGACGTACTGGCAGTGCAGAAGCCAAGCAGGCTGGACTGGGACGGACTGTGAAGAGCTGCCTCCAGCTAAACAGAGAAATGTTGCATTTACTGCAGAACATATACAACTTAACTGGACACCCAAAATACAAGTTGTACAGGTAAGGTCATTTTCACTTTGATGGATAGCAAGAGACAAGAAAGATAGAGAGGGGAAGAATAAGGTAGTCATCCCCATCCTCCACATGGATCACAGAGTTACCCCCTTACACCATTCCCTTAGTCCTACAGAGACAGAAAAGAGTTTTGAAAATGGCATTTTTAAGATTTGTGATGGTCTCATCATCCTTTTTTCTAAAACTGATTTTAATGTTAACATGTTGAAAACTGCTCTGCCTTCAGCCTCAGTCTGATGGAAATATCAGCTGACCACAATATCTGGCTGCTCTGTAACAAGTAAGCCTCACCAAAGTCTGTTATTAGTCACAGCACAAAATAAAATAAAGTCAAAACATGGTCAGACAGAGCAACCTAAATAATAAGAGAGTCCCATATTCTGCCTTCTTTTTGATTATTGGTACCAATAACCAGTAACAGCCCTCACCTTCAGTGTGTGTGCTTTGGTTGAGAAGATAGGAAGTTTGCAGGTCAACAGTGGACAACTAAATGGAGCTTTGGTCTTCCCATCTTCTTCGGCACATTCCCACCCCGGAGTGTTTTCCTGCCCTTAACAAACAAACCACATCCACACACACACAATCAGCAACACTTTAAGTGTGTTAATATCTTCAAATCTATCAAGAGTTTCAAAAGCAGCCCGATACTGATTTTGCTAACATTCAATACACACACAGGCACACAGTGCTGGACATACTCTGAGCTATCTTGGCAAGGTGGAGCCGGTTGACCCAGGAGATCTTACTGAGGGGGCTGGGAGTGTTGAAGACCACCATGACACTGACTGGACGACCAGATCTGGAAGCAAAAAGTATACAGCTGAACCTCAGTGGCCCTATTCTAAGCCTGTCTTATGTAAAACTCCTGACACTCACTTGTCAGGTCTGCCTGGTACAGACAGACGCAGGCGACACTTGTTGGCATTCTGGATCTCCTCCTCCTTTAGACGGATTAGCCTCTGTAGAGCCAGGCACCAGTCCTGAGACACTGTGCTGTTCAGATTCTTACAAAGCAACAAAAGAGGGGAAACATGGATGGACCAGTTAAACTGTCCTTTGTTACAACATTCTCTGAGAAAGATGAAGACAAAGATCTAATTTCAGCCCATAGCTTTAACTGTGGTCACATGTTAGTGGATGATTTGGGTTTAACACAAATTGGCTCTTATTTTGGTAGTTTTGGCTATTGTTTTCACTTATGATATGGTTGGTATGGTTGTACTGGCGAGATCTGGTAATATGGTGACACACTATAAAGAAACGGGTCAACAAACACAAGCAGTCAGATGATCAGACAGGTGCAAACAAACCAACAAACTAATTTAGAAAGAAGAAAAGGAAGGTGAACAGACATTTATTCCTCAAAGTGTCTGTTGTAATAATCCTAATACTACTACTAATAATTCATTATAAAACTTACTTCATTATAACACAGTTACTGAGTGCTTTATATCAGCATCATTTATCAGTGAAATCTGGTCCTGTTTCTGAGTTTTGACTGACCTGTAAACAAGATTTTTGCAGATGGCAGAGATAGATGTTGAAGGTATGAAGAACAGTTTCCAGGAGAGACACAATGTAATCTTGACATGCTTCGAAGATAATATAAACCGGTTTGAACAGCTTTGATAATAACTGATATTATGCCTACATAAGGTGACCTAAATAAAGGTAACATGTAAATATATAAAAAAGTACTGGACCAAACACAAGTATTTTTTTCCCAATAAAACCCAGTAGCAAAACATTTTGTAAATGGACTGTTCTTATATAGCACCTTTCTAGTCTTGCAAACACTCAAGGCACTTTAACATTACATATCACATTCCCACACTCATTCATACACTGATGGCAGTGGCTGCCATGCAAGGTGCCAACTGCTCATCATACAGGAGTTAATCAAACATGGCACAGCCTTTCAGTGCAATTTGGGGTTCAGTGTCTTGCCCAAGGACACTTCAACATGCAGACTGGAGGAGACAGGGATCAAACCACCAATCTTCTGATAAGTGGACAAAGCTGCAACTGCCATTAGTTCACAACCGTTTATAAAAGTACTTCCTGCTTCAACTCGTACCCACTGCTCAGTTTGCTCACTTTCAGTTTTCTCCTAATGAAGTGGTTTGTAAAATCTGGATAAACTGTTAGTTTTCAACGTGTCTGATAATCCCACTGCTCATGTTTCTTGACCTGTCAGACTTTGTGATGCACTGCGTTAACAGATCTGAGTAGTTACTTAATGAAAATATCAATCATGACATTTTGATGCTTTGAAAGCAGTTATATAACTGTTACCTGATAGGTTCCATGGAGCGTGCCCACCAGCAGTGAGACCTCCTCCACCACAGCCAGATCATGCTGCAGCTCCTCCAGCTCCTGGTATAGTCTAGGAGGACCCAGAAACACTTTACCTGGAACACAGGGAGCTGCAGTCAGCTTTTATATCAGCCTAAATGGTATGTAGATTGTAGTGCTGGATGTTGAGCTGTGGATGTACCTATGGTGCTGGAGGTGGAGCTGTGGCGTCTGGCTGTGATGACACTGTCCCTGCTCTGCAGAATGTCCTGTCCCACCTCCACTACCTGGGTCTGCAGTAGTGGGGCACACCACTTCACCGTGTACTTAGGACCAACAGGAACCAAGCTGCTGATGTCAGGGGGACCCCTGGTGGACACATATTATAAATGTTTATGACAGTTAGTGGGCATCCAGGCAGGAACAGGGATACCGGGCGCCGGCGACGTTTTTTTCAATTCATTTAAGTGGGGGTCGTGTGTTTCTGCACCGGCAGCCCGCAATGCACGGGGTTGCCGCAAAAAACGTTGCGTCGGGAGAGAAGTTGAGCCAGATTCAACTTTTGGGTAACCGGAGCCCCACGTCCACAAGCCAATCAGACACTCAGATCGGTCAAACCTCCACAGACAGCCTGAAATGTCTCTGAAGCAGAGACTATCCAGGTGGATTCATGGACTAAACTTTGATAATCTACCTGTGTGTGTGTGTTCTGACTTTGTTTATTTCATGTAGCTTCTAAATCTGAGTCCGACTCGCAATTTACGCCGCTAAACAGTGACATGAAGAAGTTTCATTTGATTTCATTTGATTTCCAGGTTTCCCTGTTCCTGTCTGAATATGCGCTTACTCTGCAGGAGTTGTGAGTTAAAATCTATGTCTCCATGAGAAGAGACTCACTGCATCTACAGGCTGTTTCCAGTCTTGTGCTAAGCTACACTAGCCATGCATTTGACCTACCTCTGTAAAGGACACTGAAAAGAGAAACATTTTCAGCAGAAAATACACACATTAATCTAAAACAGTAGTCTTCTAATATCAGATTTAACAGACAACACAACTGTAACAGAATAAACACTGCAGCTAACACAGAGCAGCTTAACTGTCTAACAGGTACTTACTTCAGGTTGACATTGGCACAGATGATGGTGTCATTGAGGAGGAATACCTTTCGCTCTTTCGACTTGAGGACTTGACCTTTATCACCATAAACAATTTCAGTCAGCAGTTCACACTGAATCAGATGTCTTTGCTCTGAGTTCAGAAGCTGGAAACACAAAGCAGTTAATTGATTACAGCAAAGAACGGCGAGTTTGATGAATGCCAATGTGTTGACTAGTTTGGATCTCAAAGGCTGTGTTAGGCATGGCTTGTCATTCAATTTTATATATGAAAAATATGTCACATGTCACCTTGCTGAGGTTGCGGTCCCCCACACTGTGTGCTATCTGCTGGATCTCAGCCTCCTGATCAGCCAGACGCTTTTGTTCATTGAGTTTCTCAGCCAGAGTCTCAAGCTCAGTGAGAGCCAGCTGCAAGGGCAGCCGGTCAGTGTGGGACTTTGCAGTGTTTTTCAACATGTCCTGAAGTAATACAGAGATAAATTGTAATAAAATAGCCAATAAAGATAAGAAGACCAACTACAATAACAGAAAAAGATAAGACATGTTAGAAATATTTGTGGGAATGGTTAAATTAATAAAAGGCATTTTGATAAAAATGTCACAGATTCTGCACATTCTGCCTCATATTCTCAGGCAGGGAGATCCAGAGCTGAGGGACTGGGACTCTGGGACCAGAAGGTGACTGAGAATGTCAATGCAGAGAATGATCAGATTGTCATTAAACAGCTAAACAGAGAGGACATCACAGTGGGCCTGCTTACATTACCTCATTACAAAGATGAATGCACATTTGAGAGTTCAGTGGTACAAAACCCATGAGAACTGGTCTACAGAGATGTGGAAGTTATATAATCACGTCTGTCATCACTGTATTCTCCACATGTGGGCGAGTGTACACTGTATGTGCACCACACACAAGGGAAGTTTGTGATCCACTGACAGGTGGAGGCTGGCAGAGTGAGCTGGGTGAGTTTAGTCTGAAGGATGTCTGTGATGAGTTGAACAGGATCCTTGCATATGTCCCAGAGTAGGGATCTTTTGAAGGATGTAGTACAGTTGCATGTTGACTGCATCACCCACTGACCTGTTTGCCCAGTAGACAAACTTGCAGGGGATCCAGCAGGTAGCCTGTGATGTTTTTCAAGTGCACCAACCCACGTCTTTGTGTGGACTTCAGGACTACAGACATCAGGCCCATTTAGTCCTGCAGTGGAGGATTTTTGGGGGGCTGAGATGATTGTGGAGCATTTTTTTCAGCATTAGGGGACTTCATAGGCAGCTGTTCAGGAAGTAGAGCGGGTCATCCACAAATCAGATGATCAGCGGTTCGATCCCCAGTCGAAGTGTCCTTGGGCAAGATATCCCAAATTGCTTCCAGAGGCTGCACCATCGGGGTGTGAATGCATATGAATTGTTAGCTTCCAAAAACTGCCATTCATTCACTGAAATGAATGGGTGAATGAGATATGTAGTGCAAAAGAGCTTTGAGTGGTCGCAAGACTAGAAAGGTGTTATATAAGTACAGTACATTCACACAGCTTCGGGGACAGGGTCAGCACAGACTTTCAGGCAAGGAGGGTGACACACTGTCTGGTCCTGGTATCATTACCATTTAGGGCTATTTTTACCATCCAGGAACCACAATACACTGCAGCAGACATGAGTGACTGCCTTTTACTTCCTCTTGTTAGAAACTGAATACAAAGTTTCAGGCACTGAAATTAAACCAAATATTCCACTTGACCACACACCACAAACTAGCCCTCTTTGAAAGATTTACATTTCCTGTTTGTAAACAGACATTCATAAGCTATCTTTTGTTTCAGCTGAATCTCAATGACTATTTGCTTATTTAGTGATGGTCCTGCATGATGTGGAAATACATTAAAATGGGTTAACAGCAGTTATACAGCAGGTACTTTGCATTATAAATAAAATCTTGCACCCCCCAAAATGAACTGTCAAAAACACGTCCATCTTCAAACTTCAAACAAACAAAAAAATTCAACACACTTTGTGACGTTGTCAACCTGTATGCACAACAACAAGCTTTACCCTTGCTCTTAAAGGGACAGTACTTTTTTTCTAAAGGGTAAGTTCAAAGATTTTCATTCTTCAAAATATGCAGGCACTCAAGTGAGTAATATTATAATAATTTGACCATGTAATAATAAAAATATGAGCCACATATATAAAGCAAATAACTGGACACTGATATTCTAAAATTAACAACATGAATGTTTTATTCTGAACCATATGTGGCAATGATTCAACAGATCCTAAGGATCAAGGTGACAGGTATCCAGATAAATATCCCACCAAAATCATGTCCACTGCACTGGGCTGTAGTGGAATTAGTGTGATTAGTGTGAAGTGCCCACACTGGTGTGCCGGTCACTCACCTGCAGCAGCAGAATGAACTGAGGAAAGCGTTGGATGGGTTTGACCATCAGGCCGTAGAGAGTGATTCTGTCTGGACTGGATGCCTGCTTCTTCTAAAAGTCATATGGACAGTCACATCAATTTTGTCAGTATTTATTCCTGAAATGACTAAAGCATTAAGGATATCTCTATTTTTGGACGCAAACTGTGGAATTCTCTGCCTTTGAGTCTGAGGATGACACATTCTACACAGTGAGAAAACAAAGGGAACTTTGGCATTTTCAAAGGAGGAATGGTACAGCTATTGTGACAGGGGCAGAAGTAGCTCAGTCTGTAGGGATTTGGCTTGGGTCCAGCATGGACCAAAGTATGGAGGCTGGACTAGCTGGAGAGACCTCCTGGGCACTGCTGAGGTGCCCTTGAGCAAGGTACCAAAACCCCTTAGTGCTCCCAGTTACCCAGTTTCCCAGTAACTTTCAGTTTATCACTTTTTTTTGATTATTATTATTTTTTTAAAGTTGATCTCTAGTCAGGGAGATTCATAATATTTTTATTTGTAAAAAAAAACTCATCTAGGTACTGCCTGCTTACTCACGTTAGAGGAACGGATATAGTGAACTAAATCTACATAATAATATGTAACAAAATGAATTGAACTGAATAATGTCAGATGATGGTGACAGTGGCTGTGACTGTTTTACTTTACTTAATCTAATTAGTATTTTTTTTACTGTTCATAATTTTAATAGACATTTTTACAATTGTTTTTCAGTTGTTCTTCTCTGATTTTGTGAAGCACTTTGAGCTGCATTTTGTGTCTAAATGATTCCATATAAACACAGTTCATTATCATATCATTATATCAAGTTTAGTGTTTTTTAGTGGAGACTAATGTGGCTGGTGTGTGGATCAAAGTAAAAGTTTTGTTTAAAACCAATGTGTTTCAGTTGCAACAGACAAACAAGTGAAAACCTTGACTGAAACCTGCCAAATGCAGACAGGGTTTAAGTTTGAGTCAAAAACTCAAAAGAGAGCCAATACTGGACTAGATGGTTGAAATGCTTCAAAAAACAAAGTGTGAGCACCTTAAGAAATTCCAGGAAAGCAGGTTTTGAAATGCAGGCCTTCTTGATCAGTGCCATGGCATTGGTGAAGTTGTTGATGTAGTCACTGTACACATTCAGCACCATGGATTTTGAAAACTGAGGAGGACACAAGGTTGGGGTTGTCACAAGGTTGTCACAATGCCCACATTTTTGATTTTGATATAATACTTGTGTTGGAAAACAATACTCCATACCTTATTTGATACCAAGACAAAAGAAAAAAAAGTCACATTTTCTTTTTCATTTTTTAAATAAACAACCTGCACACAGTGCTGCAACAGAAAAAGTCACTGTGCTATTGGGGGAACTACATCCCAAATAGCAATATCTACATAATGCCCCTTTAAGGGTCTGAATATTAAAGGGGAACTCCACACTCCACAATTTAAAGACAAACATCCGTTCATTAATTTATCATGGTTAAAAGCACAGATTGTGAAAACAGCTGTATAATGTTTTCTGTATTAAGAAAAACTGCGTTACAAGTATGGGTGTAGAGTGATCTGCTGGACACCAATGAGTGAAATGAAGGAAGAAAGTTGTAACTGACCGAGGCCACAAACAGATCTCCGATCTTCTCACTTTGATCCCACTCAGCCACGCGGGATGCTAGGGCGATCTGGAACATTGAGTGGCACTGATGGATCTCTTGCAGACGGTAAAATATCTGACGCACCTTCTTATGATTTAGGATCCAGTTCTGTGGCTCCAGCAAAGGCTTCTGGTATTCCTGAGAGACAATGAGAGATCAGATTGGCTGTGAATCTTCAGCTTTCACTTTCTCTTTGTGTTTTGTCTTGTGTAAGTGTATGCTAGAGATCAAATTGTGTACTTTGTACTCTACTTTATTATTACTTAATAGCTAAATAATGACTTTAAATGTAAGCATTCATCCATTATCTGTAACCGCTTATCCATATCAGGGGCACATAGAGACAAAAAAAACACTCACATTCACCAGTTAACCAGTTAAGTGCTGACTTTAGGGAGGAAGCCGGAGTACTTGGAGAGAACCCACGCAGATACAAAGAGAACATGCACAACTCCACATATAAAAGGCCCAAGCCGACGTTTGAACCAGGAACCTTCTTTGCTGTAACGCGATAGTGCTAACCACTGCACCGTCGTGCTGACCCAAAAGTAAGCATTTTTAAGCAAACGATTATCATGAATAACAACATTTAGCTGTATCATCACTGACAGTTTACACTGTTCAGAAACAGCTAGACTCACCATTTGTTAGAATATGTTTATTTAAATGTTTCATTTTTACTTTCCGCCATAGAAAAGGCCTTTCCACACATGACATGGGTGACATGCAGTGTTTATCCTGTTACCTGATGAGAGATGTGACTCACCTGAATGATTCTTTTGAGAGAGTCCAAGTAGCTGCTTTCACTCTGCACAATGGAGCTGAGGATGAGACGTCTGACAACCTAAAAAGGGCAGTGAACAACTTTATATATCCACATCAACATGGAATAAATACATATGCAAACTATTAAGGAGTTATATCAACATAATAATCAAACCACCGATCATCTGATTAGTGGATGACCCGTTCTACTTCCACAGTAGAGTGGGCACGAGTGCGCCTCAGTGCACAATCCTGACAATTACGCTACTGTATAAATGAACTGTATAAATGAACTGCATAAATTTGGCAGTTTGCATGTCAATTTGAGTTTGGGTATATGGTTAAAGCATGTTTTTGCAGGTTGGATGGTGCGGATTGGCTTTTACAATGGTCACAGGTATTAAAACATGACTTACAAAAAGGGGAAATGAAAATAAAAGTCGGTATTAAAATAAAGACAGTGTCTCAAATATGTGATAGCTGTGGTCAGCACAAACAAAGGAGTAGAGAAAGTAAAGTAGAGAAAGCGTGAGGCGATGAGAATGACATCGACTGTTGTTCTGATGGAACTGGTAGTATGGAAATGCACATTGTAATTTATCAACACAACAGGCAAACATGGAGGAAGTGTTGAATTATCAGCTAATTAAAGCTTCTCTGACAAAAAAAGAATCAATCATGAAAGGGGCAGTTACTTCGTCTGTTTGAACTTACCTAATTTCCCTTCGGGGATGAATGAATCTATCATCTATCTATATATCTTAAGGCTTTGTTCTCTTTACAAAAGCAGCAAAATAACACTTCAGATCACAAACTGATAAAAATGACAGATACTTAGGAATACATTAATCATAGGAGGCAATGAAGCTGTTGTTTTATACTGTATAAATACTGTTAATACTAGATTGAATTTTCTCTTGCCTCTACATTTTCATACACAGGTATGTGTACTTGGCCAATGCATAAACAGACATAATCCATACACACACCTGTTGACTGCTGAGCCCCACTGGCATGGGGCACAGTTGTGGTGGAGGGTGCTTTAACTCACACACAGACACATCCATATAACCTGCATCATCCTTTCCCTCACCTGAAAAATCAAACACAAGCGCTTTATTCACACACAGAAAGAATCACACAGGAACAGATATCTACATTCACAACAGCTTGAACTGCAACTATTTTCCATCCCTGTAATGTGAATTGTGACTTCTTTCACATCACAACTAATATTTTCTTAAAATCATTTTGCAAAACATATTACTTCAGACAGGTTAGTGCTGCTCAACAGCAGATTTTGACTTTTGTAAAGTCATTTCTGTGTACAGTTTTTGAGTTCCAGCTAGTTCCCGGGTCTGTCTGTACCAGATTCTGTACCTGTGGAGTCTTTTCTCTGCAGGAATGACACTTTGCGAATCATGGCTAACTTTGTCTTTTCTAACCCGTCCTTGGTTCCATTCCTCGCTGCTTTCATCAACTGCTGCACCTAGAAAAGACAACGTGAGTACAGATGTATAATCAAGGTTGTTGCAGATAATGCAATCCAAAACAACAATAACAATAACAATAACAATAATAATAACAACAACAACAACAACAACTTTGGAACAAACAACAAACAAAACAATTTGGTGATACATAATAAAATTATTCTATTTTTTAAATCTAATATCAGCCCTTATGTCATTACTGTGCTGGCCCTTCATCCCTCAAATACTGCATCCATGAAAAAGAGGTGAACATGAAAGAAATAAAGCTTCAGTCAGAGTCTTACCTTTGTGTCACAGCTCTGTCTGATGTGGGCAACATGTGGTGAACTGAGACACACCGCCAACTCCCTCCTGGTTACAGCACAACGCTCCTTTAGCCTCAGCACATCTGCAGGCAGCTAGGCCGAGACCAGATCACAGAGCAGAGAACAGTGTTGAAGATTAACACACCAGGCATTATAGCGACAGAAGACAAGACATCATACCTCATATACAAGTGACACTGAGACACCTCCTCTGCATTTAAAAGCAACTGTTAAGCTCCTCTTTCCATTTATAATGTCTCCACACTGAAAGTTTACTCAAGTTACGCTATGTCGTTTTCTAAACACGAGTTGAGTGGGGAAAGTCCAACAGCAGGGTAACACATGGTGACAGAAGCAGAAGACAGAAGTGCTGACTGAGCAAGGGACCGCCAGAAATAATTCACTTCCTCTTTTCATCAAACCAAGTTTCATTCATACTGTACATTAACATAAACTAACTAGCTGTGGTTAAATATAAATATGGACATTTTGAGTTAAGTACCCACAGACTACACATTCAGGCCCTCAAAATGCAATGTATTAAGGCTTTGGTAGCACATTTTGAAGCAGATCAGCTCAACCTGGCAGGAGGACTTTAAAACAATATAATATAAAAGCATGTTTGTCACTGTTGCCAGTAGGTGGCACATGAGTATGACATCACGATG
This sequence comes from Miichthys miiuy, assembly GCA_036365135.1. Lineage (NCBI taxonomy): Eukaryota > Metazoa > Chordata > Actinopteri > Sciaenidae > Miichthys > Miichthys miiuy. The sequence continues at coordinate 29,475,037 of CM071606.1, read as the reverse complement.
AATATGAGTTACAACAACTTTCTTTTTCAGATAACCCAAAAAACACTACACAGTTACTCAACCAATAACTTAGTCAAGGAAGGATGCAAATTTCAGCTCTCCTTTATTAGTCACTCGACATAAAAACTCCTTATGAGCCCACTGTTGTGTGACCTCCTAATAGCATCAGACAAAGGACTCATCTGTACTTGTCCTGTTAGATCTTAGTGCCACACTTGACACCACTGACTATCAAATTCTTTTACAGAGACTGGAACATCTAATTGGCATTAAAGGAACCGCCCTAAGCTGGTTTAAGTCGTATTTCTTAGATCGATCTCAGTTTGTTCACGTCAATGATGAATCCTCCATGCACACCAAAGTCTGTTACGGAGTTCCACAAGGTTCTGTGCTAGGACCACTTCTATTCAGTTTATATATGCTTCCTTTAGGGAACATTATTAGGAATCACTCCATTAATTTTCATTGTTATGCAATGACACCCAATTATATTGATCGATCAAGTCTGATAAAACCAGTTAGCTAAACTTCAAGCATACCTTAAGGATATAAACAATTGGATGACCTGCAATATTCTGATGTTAAATTCAGACAAAACTGAAGTTCTTGTAATTGGACCCAAACACCTCAGAAACTCTCTTTCTAGAGAGTTACTTTAGACAGGATCACCCTGGCCTCCAGCTCCACCATAAAGAATCTTGGAGTTGTTTTTGATCAGGATTTGTCCTTTAACATCCACATAAAACAAATTTCGAGGACTGCATTCTTCCACTTACGTAACTTTGCAAAAATCAGACGCATCTTATCTCAAGGGGATGCAGAAAAACTAGTCCACGCATTTGTTACTTCTAGGCTGGACTATTGTAACTCTTTGTTATCAGGTTGCTCCACTAAGTCTCTTAGGACTTTGCAGCTAATTCAGAATGCTGCTGCACGTGTTCTGACAGGAACCAAGATCAGAGATCACATCTCTCCCATTTTGGCTTCTTTGCATTGGCTACCTTCATAGTCAGGCACCATCATATCTTAAAGAGTAGTATCTTACTACCCTTCTAGAACACTGCGCTCTCAGAATGCTGGGTTCCTTATGGTTCCTATAGTTTCCAAAAGTAGATTGGGAGCCAGAGCTTTCAGCTATCAGGCTCCTCTTCTGTGGAACAAACTACCATTTTGGGTTTGGGAAGCAGGTTCTCATTGATCATGGATGCTGCTGTGGTCCTGCATGAGGTCCACTACATATATTATTACTGTCATTATTGTTACCATATCTCCATTTGATGATCTGCAGTGATTTGCTGCTGTTGTGCATCTGTGTCTCTCTCTGTCTCTCTATTTATCTATCTATCTATATTATGATATGTATATATAAATAAAATTGAATTTAATTGAATTGAGGTGAGTTGAATTTAATTGAGAGCTTCCACATTCCCTGTAACCCTGGGGAAGCAAAACTCCAACCTCAGTCTGGCCTTAAAGCTGTACCTCCACAGAGTCACAGCATCAAGAGTCAGCTAGGTTGCCGATTAAACCGATTAAAAAGTTGAGTAGTTGGCACTTTGCTTTTTCTGTTATCGTATACCAGACTCCACAGATAAAAACAGAGGCAGTAAAAATGACAGAATAACGAAACCACAGAATGGGCACCCATTTAAAACACTATGATTAAAAAAAGACACAAACGCATTGGTTGTAATGGCACTATGTAAAACCCTCCACTGGAGATCTCCAGTTCTCTTTTTCAGACATGGTTTATAAAATGTTTTTTTTCCATTGTGGGCTCAGTTAAAAACATCCATAATGAGGGAGATGTTAAGAATAAAACTAAAAACAATCATGAAAATAAACAAAAAGAAGTGTATCAGTAAAGTGTTGCTCTAACACTACAACCTCACCTGCCTCTTTCACCTCACCTGCTTCACGGAGCGGGCACTGCAGCTAGGACAGGCTTTGATTAAATGCCCCTCCTCACCACAGCCAAAACATTTTATAGTGTTTCCACACAAACACGGAAACAATAATCAAACTCTTCATCCTTGTTATTGAAGATCATGAAGAGCTGCCTGCTACGTGAGACACCACCTTTCCGTGTCTCCACAGCTGTCTGATGAGACACTCAATACTAACGAATGGAGGGATATTTGACAGAGTGATCTTTGTTTACGGCTGCGTCAGTGGCAGCACAGGCTCAAACATCCCATTCACCGTGATGTTTTCTCCACCAAACTGTTCACCTGTTCTACCTTCTCCAGGAACAGAACAACCACACTGTTTATACAGGCAGCATCACTTCACAGAGCCACGCCTGGCACTATATGGAGAACCGGCTCGATACCATGCTTCAGCCTGGAGAACACGCTGCCTGCAACTATGCCAGTGCCTGAGACATTGCAGCTCCTCAGAGCCTGGCTGGCAAACAACACCTATACTACAACCAAAATACAACACCAAACAACGTGCTTTGAGTGGTCGGAAGACTAGAAAGGCGCTATACAAGTACAGTCCATTTTCTCTCGTTAATACAGTTGAGAGTGTTGATGAGGACAAGGCCAGAGATCATGCTGATTAAGTTAGAATAACAGACTGGAAGCTTTAATAGGAGGATGGTGAAATCATTGTTGTTCCTCTGTTAACCAAGGTTACCTGCAAGGAAATATGTGCAACCATCATTGCTTTGCACAAAAAGGGTTTCACAGGCAAAGATATTGCTGCTGGTAAGATTGCACCTAAATCAACCATTTATTGGATCATCAAGAACTTCAAGGAGAGTTTCAGTTGTTGGTAAGAAGGCTTCAGGGAGCCCCAGAAAGTCCAGCAAGTGCCTGGACTGTCTCCTAAAGTTGATTCAACTGCAGGATCGGGGCACCACCAGTGCAGAGCTTGCTCAGGAATGGCAGCAGGCAAGTGTGAGTGCATCTGCATGCACAGTGAGGTGAAGACTTTTTGAGGATGGCCTTGTGTCAAGAAGGGCAGCAAAAAAGCCACTTCTCTCCAGGAAAAACATCAGGGACAGACTGGCATTTGGCACTTGTCCAAAAAGTTAGTTAATGATAAGCATTACTATCAGTCCTGTGTCATGCCAACAGTAAAATATCCTGAAACTTTTCATGTGTGGGGCTGCTTCTCAGCCAAGGGAGTGGGCTCACTCACAATTTTGCTTCAGAACACAGCCATGAATAAAGAATGGTACCAAAACGTCCAACAACAATTTGGTGACAAATGATGCCTTTTCTAGCATGATGGAGCACCTTGCCATAAGGCAAAGGTGGTACCTAAGTGGCAGGGGAACAAAACATCGAAACTCTCCAGACCTTACATTATAGATAGATAGATAGATAGATAGATAGATAGATAGATAGATAGATAGATAGATAGATAGATAGATAGATAGATAGATAGATAGATAGATAGATAGATAGATAGATAGATAGATAGATAGATAGATAGATAGATAGATCGAGAAAGATCGAAACAAGGAATTCAAGGAACACATTGTACATATGATGTACTGATATGATGCAAATTACAGTTTGCATGAAACTGTAAGTTTGTACTTATTGTTGTTAATGTGGTTAAGCACTCACACTGGACACCACTAGGCAGCAAGATGCATTCCTCAGTCTGTGTGTGTTAGTTTGCTAAAATACTCATAAAATCCACATTACTCATGTCTTTGTTATTATTTTTACACCAAACTGTGATCTTTGCAGAAGGGTTTTATTATTTAACCTGCACTGATGTTTTGCCCATAGAGGGCAGCAACTGCCACCTAATGGACTAATGGTACGTTGATTCACCACTCCACCCCTTCTACAGTATATTGATGTGGAGAGCCCAGAATCTTACCATTAAATATTCCTCATTTCCAGATACCATTACACATGTTCATTGCACATGCTGTACAGATTGTAAAGCCCACCAAGGAAATTGGATTTGTCTTAAATAGACACTGAAACTGCTGAAACTGGAATGAAGTCCTGGACAGTGTTAGTCATTACTATAGTTATCCACCAGCACCTTCTAGCAGAGGAAACAGAGGACAGGAATTGAGCTACAGCACAGCAGTGACAGAATATTCACAGTGTCCTTAATTCAACCATTATTCATGTTTCAAATAAATACCATACCTTGCTACTGCTGTGGGCTGGAGAAACGGCCTCGCTGTCAGACATCTCATCATAACTCTCAAACTCACTGGAGCTCCAACCATTGGAGCCACGGTGATGAGGTGTTTGGATGTCCTCATAGATGTCATCAACATCTACACATAGAAGCCATCAAAACAAGTGAAGTTTCATATAATACAGTTACTTCTAGTTACTGCCTCTGTTGTTTTAGTGAATGTATTCAAACTGTATAGTCCAAAGTGTTTAATACTGTCAAGGTTTACAAGAGTCACAAACTGATCACCTTCGACTGGATGCTGTAGGCTCTCAGCAGGAACATCATCATAAATGACCTCTGGGTCCTTGACCACACCGTCTGTGCTGCAGGTCACTGTACTCTGGTTTGTTAGCCTGTCTACACCAGCTGAGTGATGTTTAGTCTGTGGACTGTCTGAAGAGGACACCTCATCTTCAGCAGTGTCTTGCTGAGTGTCCTGCTGAGGGTTGCAGCCATTTACTACACTACTGGACTTGTCCTGACAGCCTTCTGGCATTAAAGAAGGTGTTCCTAGAAAATAATGAAACCATCAGTTTAACAAGTACCACAGTCTTTGTCTTTGTAAAAATCTGGCCCATTAGGACCCTCTCCTCACAGATCTTCATCTCATTATATATATTTTTTTTAAAGATTTTTTTGGGGGGGGGCCTTTTTCAAGCTTTTTATTTGACAGAGACAGCTGAAGAGTGATAGGAATGTGGGGAGAGAGATGGGTAATGGCATGCAGCAAAGGGCCACAGGTCGGATTCGAACCCTGGCCCGCTGCAGCAAGGACTGAGCCTTTGTACATTGGGCGGATGCTCTACCAACTGAGCTAACCAACACCGCCATTTCATTATATTTATGATGGAATATCAGGACAGGTATAAAAAGTTTAAAGAAAAGGGTGGTATTACGAGAACTAAAAGGACCAGTGTGTAGCATTTAATGGCATCTAGAATCTTGCACCCTCTTCTTCCTAGTGTGAAGGAAAAACTACGAAAAACCAAAGAGGACCTGTCTAGAGCCAGCCCTTGGTTTGTCCAGTTTAGGCTTATGTAGAAACATAGTAGTGCAACATGGTGGAATCTATAGAGGAGGACCCACAGCATTACTAACCCTAAGGTAACAAATATAGCAATTTATATTTCAAGGTGATTATACACCAATGGAAAAAAAATCTGCCATATTCTGTAAATAGGGAACCTGAAGAACAGGTTTAAAATACACATACTGTGACCTGTCAGGACTAGCAAAATACAATTATGCATAACTCGTTACACAAAGACAAGTCCCACATGAAATGACTGAATTTATTGTAAACTACTGTTCAGAGGGTAGAATAAATGTTTTTGGGTGGGTGTATGAACACACACATACAAGTACATTACAAGGATAAGGAGCAGAGGACAGCTAGCTATTCCTAATGCTACCAGCTATTTGAAACTGGCCTCATATCACAGAAAGCAGGAAATGAAAGAAAATAATAACTGTCTAAACAAAACTCAATTCTAACACGACAGGGCATTCATTTGCATTTCTTCAAATAAAAAGATGGAACCTTACTGAAATGTAGCATCTTAACTTTGCTATATGCTAGATACTACCAAAGCTAACACTGCAGGTGGGTTTGTTTACTTTGGTACCTTTGTTTAATCTGAGTGTAAGCTCTGAAAGCACACTGAGCCACTCCTTGGCCCGATGTGATGTCTGGGCTATCCGAATGCAAGCAAACACAGACACATCCCCACTTTGATGAGTACAGAGCTCCAAAGCTGGCCTCCACATCCAGCTAAGTATCTGATGGCTGTCACATCAGATACTTATTTCTTACCTTCATAAATACAGCTTGTTTTCCAAGAACTCTCTGATTCTCCAGTCACTCCCAGATCGGAGGAGGTGGAACATCTGCAACAAGAAGTCACTCTAAAGGTCATTCAAAGAACTTTTCATACTTATCACTTTAAAATGTCTTGAATGGCACCCATGATTCTGTTTTCACAGCATCAGGTGAGCAGGGGCGCGTGGGTGGGTTGGGGTGGGGGCGGTGTTCCTCAAACATCCACTAAATGAGTCAGTCTCTAAGCCTCAATATTAAAATGCTGACAGTAAAAAAGGGTAGATGAACTTTGTCACCCACAACTTGACAACTGTGATAGTGTACAGGAGATCTTGTGTGCAGTCCTATCACCTGACAAGGAGGAGAGATGAAGTATGAATAATTGTATTGTGAGTTTTACTCTGTGTGTAAAAACATAATGTGCATATTGCATTGTAAAAGCTGGGGAATATTTAACTTTCCGCTTGAGTTTAACTGGTAATGAGTGTGAGGGCTGAGAACTATGTGGTTAGACTGTATTATATCCACTGCATATACATGTTGGTCAATCTGTTGTCGGATTGGTCTTTTTTTGCCATGTCAGGGCTGTGTGGCACACAATATTGGAGACCCAGAAGATGTAAATGTACAAAATGTGTTTTTTGCATGGCATTACACACAACACTGATTTTTCAAGACATTTTAGATAACTGGTCTTTTTATGCTTGGTTTACAGATTTTTGTGTGGTCTGTTAGAATTTTTTAGTATTACAGGCTATATTTTATTCTACCTTATTTATTATAACTTACCCCTCTGGGGACTCCCTGACCTCCATATCTGGAAAAAAAAAAAGATTATATAACATTATAATGCCATTTTCAAGCATACAAACCCTCATTATGATACAACCATATACCATCTGTGTACATGCTACCTCACCTGAGCAGTACTCATGGTACAGCAAGGAGTCTTGGCCCACTTGCCCTATACTGGTTGTTCTATTCATGTCCTGGCTTTCTGTCTCTTGTATTTGGGTTTTTGGGTTGTTGCTCCAGTCACTCATCTCTGGGGGCCCGACGTCATCCTCATCATCAAACTGAAACTTGTCCCCCAGCTGCTCATCCTCTTCCTCTATGTGTGATGCCCCATTAGATAAAGACACTGAGGAAAGAAGGAAGTGATTTAATACTTCGTACTACCCTGTTTCACAGATTCTCAACTCAAAGCCATTTCAATTACATTACATCGTTGGAGCTTAAAGCGTAATTTCGGGAGCCGGACCAGATCTCAACCGCGCCACTTCCAACAGCCCTATAAATACCCTCCTAACCTTCTGGTTCCCTCGCACTCGTATTCTGCACGCGACTTGGAAACACGCCACACCACCTAGAGCACACTTAGGAAAGCGCGCTACCACCCGTCTATGAGTAACTTTCATTCATTCACTCACCTTATCGTGAATATGAACTTCGCCTCACTTTCCATCTGAGGATAATCAGTAGTGATGGGTAAATGAAGCTTTTGTGAAGCACTGAACCACTTGAGCCAATTGTTTTGAAAATGGGTTCATTACTCAAAGCTTCAGTTATGGCGACCTCTCCTGGCGAATTGCCAGGCTGCAGTCAAATTAGGCTAATTGGTGGACAGGAAGTTTTTAATTACACACACGCACACCGATTGTTATGTTCTATTCACAAATAAAGATCAATGAGACGATGAATGTGTGTATTGTGTTGTTGAGGAGAGTGCTGGGAAAATATGACATAGGTTTAGGTGGTAAACCTATGACATAGGTGTGCTTGTGTAACTATGGCAGAGGGTGATTATGTAGGATGGGGGACAGTCAAAGATTTTTTAGTGAGATGCATTATTTTTTCAACAGTTTTTGGATCGAGTCGGTTTCTTTTTTTGCTCACAATTTCTCCACATTTTGAAAACACTCGCTCACAAGAAACTGATGAGGCTGGTGTGCATAAAAATTGTTATAAAGTGTTGAAGGCGCTCAAATTTAAAACTGTCTCAACCTGTCACCTGTCAGAATCGAGACGAGGCAGTGCCACTGAATCACCTGATTGGACCGCAAACCAGTCAGGTGATTCATCCTGGCAATGAAGCAGTTTCTGCTTCGGACGTCATATGTCACGTGTTTTTTTTCGCACCAAAGCAAGCTTCGAAGCAGTGCTTCTATGGAATTGTAGTTCAGGGTTTGAAGCACATATCGAAGCTTCAGTGTCGCGCTGCCATCACTAATAATCAGACGAAACCAGGACGACCGCATCCAAAGTTTCCATCGACACACGCCAGCAGATCCAGCAACAGAAGCTGAAAACTTTTCCTCGGCCTCTGTGCACGAGGTCCCTCTTCCCATAATCCAAAAACCGCTCAAGAAGCGAGTCAGTCTAGCAGTCTAGCAGTAACTGTGTCTCAATAATCAGATTTGCAAATATGTATTCAGAATCTAATTAATATGCAGAATGTCTACATATAGTCACTCTGCTCTTTAACCTGTGTTTTTGTATAACAGCATGTAACATGGTCTGTGAATTGCCCCTTATTATGTTTCATCTGTACTGTAAACTGACTACTGTTTGTACTTTGCCTTCCAGTAAGCCTGAAGAGCAGTAAACTGCCTCAGCAGGTCTTCCCACATTTACACTGATGAAGCCAACAATCTGACACTGTGGGTGTGTACAAGGTGTGATTTATTTTTTATAGATCTTTTTTATAGATCTTAAACTCACTGTCATAAGGCAGACTTAAGGAAAGAGGCCGGACCATCCATCTCAATTATTTTAAGATAATACAATATGTTGAACAACTTGTTGACCGGTGCTCAACTTTGCAGCATAGGAAACAGCAGCCAGAGGATTAGAGAGGTTACACTCAGAACATATAGCCTTTAAACACAAACCCTTAAAGGTTTGTGTTTAAAGGTCACTCCTCTTGAGGCTCTGTCTTCACAGGAGTCTGTGTTGAAACTTATTTTTATTAGATATAGTGCTTTCATTGTGTTAATTTGTGCTTAATTGATTTACCACAAATCTGACCAAAGACAAACTGTATGCATAGAGTAATGCAGAAAAGGGGTCAACAGGTGCCCAGGAGCTCATTTCTACCCTGGGGGTCTCAAGCAGGTTAATTAGGCCATGAACAATACTTCCTCTTTACCTTGCGCTCATAGTTCTTGAACACCTCCAGTGTCCTTTCTTTGACTGTGGTATATTTCCATCACTTCTAGACATCCAGAGTTCACTATGTCAGTCCTCCTGGTTGCTGCTGCTGAACTACCTGACAGGTATATTCATGTCAAGGTTGACTTAGAAACATATGACTTACAGAGGCTTGGCCCTTCTTAGACAGCATATGGTGGTTAAGCCTGGTAGGCTCTTTGCCTAGAACAGCAGAGGATTAATGAGTCAGCGAGTTCCTGAGCCTGGCTCCATGTGTTGAATTTAGACCAGAAATTTGTTTACATCATTTTTGTGCAAATTTGTCTCCCTTGTTGTAGAATATCACGGCATAGTCCATGATAGAACCTCTATTTTCTTTTGTTAAAAAGGTATTTTTCACATCCAGAGGACCACTAATCAGCCTGTGAAAAGCAGTTGTATAATATCATCTGGTGCAGCTCAAGGACACATGCAAGGAGGAGCCGGGGATGAAACCACAGATCATCTGATTAGTGGGCGACATACTCTAACTCCTGGGCCACAGTCACTCCATCTCTGCTTTGACTCGAGACATTGGGTTTTAGCGTCAGAAAAATGTCAAAGTTTAGAAAATAAAAAGCCTATTTAGTTGCTTTGTGAGAAATGTAGGATCCAGTGCTTTTGGAACGTGCCCTATACTGCACTTTAACTGGCACCCCATCTCCTATTTAAACCACTACTGTAAGTTACGTCAACATTTTGCATCCCATCCTAGTATTCGGCTTCTCAACTGTAATTATTGTTTTTGAGGGAAAGTAGCTCAAAAAAATATAAATGGCTTCCACCTATATATTTTTTTGCAGTTGGCTCATTTCCACATTGATTTGACATTTGTTACTTTGACTTAGATGTTTATCTGAACATCTATCCAGTTTCTAAAGTGGCTCTGCCTCAACTACCCAGATGTTTGTCACAGAAATTTGAAATTGACTTGTAAGAACTGAATTTGAATTGCTCCAAACTAATAAATTCGATTTCAAACCGGTGGAGAACAATACAGCACTCAACACTGTTCTCCACTTGGTGCAAGGCTAATGTCAGGAGCTGTACCAAAGATATAACTTTAAACTATACTGTATATCAAAATAATAATAAATACCCACGTCAATATGACAGCTGAATGACTCACCCAAGGGATGACAGAGAAGTGGATGTGGAGAGGTCATGCTGGGTTCTTCTCAATGCTCACATCAGCCTCTGTGAACACACAAATTACCTCACCATTTAGCATTTGTCATTACTAACCTTTCAAAAAAGATAAGTAGCTCTCCGCGATGTTAACCCTCTAGTGGGCAGTCACTACAACCCTCTTAACACATATAGGATATGCTGACACAGGTATAATGAAGAGCAAAGGGTGGGGAAACCAGTGTTTATCCACGTGGACAACTGGCTATAATTGTATTTTGCTGCATTTCGCCAGAGGCAACATGAATGTGTTACATTCCTTTACAGCAAATCCAGACATGTCCCTTTCTGAAGTGTTACACAACAAGATGACAAGTCACCTAAACATGAGACCATAGCTTTTAATCATTCTCAAAACTAGGCCATTGGACATAAAATTATGTTTTATTCAGTCTTCTTCTTACCACCATAAAATGAACACTGACCTTTTACTTGTACTAGAAGTCATGTTATTAGCATATGAAGATGTAAATATTCCAAAGAAAGGGTTAGGGGTTAGTCCCTGAGAAGAACAATCTGTTGTGCCACGTTGAATTACAACAAAAATAGATGAATAATTCATCAGGCTATATGGAAAAAAAGCCCCCATTTTGAAGAAGATACCGTGGGCCTGGACAATGGACAATAGAAGAAAGAGAGGGAGCTGTGGTGTCAGTTGTGATGAGAAAACAGTCTCTGAATTGTCCAGACTAAGTGATCTACTGACTCATATTGCAATGACAGCATTCAGTTAAAGTGCTAAGCCAAACATGGTAACAAGATGAAGGCACATTCTTGCATAATGTTTAACTGAAAGTTGAAGAATTCTCTTGTGTAACATTAGAATTTTTGCCCCATTAGTATCAAAGCCAATGGAAGACAAAGTCATCTGGTCAGTCTTTTAGTCAGGCCTGCACAATAAACTTCACAACACCTACTGGCCAGATTGACCTGAACAGATATTCCTGGTACCCAGTGCATGATTCTTAATGATTATAGGACTCTCTAACTATCACTATCACTATCAGTTAAAGACTGTCCAGACCAACACTTCCAGAAGAACCAATCTCAGATGCTGTGATTAAAATATACTCTGAGAATGGGGAGTCCCAAGAGAATGAATTGTCAGATTATATTCAGATTTGGCAATCTGCTGCTTTAGCTGTAATTACAGTCAAATGGAACTACTAATCTACCCTAAATATAACAGAAGAATAAGATGAACAACAACAAAAGTTAGTTACACCCAAAAAGAAGCATAAATCTCTGTGTGCAAGTCATGATGCTGCCAAATACAAGAGAGTGGCACACTGTTATAAAAATTAGGATTATACTGGGGTTCAAATGTTTTAATTCTTGTAGAGAGTGTGTGTGCTTTCTGTTCTTTGCATGTCTCTCTCCCACTCCCCTTATCACGCATGTGCTTGTTGAGGCAGGAAGGGAGAGATGATTAAAAAACGGACCAAGGACAAGAGAGACAGGTTAGGGGAGGTATCATTTTAGACAAGAAACATAATGTTCATTACTAAGCGGAAGACCAAAAAAGGAAATTGTTAGTGGGGAGATATCCGAGACAGCCCATTTTATGAAAATTGTATAAGAACCAACTGACAGAGCTCCTCAGTGAGCCTTTTCTCTGTGACCTCTTTTGTGTTGCACTGTTAAATGCTCCTTCTTGTACAAGAATAATAAATTCGACTTAAACTTTGATACTTTGAATCCAGTCTTCCTTATTCAAGAGTTCTTCTTGAAAAAATTCTCGTAACACACACAGTAGCATCTTTCCACATAAGTAAGGTTAGAATTCTTGCGTATATTCACCATTTGGTGTATAGCCAGCTAGCTACTTTAGAGCATTCCTCTGTCATGTTTTTTGCAGTTGGCGCTGTCTGACATTATAGCCCTTTCAAACATAACCCAATTGTGCAATTGACCACACAGGACGGTCACAAGGATGCACTGCCTGTCACCTTCCTGCCTGTCACAGACCAACTCTACACAGCCTAAGTGTTGCCTTCTACAGTGTAAGAAGGCAACCTACACCACCTGATTTTTACTGCAAAATATATTTACATATCTACTATCTACTGTCTACAAGCCCTAAAGTTTTGTATGGAGAGTTTCTATGGGCTGAAATATGTTCCACCAGAAACTGAATTTGAATCATTTATATTTGAATTTGAATTGCTTAACTTGAATAATTGCATTAAAAAACTGAATCTGAATTGTAATTTGAAATTGATTTTATTAGTTTGGAACTGAACATTCAGTTCTCAAAATTCAAATTCAATTTTCGGTGTCTGGGGCAGTTACCACTGCCCTGCCACGACAACTGCTGCTGTTATGGGCATTTGTTTTTAGGTTTTATTTTATGAAACATTTGTCAGAGTTGTATTAGACTTGCTGGCATTTCCATTACGTGATTTCTGCATTAATTTGCGAGGCTTTCTTAATTAATCTCTCAACTGCTGCCACTGTGTGGCGCGGCTGCCACTGACATGCCGCGGCAACTACTGCTGCTTTGATCATCTGTTTTTATTTTATAAATAATAATTTACTGTGACCTTTTTTCTGTATAGTGTATCATGTTTGCATAATTGAACAACATATTTTCTCAAATATATTCAATGGTAGAAAGCCCTTAGTGCAGGATTTTAAATTAGAATCCTGTGATGCACTGAGAAATGTAGACTAGCAGGCTTTATATACACATTTGGGATTTGGGGTCTATAGGTGTGATTGGCAGTGGTAGCAGTTGAGACAGATGTTGAGAGATTAATTAAATCAATGCAAATGAATGCAGAAATCACATGGTGGAAATGTTACTTCCATCCAAAATAAAAAATAAAAACAGATGATCAAAGCAGCAGTAGTTGCCGTGGCATGTCAGTGGCAGCTGCGCCACACAGTGGCAGCGGTTGAGAGATTAATTAAGAAAACCTCCCAAATTAATGCAGAAATCACGTAATGGAAATGCCAGCGAGTGTAATACAACTCTGATGACTGTTTTATAAAATAAAAACTAAAAACAAATGCCCATAACAGCAGCAGTTGCCATGGCAGGGCAGTGGTAACTGCCCCAGACACCGGCAACTGCTGTGGCACGCACATACACACATACACACACCCACACACACACACACACGTAGGTGCTGATTGGCCGAAGAGGCGTCCTGTGTATCTGCGCTCGATTGCTCTGCCTCAACTACCCAGATGTTTGTCACAGAAATTTGAAATTGACTTGTAAGAACTGAATTTGAATTGCTCCAAACTAATAAATTCGATTTCAAATTATAATTCAGATTCAGTTTTTCAATGCAATGATTGAAATTGAATAATATAAATTCAGATGTAAATGATTCAAATTCAGTTACTGGTAGCACATATTTCAGCCCACAAGTTTCCCCTTTTGTTTATTTTATACTATGCAACTTATATAATAAAATATAAATTTGGATCCTTCACCTCCTCTACTTGCACAATAGTAAGTGGTAAAACTGTGCACTGTTCACTATGATATGAGAGTTGTGTATATGCATTTTAATATTTTTTGCAATGCAGCTATTATTACATCACTTCCAAATTCAGGGCTGAGGTTGACAGCAATGCAAACTGGGATACAGGGGAAAACGTATCAAGGGAGGTTCAAGGAAACAAGGAAGCACTCAAAGGGCACTTTGTTCTAGTTCTGTAAATAGGGCCCCACAGAACCTCCACACTGGACCTGTACATGCAGTCTGACAGGAGAACTGAAGCAGCAGAGACATTGTGGACATTGATCTGGGCATGTTACCTGCAGATTCACCAGACCCAGAAATACCTTACTGTCTATTATAGACATCACATGATGAAGACACACTAACACAAACCTGCAGTCTGTGTCTACATATTTTCACATGCATTTATGAACCTTTGTCTATCGTTCTATTGTCCTTTATAGGTCTGCATTGGTGTGTATTGGTCCTTATCAGCTGGTCATGCAGAATGCCATGCTGCATTTTCATCTTCAAATATCTCAGTTCTACAGATTTTGACCAGTTGTTATGCATTATCATACTTGAACAGACTTGTTTTCTTTCATTATATACAGTTTGTTGTTTATGTATATGGTGTGATAATGTGGACATGTGTTTTTATTTAGATAATGAACTACTGTACTTAAATTGTAAACCCTGAACCATCTCATTTGACAAGAAAGCACATTTTTCTTTGTGTAATTACAACCCTCCTGAAAGCAATGTAAAGGCTACAGCTACTGAGTGAACTGTGTGTGAACTCACCTTTAAATTCAGCATGCAGATGGACTTCATGTGTAGCACTTCTTCATGTTGTTTTGTTGCTTTATGAAGTTCACTCTGACACTCACACGCCGTCTGGATCTCATCACCAAGATTCATCATAGACTTCAGTCCCGCCGTTTGTGAATCTTTTTTATGAAGACTTCGCTCAGCTCAAGGTTCTACCGGTGCACCGACAGTCTAGGAACATGGTCTTGGTTAAACATGGGAGTCCCCCAAAACTATCTTTTAACTAACTAACTTCCTTTCCAGGGTTTCCCTATTTTCTTCCCCTCTTCTTCCTCCGTCTGTTCCGCTCTCCCGCCGCACGCAGAAGCCAAGGCTTCAGTTACTGAGCTGCTCCGCTGAAGAAGAAGCATGTAGGAGGATGTAGTCTGGGCGGAGATTGAGCTTAACATACTATTAGCACATTCAGTCGGCGTGTACCGTCAATTTATATATATCTATATCTATATCTATATCTATATCTATATAGCGCCTTTCTAGTCTTCCGACCACTCAAAGCGCTTTTACAGTACGTATCTCATCCACACACATTCATACACTGATGGCATTGGCTGCCAACTGCTCATGTTTGAGGAGCTAACCATTCATACACATTCATACACCGATGCTCTCTTCGGGAGCAATTTGGGGTTCAGTATCTTGCCCAAGGACACTTCGACATGCAGACCGGAGGGATCAAACCCCCGATTTTGTGATTAGTGGACGACCCGCTCTACCTCCGAGCCACAGTCATAATCATCCTTCACAAACAAACAGACAGAGAATAACTTTTCCCTCCGTTCTACCGGAAGCAGTCTGTCTGTTTGTCTTGACAGCAGGAACAGGCGAAGCAATTTTTGAAAATGAGAAAAGTTTAGACCAAAGGGGACCATGTCTGCAATGATGAACTGCGATATGATTAACATTTTTTTGTTTTGTTTTTTCAAAATAAAACAACAAAAAACAATTGCTTTCCATGACTTAAAGGTGCAGTGAGTAAGATTTGGGGACTGTGATGGCCCTCTGCCATTTTGTGTGTTTTGTTGCGCTCTGTGCTCCTCGCTTAATAGATGCTCCCTGCCTGTGCTCCTCCTACCTCACCTGTGGCCTCATCTATAAACAGTCCCTCCAGTTTTTCGCGATTTTGTGATCGCGTGGTTTACCGCGTAATCAGCAATATGCCGCATATTTCCTACTATGTCGCACAATTATTGCAATATAACCAAACATGTGGCCCCTTCCCCACGACACATATGTGTTTTCCACCATAGATCAAATAAACGGCTCTGCCATAGATGTGTCTTCCACACCACCTGTTTGACACACACACACACACACACACACACACGCACGCAGCACAATTGCATATATATATATATATATATATATATATATATATATATATATATATATATATATATATATATATAAACAAAATAAAAACAACTGAATGACAAATGAATAAAATATAATATAATAAATATTCTTAAATTTGCTTGTAATTGTAGCTCGAAGAGATATGAGTTGACAAGAGACGTGTTACTGGCTAAAAGTTGGGTGGCTAAAAGGGGTGACAGTGGCACCACTGTCATAAAGTGACAGTATTAAATAAAATGTTTTATTATGAAAAAATGCCATTAAGGAATAAAAGGGCTCTTGAAATAAAAATATCTATGATAAAGGAAAAAATGGCACCCAATAAAATGTATTTTTTTCTTTTAAAGAGAGAATGAACAGCTCCACTAGAGGGCACTCTGTGATTAAAAAAAATGGTCTTGCTCTCCTTTTTGCTTTCCTGTAAAAGGCCGTTAGGAGATAAATGAATGAAAGAATACCAAATAGAACACTGCTGTACATCTTTGTTAAAGATGTGGTTTACAGACGATGCTTAAAAGTAGTAAAATGTTTGATAATTGTTCAGACTCATCCCAGGGAGAGTGGTCTTGACAATTGCATAATAATGAATAGATACAGTATGGTTACTTTGAAAGGTCTCTAAAGCCCAATTCCAAGTTTTCCAAATTAGTTTGGCATGAGAATGTATCTGTCATTTATAAGGTATCCAGTTCAATCAGGTCAGTCTGATCCACAGTGGAAAGAAAAGCTGTACCTGTCTTTGTTGTCAGGATCAGACTGGTAACACTACCCCCACTACACACTCTGTTCTGCACTCCTTGTTTCCAAAGAAATTAAAGAACATGGTGTGAAAAATTGCTCAGGTCAGTTAATGTTGCTCGTTGGCTGTTGCCATTCGATGAAATGCTTTAGTGGTGTACTAGAGTTTAATTGATCTCCATAATATAACTGGACAGTATGGTGTGACTGTAACTTTGTCATAAGCCACACTGACATCTCCTTCTTGCTGCCTGTCAAATGCATTTACACAACAGTATTTCCTGCATAAATCACTTCCTTTCTCTCATTTGACATCTAGGTGGGAACAATAGATTAAATTAGATTCCATCCATCCATTTTCTATATCCGGTTACATTTGTCTATGGTTGTCTATCCCAGTATGCTTTGGGTAGGAAATAGGATCTAAAGCATGACGTTGGTTAATTTGGTTTGAAAAAATAAAAGAGAGAACTGATGAACAGAATTTTTAAAAATGAAATTCACATTGTAATTACTCAAGAATACAAGTGTTGTGCATTAAAGCTTCATTATCAGTCATTTTTTGTTTCTGTAACAGTTTTTTATGCATTTTAGTTTATACACTCTGCATCAGTGTGAAACAGACTGAAATATCTCAGAAAATATTAAATTGATTATTGGATTAATTATTATTATTGTGGAAGTTTGGTTCATGTTTACCTCATTATGAATGGGTAATGGTAATCCCTTAACTTTTTATCTAACTGCATTATCAGTACCACCTGACAGAGCTCCTGACATTCATTCTTGTTGTTTTTACTTTTCCTTATGGGCCTTCTGCTAGCTTCAAGTTTGTTTATTTGCTACTAAACCAGGATCAAACATGACATGCTGACTTCACAGTTTCATTTTGAATTCTTTGAAATTGAGTGTCTTACCTGTACCATACACAACAGCAAGGAGATTTATGATTGTTCATTCAACATGTCATATCAGATTAAGTGGTGGCTGAGCTGTCACAGTGACTTCGCTGCATGAAATCCGACGACAACCTCAGGGACTGACTTAAATAAAAGAAGAAGGCAAATTTGGCACAGATTTTTTCATGTCATGGTTTTTAGACTGCTGATGTCCAGACATAAAGGGATTCCATGTAGGCAGTGGTTACCAGTGTAGCCTCACAACAAAAAGGTCCTGATTGATTTCTAGTCAGGACAGGTTCTTTTTGTGTGGCCTTCCTGTGTTTGTGCTTGTTTTCTCAAAAACATGTATGTTAGGTTAATTCTTCTGCTGTACACTGGGTAGGACAGCTTATTGCAGAAATTAGATTTCACTATGTGTAGGATTGTATATGTGACATTGTGTAATGGTGTAGGCTTAAAAAATTACTGAATTCATCATATGAAAAAGAGTTTATTTATCTTTGTTAGCAACCCACATGCAGTTATGTAGTTAACTTGTTTCATTTATGTGTTATGTGTACACAGGGTGCTGCACACAGATAGCCCATTTGTCACGTCAAAAAGAGAAATACATAGAAGAGTGTCACCAACACAAAATCATACATGTCCGATCTCTTGGGTTGTGCCTTTAGTTGGAGATAAAAGTATAATTCAACATGTGTCCCAGGAAACTGTCAGGCTACCCTGATGGAGAAACACAAAAAAGAAATAGGGTTTATTACAGAAAACTGGTCATGTAGTGGTCATAATTATAATTATGCACATTTCATCCTAACCTCTAGATGCTGCTGTGTTCATTACATCTCACAATAAGAGACAGTACAAACAACATCATTGATTTTGTTATTCAGTGGTACGTCCAGTGTCTGTTTAGGTAGTGCTACAGGAAAAGGTCACCATGTCACAAATATTTCAACATTTTGGGAAATACTATTTGCTTTCTCTCCAACAGTGACATGCAGATGCATATCAGTCTCATGTGTGTTAAGTACAGCACTGGAGTCAAGACCTGGTTAGCCTAACTTAGCATAAACACATTAAACAGGGGAAACTGCTAGTATGCCTCTGTCAAAAGTTGAAAAACACACCTCTAAATACAATAATACACAATAAGTTTGTGATTTTAGGCAGAGTTACATTCAGTTCAATTTTATTTATATAGCACCAAATTATAACAGAAGTTATCTCATGACTCTAGACTGTACTCTTTATAATATTATAGACCAACAATTCCACCATGAGCAAGCACTTGGCAACGGTGGCGAGGAAAAACTTCCTTTTAACAGGCAGAAACCTTGAGTTACATGATGGAACTATTAACTGAAAAAAGCTGCATGCAATGACTTACCACAGTCTTGTTGTCACTGTGGGTGTACAGAAGCACTAGGCACTCTAACTAATAACTAGTAACTAATTCAGTGGCATCTCTTCTTGACATATACAAATCTGACTTCCAACTATGACTACCTAACCAATGCAAATGTTTGACCTCAGTATTATATAAATCCTTATTTAAATCCTTATTTTTATTTTCTTCTGCCGTCTTCAGCTGCAGTCGTACCTCTTCCATTGTTACATCCCAGACCACTAGCGTTTCCTATTCGATCCATCCTGGCTCCAAAGCAGCTAGAGGTCCTTTTCCTGGTGGTCATCAGCAGGTCCTGCAGGCGGCTCCTCTGACTTGCTGTCCTGCTGTGGCCCTCAGCTGGTGATTGAGATCTTTCTGATATCAAAGGTCCTTGGTCTCCCTCCTGGTCCAGGCTCCATTCTCGGCTGGCTTGGCTGTGCTCGGGGTCTTGGTTTGTCCCTTCATAATCAGCTTCAGAGTCCTCCTCCTGGGCTGCTTCAGCCAGAGTCTCCTCAAAGTGCTCCAGTAAAGACTGGTGTGGGGAGATGAAGATGGGATTACATTCAAAACCAAAAATGGCTACATTCTGTCAATATATTTCAGGCATAGGAAGCACACTGATTAAAAAACATAGGCCTGCTAGTGAATCTTTAACTAGAAACAGACCAGAACGTGGTCTTGGGCTTTTGGGAAATCATGTTTGTTAGAGGCAGCTAGAACTAAGATGTTTTATTTATTTATTGTTTATAATTAGATTTGCAAGCATAAGAGGTCCAAGCACCCTGACACAATTCCAAACTTGAGGTTTAACAGTCTCAGAAGCCCACACTGCCTGGATCTGATCTAGTCTTGGACTATAAGGTTTCTGTGCCTGCACCAAAACTATTCTCAATAAATAATTTTGATCATTTTGAGGCACATTTACAAGTGATAAAGTGTCTCTTAGCTTAAGTAGTGTTATCTTAAAACGTTAACCGATGAACATATTATGTATTATTATATCTCCAGTAATTTAATGGCAGTGAATTATGTGCAACAAATGCAAAAGTAATTGTCCGTGTTTGTGTCAGATTACAGTATGGGTGTATCTGACTCACTGAGGGAGTCATTATATACTGTAAACTATAATAAGTTAACTTTACTTTAAAACAATATGCAAAGTCGTTGCCTCAAAAAAAGTAATTTCTGTTGATTTAGGTAAATTAGATTAGAGTAACTTATTTATTCTGAGTTTGCAGTACTCAAATTAACTTATATAAATTGGATTACAGTAACTCAAATCAATGGATTTCAGATATCTTTTTTTGTAGATTTAACTTAATATTCATGAATTGTGAAAGCTTAATTCTCTTTAGTGTTACTCATCTATCACATTCAGGTAAATTTAACTTTAATTTTCTTGACCTAAAAACAACACATGCTAATTTAATTAACAACAACAACAAAAACACATTACCTAATGGTAATGAGCCCCAAAAACACAATGAATGGTGAACACTCATTGGATTTACTTAGTGCAATTCCACTATTGTGGTTTGCGTCAGCCAGGTCTGCACATGTCTGAAAGAACGGCCAAAGGACCCTGGGACATTAAATTATTTTTTCTATTTAACTGAAGTGGAGTACATTAAGTTAAGCATGTTCTCCAACCCCAAATTACTAGTTACTTATTTAAGATTAGTCTTCATAACAGGTTGATGATTTCTGAGTTTGGTTCACTAATCATTTCTAATTAATTTGAATGTTAGCATTTACAGTGTAGAGTTTAATGACCGCAGGCAGGAATGATTTCCTGTGTCGCTCTGTGGTGCATTTAAAAGAGAGGAGTCTTCTGCTGAAGGAGCTCCTCTGCAGAGCCAGTGTGTCATAGAGAGGGTGTGAAACATTGTCCAATATAGACTGAAGTCTGGACAGCATCCTCCTCTCTGCCATGGTTGTCAGAGTGTCCAGTTCCTCCCCCACGACATCACCAGCACCCTGATCAGTTTGTTTAGTCTGTTGGTGTCTGCGACCTTCAGCCCACTGCCCCAGCATGTGACAGCGAAGAAGATCGCACTGGCCACAACAGACTCATAAAACATCCTCAGCAGATGTTAAAGGACCTCAGCCTCCTTAGGAAGAAGAGTCGGCTTTGGCCCTTTTTGTAGACAGCCTCGGTGTTTCTTGTCCAGTCCAATAAGCACCACCACTGTGATTGTTTATCTAGATGCATCTAACTCCTAATATTTACATTAGAGTAGGGAATAGAAATGCACTTTAATTTGTCTTCTCTTTAGATCATGTTCTGAAAATTCTGTTAAATTGAAAGATTTTAGGAAATATTCTTGTTGCCAACAGTTAGGGTTTGATATGCTTAGAAGATAGGTTTCAACCTGAGACCTCCTTTCCATGAAGTTACATCTCAAGATGTTTAAGTAATGTGTATAAAGATCACAGGCACAACAGCTACTGTACTGCTTCTCATCTTTGATCTTAAAATACGCAACCCTGTATTTATTTATACCTTGTACTCAGGGCCAGTGCTAGCCAATTTGGTGCCCTAAGCATAATTGCTTTGTGGTGCCACACACCAAACCATGATTTATTTTATTATTTTTTTATATTATTTTGAGAAAAATGTTGGCTATAGTAGACTAATGATGCACATTACAGAAAGGATTCAATAAATTTAAATAATTTGTCCACTCACACCTTACACACACGTTATGCACAGCTGTATTTCCCAAGGGAATTAAGCTACACTTGAAGCTACATGATGATAATTGGGCCATTTTGGTGCCCTAAATGAGAGATTATTCCTTACCTTAAGCTGAGTCAGGTCACTGGTAGAAGAGGGCCTTCTCAGTATGTGGCTGTTAACTGGTGCATGCTGGCACAGCAGGACCAGCAGGCCCCACAGGACCGTGGTCCTCATGTTATTCTTCTGCTGCTGCTATGGGTACTGCAGCCTGCACTGCAAGATTTTATATACATGCCAGCATGCACATGTGCACACACACAGGCACTCACACCATGCAACAGACAGTCAGTGTCAGTGGCTCATCAATTTGTAAATCGTCTCAAGTGCATTCTGGCACCTCTGCATGATAAGGCAGCTGGTCAGATGTCCCTTTAAGTGGTGCTTGGTGGTAGGTGATGTAGTGATGTGTGTGCGTGTGTGTGTGTGTGCGTGTGTGCACGGGCGCGCGCATGTGCGTAAAGTATAAGTGTCTGTGCTGTCTATGCTAATCAGCCAGCAATGGCATGACCTCAGGAGCCATCTTGGAGCTCTGAACTCAGACGTGGTCTGTAATGACAGGAATGCAGCATTCACCGTGCAAGTACTTAACACTGTCTACACTCCTAAGCCCGAAAAATACCACAGTGGCTTAATGCTGCTGCTGCTGCTGGGTTACAGGGAGGTTACATGGTTTAAATTAGGTGGCAACATTTGAAACTGTCATCAATTTACAACATTTAAAGTAGTCCTACATAATATTATCATATAACCATTTCTGTTTGGTTTATTATGTTGTTGCATTTTTCAGTCGTTTTTCAGGGACTGTTGTTGGCGATCACCGTCAAAGTGTATTTTGTATTGTGCACATCATTTATAATGTTTCAGAATCTGCATATCAAATTTACATGTACAATTGCTGCATTACGCTGCAGCAGTAGTCAGTAGGGCATGATGCTGAACAAGCCTTACACACAGCTAAATCATCGAAGTAAATGGTTAGAAATTAGTCTTTACTCTTCACCATCAAATTAACTGAAAAGATTATACGATCATTTAAGTTGCAAACTTCACTTCTTAGTTTCATTGTATTCAAACCACTTCTCAGAGTGGACAGTAGAAAGGTTTCTTACTCCTATATTTCTTCATCCACAGGTAAGCTAAAGACTGCTCACAATACTGAATAATGGAATAATGGTGATCTTTCAGCAGAATCCACTGAGCAATTACGACATTCTTCGTTCTGTCTTGGTTTGTCATGAACTAAGGATGGTTGAGGATAACAGTCGAAAGCTGTATGTTCCCAGATCATGCACATTGTCTTACTATATCACAGAGTCAATTTTATTTTCTATGTTACAAGTTCTACATATGCACAGTAAACATGTTCACAATCAAAAAGACAATAATTGATTAAACAACATTAATTTAACTAAATTAATGAAAAAACAAAAAACAAAACCTTGATTCTGTATTCAGAAACAGACAATTTGGATTGAAATTTTGACAGATGTATTCAGTACCTTGGAAATGGACTCAACCATCAACTATCTTACTCTAGCATGACTGACCCCACTTTTGACTTGAAAGCTCATAGCCACTATGGGGACCTTGATCAATCATTGTAGTTCCTGTTAATGAATTCACAACATATAAACAGTGGTAGATTTGTGTGATTTTTATTGCTACCTGTATAGATTACTGTTCACTGAGTGAAGGAGTCAGTGAATGTTACTTAAAATGGAAAAATATTTGTTCCATTGGAGGAACAAATAAAAAAAATAACAACTTTCTGCTGCTCCTTACAAACACATGATCAGAAGTACTGGAGAAGTTATTGGAGGTTATGTCTGGTGGAATGAATTCAATTTAATAACAGTGTTGCTTACTTCAACTGATTTGTGTATCCTCTGGACATCAACTGTGCACTAACTTTTCACAGCACTCATCTTGTCTGTTTCAGTCTGTCAGTCCTACCAGCAAAATCCAGCTGAAACAAATGTGATGAAGATATCTATTGTATGACTGCTAATTCTAGTGCAGTTACTTATCCTGTACAATCACACAATATCCTGCATGGAATTGACTGTGAGTGTCTTGGGATGGCAAAGAGCTACTTCATTAATAATATATAACTTGTTTTGAAGTAATGTGCATTTTCTGTACTCTTGGATGCACTACTAGGGTGTGCTGTATATACTGTTGGACCTGTGGCTTCATATTGTGAAATACACTTTATGTGAAAATCAGTCCTCATGATAGCAAACTTAAAAAAGGTTTGAAGGTAATATAGGCATGTTGTGGGACAGCATTGTTGTTGTATATATGCATATGTTGTTGTATTTATTCACGCAAACACTTGGTTACATGATTTGCAGTTGTAAACATTTATTAAAACTCAACAGTACATAAAGAACAGTCTTACATCAGTTTTAAATAAATATACTTATAAGCCTCAAACAATATTTAATAAATATTAGCAAATAAATAGCATTCAGATAAAAATATCATTTGGTAGAGACATTGCAGTTCCAGAATTTAGGTGGTAAGACTTCATCTTTACTTTGGATCTGCAAGAGAACAAGATAACAACAACATCAACTCAGTTAATATGTTTTCATTCATCTCATTTAGGGTATCATTTTGTTTGAGATCATTTCATAATCATTTCATAATCATTCAGCATATTGTGCTCTTCTTGTATCACCATGCTAGGGGATGAGTCAAATCTTTTTTCTTGTTGGCTATTTTGTTGATTGATTATCATCTCACTGTCCCTAGAGCTTCTGCTGAGCTTATTGCAGTGGAGTTACTGTAACTTACTGTATTTGCCGACAGTGTTGCACCCAAGAGAGCTCATGGAGCCTATTCTGTCCATACGTCGACCGAAGCAACCAGAGGATCTCCTGGACGAGTCATTGCGGACGTTCTTCAGGTTCTTGGCTGAGAGAAAGTCCCTGATTGCCACCTCATCCAGACCAGTTGGGAGCTGATGTTCATCTGCATCCTCCTCTATGTTGAGGCTGTTCAGACTATTCCTCTGGACAGGGTCCACCTCAGTCTGCTCTGAAACAGACACTTCTAGTCTGTGAAGGATCGACTGCAACATCCACAAAGACAAAAGTTAGGTTTACATTAGATTAGGATATGCACCAGGAGGAATCCTCAAACATTTCTGGTAGCAGTTTTAAGCATTGTGATGCATTAACAGATTTTAAGACCATTAGAAACGTGATCTTTTCTTACAGTGTCTGCCCAAAATAAAGACTGTCAGGCAAAACATCCTTCAAGTTAATCTTGTTGTCTATACAACTACAGGCTTAATTCTTATATATCCATTACAACCATTATTATTATTTGCTGAGAGGAACATTTAACTTAAGCACAACAGATCCCAGAGTCCTATTAAATGTAATGACAATAGACACCTTTATACATTACAACTGCGATAACAAAAATTAAATTGAAGTGAAACTTTTCTGTCTTGCTGCTGTAGATTTCCACAAGGATCCATGGTGCCCCTGTTTCAGAATCAGTCATTTAGAGACTCACCTTTAAGATGTCCATGTCAGTGTCAGTCAAGCTGGTGTTGATGGGATATGTGCTGAACAGCTGCATGTTCAAGATGAGGAGGAGGCCAAGGAGGGAAATGGCAGACAGATGCATGTTTCTCTGTGCGTTCCTGTTGGTTGTTTCAGTGGATAGATGGATGGATGCTCTTTAGCTTCTTTTCTTGGTAGCTGTTTAAATGATGGAGTCCACAGTACCACCCTTCGCTCTTTTATACTTAAGCTTGACACACGTAGGTATGCCAGGAATTGAACTCGCATTCCTGACACCTGATTCTGATAACAGGAGCTGTCGGAAGCTGCTCCTTTTAAAGCCTTGTCTCTTAGATATGGGGCATTCGTATGACATGGCTGCTTTCATATGCTACTTTGTCTCAGAAACATACTCCAACTCCCTTCTACACAGGACATTGTTGTCACTGAGCTACGGAAGTAGTAAACTAATAGAGAGTTAGAGTGTGTGTTACTAATTTCAGAGGTGTACGTGAATGTGGTAGGGTAGCCTGTTGGTTTGAGAGATCGAATCAAATCATCAAATCAAATTTTATTTGTATAGCCCAAAGTCACAAAGTTCATTTGGCTCGGAGGGCTTTACAATCTGTACAGGGAGTGACACCCTCTGTCCTTAGACCCTCGGTTCTGGTGGGGAAAAACTTGCCCACAAAAAACCCTTTTAACAGGGAAAAAAGGTGGAAGAAACCTCAGGAAGAGCCACAGAGGAGGGATCCCTCTCCCAGGACGGACAGACGTGCAATAGATGTCACGTGCACAGAACAAATCAACACAAACATATTGTACAATTACAATGACTGATAAAATGACAGTGAATTACAATGAATGATAAAATGATTACAGTAGCAGTGGAACCTGTGATAGAGATAGAAAGACACAGATGCACAGCAGCAGCAAATCATAAACTAACTATAAACTGTAATGGAGATATGGTAGCAATAATGACAGTAGTAATATATGTAGTAGAGATCAGCCTTCAGTGGGAGGAACCATATTCAGACTGCTGCTATATGGCACTGCTATATGGCAGAATGTGACCTCTCTGACTCATTTTGAATTTGAGGCCAGCAACATGTTTAAAAGCAACAGCTTTCAGCGGCAATAAAAGACTGGAAAAGTTGTGAAATGGTAAAAAGCAGCTGGTCGGACATCTCACAATGAATGAGGTTAACTGACAAGAGGGTAACATGATTGGCTATAAAAAAGAGCATCCCAGGGAGGCTGAGTCTTTGTGAGGTAAAGATGAGGAGAGGTTTACCATTCTATGAAAGACTGCACTGGGAAAGTGCAACAATTTAAGAATAATGTTTATGGACACTGCGTCCGCCAAGCTAAAGAGGAGAGGGACCTATCAGTTCAAAAGCCAGCATCCATGATGTTATGGGGGTGCATTAATACAAATGGCATGTTAGGTAACCTGCACATTTGGGAAGGCACCATAAATGCTGAACGATATATACAGGTTTTGGAGCAACAAATGATGTCAAACCACATTCTGCACATATTCAAATATCGTGGCAGGGTGATAAACTGGCCTGCCTACTGTACAGTCTTGTTAACCATTAAAACAGTTTGGTATATTATGAAATGTAAAATATGAAAAAGAGACTTTAAATGTTGAACAGCTGAAATCCTACATTAGCAAGAATGGAGGGAAACATTCCACTTTCCAGATGACAGCAATTGGTCTCCTCAGTTTCCACAAGTGTACACTGTTAACAGAAGGGGTGATGAACACACTGGTAAACATGACCCAGTCCCAACTTTTTTCAAATGTGTTTCTGGCATAAAATATAGCATATCATTTTACAAAAACAATCAAATTTCTCAGTTGCTACATTTGATAAGTTTTTAATTAAATATGTACGTTTTAATGTTTTGAATGTCATCACATTTTACATAGTGTAACAACTTTTTTGGAAATGGGGTTGTATATATATATATGTAACGAAAGATCTTGTAGTGATGAACCCACAGAATCACCAGCTGGATAGATGTCTGTGTTTGATTGGAATTTTGTAGCTACATGTCAATGTCAGTCAGTGTAAGGACCACACCAGCACCTGAACCCAAGTGACATAAAGTCATCTATCATTTGCACACATTTACATGCTGTTTAATGTGCTGCAGTTTAGCAGCTTATTTGCTAACTAGCTTGTAAACTCTTCCTACTCAATGTTTGTCATTGTTTCTCATTAAGGATGCTTGTACTACAGTGTGCATTTGACATAACCAAATAAAATAAAATAAAAGATTTTTTGTATAGCCCAAAGTCACAAAACACATTTTGAGGAAAAACTTGCCCACAAAAAACCCTTTTAACAGGGAAAAAAGGTGGAAGAAACCTCAGGAAGAGCCACAGAGGAGGGATCCCTCTCCCAGGACGGACAGACGTGCAATAGATGTCACGTGTACAGAACAAGTCAACACAAACATATTGTACAATTACAATGAATGATAAAATGACAATGAATTACAATGAATGATAAAATCATTACAGTAGCAGTGGAACCTGTGATAGAGAGACACAGATGCACAGCAGCAGCAAATCATTAATTAACTAAACTAACTATAAGACAGACAGACAGAGAGAGAGAGAGAGAGACAGAGACAGAGAGAGACAGAGAGAGAGAGAGAGAGAGAGAGAGGAGAGGAGAGAGGGAGAGGGAGAGGGAGAGGGAGGGAGTGGGAGTCCCCCAGCAGTTTAGTCCTATAGCAGCATAACTAAGGGATGACCTGAGCCAGCCCTAACTATAAGCTCTATCAAATCTAGTTTGTTCCACAGAAGAGGAGCTTGATAGCTGAACGCTCTGGCTCTCAATCTACTTTTGGAAACTATAGGAACCACAAGGAACCCAGCATTCTGAGAGCGCAGTGTTCTAGAGGGGTAGTAAGGTACTATGAGCTCTTTTAGATATGATGGTGCCTGACCATGAAGAGCTTTGTATGTAAGGAGAATAATTTTAAATTCTATTCTAGATTTAATAGGTAGCCAATGCAAGGAAGCCAAAATGGGAGAGATGTGATCTCTGATCTTGGTTCCCGTCAGAACACGTGCAGCAGCATACTGAATTAGCTGCAAGTCCTAAGAGACTTATTGGAGCAGCCTGATAACAAAGAGTTACAATAGTCCAGTGTAGAAGTAACAAATGCGTGGACTAGTTTTTCTGCATCCGCTTGAGACACGATACGTCTGATTTTGGCGATGTTACATAAGTGGAAGAATGCAGTCCTCGAAATTTGTTTTATGTGGACATTAAAGGACAAATCCTGATCAAAAACAACTCCAAGATTCTTTACGGTGGAGCTGGAGGCCAGGGTGATCCAGTCTAAAGTAACTAAGTCTCTAGAAAGAGAGTTTCTGAGGTGTTTGGGTCCAATTACAAGAACTTCAGTTTTGTCTGAATTTAACATCAGAAAATTGTAGGTCATCCAACTTTTTATGTCCTTAAGGCATGCTTGGAGTTTAGTTAACTGAATGGTTTCATCAGGCTTGATCAATAAATATAATTGGGTGTCATCGGCATAACAATGAAAATTAATGGAGTGATTCCTAATAATGTTCCCTAAAGGAAGCATATATAAACTGAATAGAAGTGATCCTAGCACAGAAACTTGTGGAACTCCGTGACAAACTTTGGTATGCATGGAGGATTCATCACTGACGTGAACAAACTGAGACCGATCTAAGAAATACGACTTAAACCAGCTTAGGGCGGTTCCTTTGATGCCAATTTGATGTTCCAGTCTCTGTAAAAGAATCTGATGGTCAATGGTGTCAAATGTGGCACTAAGATCTAACAGGACAAGTACAGAGATGAGTCCTTTGTCTGATGCCATTAGGAGGTCATTTGTCACTTTGCCTAGTGCGGTCTCTGTGCTATGATGCACTCTAAATCCTGACTGAAAATCCTCAAATAAACTGTTCTTATGGAGAAAGTCACACAGCTGATTAGCTACAGCTTTCTCAAGTGTCTTAGAGAGAAAGGGAAGGTTTGATATCGGTCTGTAATTGGCTAAAGCCTCTGGATCTATAGTGGGCTTTTTAAGAAGAGGTTTAATTACAGCTACTTTAAAAGACTGTGGTACATATCCTGATAATAAAGACAGATTAATCATATCCATAGGTTTTACAGCTGTTTCCAAACTTGCTGTGTAAGAAGGCAAATCAGTGCCTGTTGAGGGCAAGAGGTGATGAATTTTGTCTCTAATAGTTATAATTTTATCATTAAAGAAGCTCATGAAGTCATGCTACTTAGACCTAAAGGAATAGATGGCTCAATAGAGCTGTCTGTTGTGCTCTCTGTTAGCCTGGCTACAGTGCTGAAGAGAAACCTGGGATTGTTCTTATTTTTCTTTAATAGAGTTATGGTGCTTGAGGTACCAATCTCAAATGAAAAATGACTTCTACTTGTTTACAAATAATAAGTAATAAGTAAATAAAAAAGAACTGCTAAAAGAAAAAGGACATTCATTCTTCCAGTAGATGTCATTAACTTTGGACTGTTTAGACCACTCCTGTATGTAAGCAGCTAGTTATGAAGACTGCTGAAGACAATACACATATACATCTTCAACAATGAACTAAAGTCATTTGCTTCTGTTTTATATTCTTTATCCAATTTGTCATGACTGTATTTAAATTGCCAGGGATGTCAAGCAGTGATAGATGTTACCTTTCAGGGGTCAGGTTTGGTACATACATACATACATACATACATACATACATACATACATACATACATACATACATACATACATACATACATACATACATGCATACATAGAGAGTGTGTTGAATAGCTAGAGTTTGGTTGAAAAACTAATTTAAACTTACTTGATTAAAGATTGTTTTAAAGAAGCCATCTTAGGTAGAGATTTCATATTATAGGACATGAGAGTATGTGTTTGCAAACGTGCTCACACTTTATTTGACTTTACTTTAGGATGAAGGACTGAAGCTAAGTCTAACCATACTTAGTACCACAAAGAAATAGTCATATTAATTTTTAATTGAACAATCTTCTTTTCTCCGTTTCTTTTATGTCCATTGTTTCTTATTTAAGTTTCTTTCTTCGTGTGTGTGTGTGTCTTATCTCATCTTATCTTCAGTCATGTTACTTGTTTGTTTTCTTTAATTGAAGCTAAAACATGACAGTGATAAAAAATGGAGCTAAAATATGAAGAGTTCATATGTGACTCAAATATTTCCTACAAGAAGTGAAGTGTGTTGATATTCTAACCATTCTGTCTATTCCCACCTGCTGGCAGAGACGCCAATATAAAATGCGCTACTAATAAAATACATTTTAATTGAACTGGTCACCCTTCTAACACAGTGGTTTATTTAACATGCATATACAGGACAACAGTTCCTCTGAAAATGAGTAAGCTGCTTTCCGTTGTGCCCCAACAGAAACAAATCAGACTCAGCTGTTATGCAAAATAATTACTTTACTACAATATAATCTATTACAAGGCAACTCTATCCAACAGGAAAATAATAAATAATACATTTACAATAATTTATTATAACAGCTCACATATGAAAAAGGAAATCACAGTTCTTCATGAGAACCATGGATAGGAGAGTAACCACCCTTTAAAGTGTCAGTCAAAGCTTTGTGGCTGAGACGATACATCATGTCACACTGATGTGTAGATGAGAAAACTCAGTCATCCTCACCTGTTGACAGAACACAAACACATTATCACATCAGATTAATAAGCATCTTGTTACATTCTTATATCTGAATTGGTTATAACTGCAGATGCTGCCCAGGTGCCCTTGAGCAAAGAGCCACTGAACCTCCAGGTGCTCCAGTGAAGATGTCCATTGATACCTGAGATTAGTATAGCTCTCAGTGGGGATTAAGTTCATTTTTCTGTATAAAATATCAATGCAATATTGTTATTATAATTAAATTATTATTATTATTATTATTATTATTATTATTATTATTGCTGCTGCTGCTGTACATCTGTGGTTGTGTGCCTTATTCGTATTCTATTTAAAAAAAAATTGTTATGAAAAAATAATAAAATAAAATGATGGGTTCATGTCATTGCCTCTCTCTCACTCTCTTTTGCTGGCCAGCACCACAAAGTGCTTGCTCATAGTGGAACTGTTGGTCTCTGTAAATAATAGTATAAAGAATATATGGTCTAGACCTGCTCTGTATGGAAAGTGTCATGAGATAACTTCTGTTATGACTTGGAGCTATATAAATAATTGATTGAATACTGTAACGCATTTCCTATATTATACACCTGAGTGTACAAATAAACTGTAATCCATTTATGATCTCATATATGAGTGTCTCATACATAGTCATCTGCACCTTCAGGGTTAAACTGACCGTATCTGTTCCGTGATATGAAAAGAAAGATGTTCTCAAATGAACAGGAACGTACTGTGCTTCCTACCTTCAGCATCCCAACCCGCTGAAGGAGCCGATCCTCTCTAACCGGACACCGAAGCAGCTCCTCAGCCCGCCCTTCTTGTACCGACTCCACGAGCGCTTCGAGGTCCTCATGAGGTCTTTGAAGAGACTCGCAAGGACGTTTTCTTTAGCCGCCAGTGCCGAGTTGCTGTGGTCGGTGGAGTCCCAGGTGTGCTGCTCTGGAGCCCCGAACACCGACTTGTCTGTCTTTCTATCTTTCTGCTCCACCTCCATTTCCTCCGATGAGAAATATGGCGCGGTATTACTCTCCTCTTCTAAAAGTTGTTTCAAACTCTTTAAGAAAAAAAAAAATACAGATGTGGAAGTGGAATTCATATTTTCTGCCGTGTCACACACATGCTCTATGTTTGCACTTTAGTTCAAACTGAAGAGTTAAATCACAGTTAAATCTGACTCCTCATACAGTGCTGTTCTCACACACAACTCTACACATGAAAAATACACTGAGCTTATTATTAGACAACACACTAATTCGTCGTTGTATTGGCTGTTTATGACATCACCACCACTTGAATCTCTGATGAATGGTCTTCTCCATCAGCGACAGCAGTTCAGAGATGGAGTGAACTTACCTGTAGGTCAGAAATGGGTTTGGCTCCCACCAAATGAAGCAGTAAAAGCAGAGATACTGCGCAGACGGAGATGTTTCTGTTCATTTCTTCTTGTTCCGAGGTCTGTAGGGCGCGCGGCTCACTTTTTCTCGCTCCTCTGTCTGTCTCGCGCTCGTCCAGCTCTCCAGCGGTGGCCAGGTGCCGCCTTTATACTCGACCCGATTCCGTCACAAGGCCTGGGAAAATTAACGAGGTGTGACTAATGCCCCCTACACGTGGGAGTACAGGCTAACTTGAAAATGAGGGAAGTGTTCTCGGGTTCAAACTCTCTCAGACTGAAGACTGAAGACTCACTGTGGTGTTTGTTTGGAGCAGAGTTACAGTAAACAGTGTGTGGTTAACAAGAATGATTGTCTCTTGAGAACATCCCCCCTTTTTTGTCTTGATTGTTTTTCAAAACTCCAGATTATGTCCAGTGAAAACCATTTGTTTCTACCATGTCAGCGCTTCACAGCTATGGTATGATCAAGATTGTGTGAAATGTTCATTGCTGATCTGTAATGGCAGATTGACTGCATTTTATTGGATGAAGGTTGGATCCACCACTCCAACTTTACAATTATGCTACATTAAGTGCACACTGAGCATTTGGTGTGTACTGGGCAATGGCAGGATAACAGAAATTGAAATAGAAAAATAGAAAAATTAGAAAACTAAGTTGCTGATTGTTCCACATTGAAATTTGTGAAATAATAATTGATTAAACTACAAGATGTAGCACTGCAAACTGTATTTGAAATTGAAAATTGTACAATTTTGTAAAATTCAAATTATTTACATTTTTTGGGGAAAGGCTATCTATTATTTAGGCTGAGCAGGTCTTACCTACAGTATATCTGTAGTGCACAGTGAAATGACATATCTATCATATGTTTTGCTACTTAGTGTAAACATAAGTTATTTGAACTGACCTTTACTGTCATTTTTTGTGTCTCCTACCTCACAAACATCCTGTTGATATGCACACCTGGAGTCCAGAGATGGGACTCAGAGGAGGTGGAGACAATTAGCCACCATCCAGACGGTACCAGGGGTAAATGATAAGCGATTAGCCCTGGACCTGTGAAGCTGTGCACACTGTGGAGGTGGGCGACTAATTGACATTTCACCAGCTTCTCAACTGGAGAGCTATCATATGAAATTGTCTCATGCCTCAGGGCAGTAGTCATGATTTCATGGAAAAAGTTCTGCTAATTCAATTGGTTGGTTCTGTCACACAGAGACAGATGTTATACTGATAGCAGATGGAATACTATCAGACAGATGTCATACCGATGGTGTCCCGGTTCAAAAAATACACAGGACCCAAATGCATGAAAGAGGAGTCTAAGTTAAAAGTAAAGAGTGATACAAAATCCACGCATTCAAGGTCCAAAAAGAGCTGTCCTGAGGTAGACTCTGAGCAATACAGGCTTGCTCAAAAACATGATCAGGATTAAAACTATGCTGAAAGCTAAGGTGCATTGCACATAGACAATCTAGCAGAGAAATAGTGAGTAAGGAAATAACACGTGAGTGAGGCATGTGAGCAGGTGAACATGAATGAACAAATGACAAGTCAGAATGAATGAATGCATGAAGACATACCAACACTGGGACAGATGTCAGATGTGATACTGTCAGACATATAACTAGAAATGCAGTAGGCATCAAAGGTATCAGATCACAAAGTAGTGTGTCTACATTTTCTTTGTTTTTAGGTCAAATGAGCAGTGAACGAGAAAGGAAGTATCAATACCACACTGTAAACACCCAGAAGTACTTAAGTATCAAACGTTCAACTGCACGATACAAAGGCCACTGAATCACTGACACTTTCATATGAAAGCAACATTTTACTATTGCAGATTGTCAAGATGAAGCCAATTTTGAGTAATTGACTGAATTTATTTCATGAACATGAATTGTTAAATACCTTAATAATGCATATATAACTTAATAATGCATCATAATGTACATATACTAGATACACTATAAAAATGAGTACGATTTTAATCATTTGTTCTGATTTGCTTGCATTTTGACCTGTTTCATTTTATCTCTCTGTTATTCAAGGACAGGTAATGTCAGTATTTCAACAATTGACAATGTTGTAAATAACCCTGTAGGTCTTTATGGCTTAAAGGACTGCTGCATTGTATTGTTTTTTACTCCGGAGCCAGCTACTGGACTGACTGACATTTCAACCTCTTAGCTGTCACTCAGATGAAGAATGTGTAATCTACCCTCACACTAGTTCTCCTCCATTAGAGGCCTTTATTATTATATGGGCATCGCATCATCTAAACGATAGAGCTTGCTGAACTGAGGTGAGGAAGTATGAAATAAGAGGCATCCATACTGATGTCAGTACAGTAACACAGCAGTGGTTCCCAGAGGCTAGTCCTTCTGGAGGAACTCCCCAGTGAAATGACAGCAAGTTTGACAAACAGAATATAGACAATGAGAATGTGAGAGTAGACATGGTTAATATCTGCATTGACATTGGGGTCGTTAGATGAATATAGAGACAGAGATGCACATGGGTAGTACATCACATCACATCAATGTTCATAATGAAGGTGAAGGTAACATGTGAAAACCCGTATTTCGGAAGCAAAGCGTTTTGCACACCAGACTTTGTTAACTTGCTCAGATTTGGTCATTTTTCCCTGTGCTTCTAACTATGCTTCTACATATGGTACTTAATTTGTTTCACTTTAATTTTGTTAATTTACCTGTTTTTACAATTGGATCGAATTTTGCACAGGGTGTTTTATTTTGAAAATCTTGAGCAGCTCTGTGCAGCTTGATGCAGGCTGCTCGTCGTCTCTGTCAAAATAGAACAGTAATTTAGTAATGTGATTGTGATGCACACGGAACACAACAATTTGGCAGTTAAATACAGTACTTCTCTACTACTACTGTATCCCTCCAGATCTATAAGTTACTGGAAACCTCGTCCCTGTCCTGCCTGTATCGCATAAACTACGGCCGTCAGTAAGCCGGCTGGGTGGAGTGGGGCTGGCAGGAGGGCACAAAGGACTCGAGACTACAGGCTTGAGCTGGAGAAATTGAATGTGGGGTGCAGTCTCATAGAGTTTGAGTTTCACAAGAGGAGGACTTATGATCTTTTCAACAACAAACAGGCCCAGGTTGTGTGGAGACATTTAATAGGACTCAGGGCCAGAGTGTGGTCATGGTCTTCAGAGCGCTGTCCATGGTTTTGAGTAGGGCAGCATGAGTAACTCTCCAGGTTCACTAACAACAGCACACATGATGTTGGATGGAGGTGACTGTCAGCTCGCTCTCCTGAGCAGGAAAAAAGAGAGGCTGATACCCGAAAGAAGCTTCAAAGGGGAGTACCCCAGTTGGTCTGGGAATTGTGAGATCTTGATCCAGGGAAGGTGTTCACTCCAAGATGAGCTCAGAGGTTTTGGAAATGGCAGTTTAGGGAGAGCGATGAAGTGTGTAGCCTTAGAAAACCGATTGACTATGGTTAGGATGGTGGTGTTACCTTGGGAAGTGGAGCAGTTAGGTACATACCACTACAAACTCCTGGGTATCACCCTCTATGGTGAGCCACCAAAAATGTGTGTGTGGTTCATCCCAGGATGGCAGGAAAACTGAGAGAGCGAACTGAGTGAGCCTGAATTTAAAACAGGAAAAGAATATAGTCCAACGGGCTTGACAAGAGTTCAATCTCCAGACTGAATGTATGCTAGGTTTTTGTGGTCAATCCAGACCACAAATGGCTGTTCAGAATCCCTTCAGACAAACCAAAATTATCCAAACTAGCAAGGGCTGTGGCTGGACGAGGATGGGCGCAGATATGAACAGAGCCTTTAACTTCTGGAAGGCTTCCTCCGCCTTGTGTGTCCAATGAAAGGAGAGAGAGGGGGAGATGGAAGTTTGGTAATGGGTGCTGCTACCTGACTGAAGTCCTTGATGAATCGTTGATAAAAGTTGAAGAAACACAGAAACCTCTGTTGTTGTTTCTTGGTCTCAAGTTGTGCATCCTAATGCATCCTAGGACACTCACAGTAGAGGCATGAAACTCATATTTTTTCAGTTTTAACAAACAAAAGTTTGTTTCAAGTAACCTCTGGAGTACTCTGGACCTCTGGCAAACATGAATACCATGCTCAGAAAGATCCTCCAGGATGTTGTCCAGATAGACAAACACAAAAAACAGTTGAGGAAGTCTCTCAGAATGTCAGTGACCAACACTAGAAGAATAGCCGAGCATTGAATACACAACGGCAAAACCAAATACTGTCTCAAAAATGTCCAGATTTCTCACAATAAACACACTCACCAGACCTGATGTGGCATTGCCGCCTCCTGTGTCAGGTGTGCTCGACTATGTTGCATACTTCCTCCTAAGCTTCCTGAAGCTATGCTTCTTAGGAGGAAGCTAAATGCCTCAAGTCGTAGTGGACTGTCTGAGGAATAAATTCCTCAGGATTTCCTAAGGAATTAATTAATTTGTAGTTGCTGACAGGTGACTAGTGGATAAGGTTCAAGGGCAGTGACTGCGTTCTATACATCTCTCTCCGTCCTGGTTTCTCTAGCCTTCTGGATCGACAACCGACTCAGAGCTACTTCAATTCATAAAAAAACTTTTCATGAATACTCCCTGCAGTTCATTCCACTGGGCGTCAGCACAGTATGTCACACTCTGGTCAAAAGATCCCACACTCATAGCTTGACTACATTACACTGCCTCAGCCCAAGGCAACGCTCTCCTTTTAATAACCCCATGAAGTATTGTACCTTGGACTGATCCAAGGGGACAGTTGTGGCTGTTGTTAAAACACCATGGAGCATTCCAGGGGAACTTGTCTAAACTGCAGTTGAATGGTTCAGGATCCACAGTGTGGGAGTTGTAAAATGATGGATGTTCAGGTGAGGCTGCTGCAGGTGCAGGTGAGATTTAAGAGCAGCTATGCGAGTTGAGACACTTGGATAGTTAATTCAGATAATTGTTTTACCATACTCAGGTTGCTGTCTGACAAAGCTCAGAGATGTTAGCGTTCGTGTTAGCTTAGCTTTGTGAAGTGGGCAGGATTCAGGGGTTTTGATTGCTGAGTCCATGTTCACCAGCTCATTCTGTTGGGGTGAAGGATTATGGACTCAATATGCAAATATGAGTCAGGACACTGAATCAGTTTAACACATTTTATTATCCTGCCTACACACCCACAATCCTGACCTTGATCCTCAAGAGGGGTTCTGCTTTTGTCGCCAGCCTCTTGAGGGGTTCTGGCATTGCCTCCAGCCTCCTGAAGTGTTCTGCCATTGCAGCCAGCCTTTTGAGGGGTTCGACCTTCGCCACCAGCCTAGGGATCAGTCCTGCCTTTGCTGCCAAACTCCAGACCAATCCCATCTACTGGTTGCCTTCCAAATATGCTCTGCCCTTCAACGCTGTTTCCTGGTCACTCTCTGGACCAGCTCCCCATTCCACTTTACAGTTTAGCCTGTGGCCAGTTGCCAGATTACATCAGTTACATCAGTCAATGATGACAACTCAGTTAAAATTTTGTATGGGTTAATCTGAGAAAAAGGCAAGACACGCTTATGGTAATGTTCCACCAACAGCATCATCTGAGACACACTATGACACACTTAAAAGGCAGCACAAAGGATAGCAGCAACTGTATCATAGTTTATGACACATTTACTGACACTATTTGAACCCAGTGTCTGGTACTGTGTGGTGTAAGCAGGGAATGTGACACCTGATAAATGATGGGACAGAGAGACAGTCAGTCAGTCATGGATGCCATCCTGTCAACACTGTTGCAGCACTTCCTCTCCTTAGCAGATTAGTTTATCACCAACATAGTGCCGGAAGAATCCTTAGTTGTCTGCCTTCAAGCCCCTCCTCGAGCAGAATGTCATTCTAGTTTTCAATGAAACATTAAGAGTTTCACTGAAAAGTTTGCCTTCTACCCACATATAATGTAATATGTGTAACTCATTAGCTTGTTGTTGAAATGAAGAATTTAACTATTTCATGGAGTGCCCCTTGGTTGTGTTCAAGTGGATAATGTTCATTGTTTACTCTATTTTATTCACCAATATTTTTCATGTGTTTTAAATGTTTTTATAATTATTTTAATTATTTAAATGTTTGTGTGGTTACAACTGTTAAAATAGTCTGTTGATGGGTCTTTATTTTTCTTTTCTTTTTGGCTATCTTTCTGACCATCTTTCCAACCAACTATCTTTCCAGTCCACAGCTTACTCATTTCCACTTATAGGTAATCAGTGACAGCCTTGCCAAAAATAGCAGTCAAAACTTGCCTCTTTAAAGCAAATCTAATGTATTTTCTTAACTTGTCAGAAAGAGATGAAACTTTTGAAACATTAAAAGCTTGTAGTTATTTCTGAATTTCACCTATCAAGGGTGTAGGCCTGCTAATTTTCCTGTAACCAGATGATGTATTAGTTATAGGAAGAGCAGATCAGAAGAATGTGCATGCTTGTGAGAGCTCATACTGAGGTAACATTTGAAAGGGTCAATGTAGAAATGAGAGGACGCTGACATGGCTTGTGCTGCATATACACCTTTGTGTTCACCTCACGGTCCCTCTAGGTCCCAGAGGCGTGCAAGACCTGGCGGGACCAGCACTGGAAGGATTTGGGTTATGTATAAAATTATTTATTTAATCAGTCAGAAAACAACCAAGTACAGAAAACAGATTGTTAAAACATTTTAAAATAGCTTGAATGTCCATGAAGTAAATTAAACTCCTTTGTACTTGCAGCATTTCTGTATTTGCTGTGTTTTCTGTATTTGCAGCATGTTTCTGTGTTGTGGTTGTTACGTCAGTTGCCATCTTTCACTTGCATTGCAATGAGCTCTCAGGGCCGCCATGTGGTGTCATACCTGAGAAATGCAATGCAGTGTTTTGATGTTTTGCTCCTCTAATCTGACTGATCGTAACTTTTAGTTTAAAGAATGCCTAACTAACAAATTCAGTAAAGACACGTGTTGCAAATAACTTTAACACTTTATCACTTTAAATTATTCATGGGCATGAAGATACGTCTAGATGACACAGAGGCTGTGTCATTTCAGCTCTTCTGCACTTATATTTTTTCAGTGTTAAAAACAACATCTGCCTCTATTTTGCATGAGCTGCTACAGCCTGTCTCTTGTGGCTTGTCTTTAAAACATGCTTTTCAGATTTTGAGTCCCTAGTGACATCACTAATAGGCTCATGAACATATTTCAGAAGCACAACCACCCTACAGGTTATAAAAGATTGAATAAATGTAATGAATGATTGAGTTTTTCCCTCATACAGATATACTCATACAGATCACATTTTAATACCAGGTGGAATTGGGGTCTAAAAAATTCAATACCCTATTTACTCTTTCATTATTCCCTAAATAGTGCACATGTGGCTAAAGAGGTAGAGCGGGTCTAAAACTGATGAGCAATTTCCACCTTGCATGACAGCTGTCAGTGTATCAATGTTAGTGAATGGGTGAATGAAATATGTAAAATGTAATGTAATGTAATGTAAAAGCACATTGAGTGATCAGAGTCAGAAGACTAGAAAAGTGCTATATTAGTACAGTCCATTTACCATTTAAATAATAAACACTGGCCCTTTTAACCATAAAAAGTGCCCTTTTAAGTCATGGCAAATCAAACCATGCTGTAACCTGTAACCTTCCAACAGTTATTTTAGACACACAGTTCAGAGAATTATACTTATACTTACTGCAGTCCACCTTGCTCATGGCTGAAGCTGCAGCAGAACACCATTTTAACCTTCACAGCGTCCATCAGCTCTGCCATCTATTCCTGTCCTAGACTGATCCCAGACTCCCACACCATTACATCATCTCTTTCCCTTCCCGCTGGCTGTGGAAAGATTAGCATACACATGTTGTAAATGTGACCCCTCTAAAGCCACCTTTACACAGATAAGGCTATTTTCACTCGCTAAGGATGGTGTCGCATATTTTAGTATTAGTTCATGCTATTTTTAACCTGATCACCTAAATAAACAGAGGAAGTACTTTTTTCAGTCCCTATTGCTCATTGTTTCTGGTCATTGGATTAAGTGCTGACATTTTATTCATGTATTTTCTATAAGAATAGTGTAATATATAACATAATAAAACACATTTATTGCTGCCAACATCCATTTCACTGGGTCAAACCATGTAAGTGTATATAGATCAATGTTGTAGGTATCCACTCTCAAGTTATTAAGATGAGTCATAAGGCACTGTCAGTTAGAGTCTTTATTACAGCCTCTAATTAACTCTGGGCTTCTGTTAAGTGATGGGTTTGATAGGTGTGTCAGGGGCCTTAATTCTCATTAGCTGTGCCTCTAGTCCACTGTACAGGGAATAAGATGCCCTTTATTCATTTCTCATTTTCCTTTGTGACTTTTAATTAGTTTCATATGTGTTCTGTTTGAGCTGGAGTCATTGAGCTGAACTGAAATACAAAAAAGAAAACAACAATTTAGCTGTAAATATTATGAGGACAAATTAAATAAACACATAATCTTTGTTTTAGTGCCACACCAAACAACACTGGCTTTTAGATATTAATTAAATTGTTCATTTTGGTTTTATAGAGCTGTGATGGAAGTGAGGTGGTGGCTGTGGCTCGGGTCATCTAATAATCAGAGGGTTGCTGCTTGCTTTCCTGGACAAGATAAAGAGCCCTTAATAAGCTAATAGCAATAGCTTAGTATTATCATGAGTGCTTTAGATAGAAAGCACTGTATCACATATGATACACAATAAACATCTTGGTTTTAAATGTTTTTTTGTTTGTTTTTAAGATATTTTTGGGCCTTTTTGAGCTTTATTTGATAGAGACAGCTGAAGAATGACAGGAATGTGGGGAGAGAGATGGGGAATGACATGCAGCAAAGGGCCACAGGTCGGATTCGAACCCTGGGCCGCTGCGGACTGCAGGACTGAGCCTTTGTACATGAGGTGGATGCTCTACCAACTGAGCTAAACAACACCCAGGTTTAAATGTTTTAGTCTGTGTAAACGATATATATCTCCAAGCTAAAACTACTTACTCACTCACTACTTAAAGTGAAAGAAGGTCAACTTTTCATGAAGAGGTTTGTATAATACAGTATACAGTTTCAAATACTGGCAGAATGGAATAATTTCAACTCAGTTTGACAGTCAGTGTTTCTCCAAAGCAACAAAACAACAACAAAATATGTTCCAGTGTTTAACTCTAGTAATGCCTTTGAGACATATTTCTCACACAGATGCAAAGAGCTGCTTACAATGTCATTAAAACCTCTTTAGCGCCCCCCCTTCCCCTCTGCTGACCTCCCACTGCGTCCTGACAGATATCAATGACATTGCCTCAGGCTGCCAGGACCCCCACAGTCACTAATGCCCTGGTAACAACACACAAAGAATAGAAAGTAACCCAGTACCTACATGAATAATCAGGCAGCTCATACTCACAAAAACCCTGCATTTATAAAGGTGAAACACTAATATGAAGTCCACAAATCCCTGCAAAGCCATTTCCACTTTCTCCACAGAAACCTGATGACTGGATGAACAACACCTCCTACAGTTCACCGGTGAATAATTATCAGCTCATTTGAGTAGTTATGAAAAGAACATGGCATTGTCACTAGACTTCATATTGTATAAGAGAATGTAGTACCTGTGGATAAATATGCATGTGATGGAGCCAGGGTACACCTTTATAATGGACCTGGTTGTTGGGCAGTGTTCTGTAAGGAAACAAATGAGAGAGAGAGACCAAAGTCACAGATCAGCCATAGCAAAGCCCTTGGCTGCATTCCCAACCAGACAAAATGGGCAACTGATTTGTGCAGTGATTTCATTCAAAATTAGTGTGGGAATATTAACCACAGAGCACAAACAGCCCTGCATTTCATGTTTAGGCTCAGTAATAATATGTGTATAATAATATATGTGTATGCTTTTGTTTGTATTATAAAGTAA
Organism: Miichthys miiuy; assembly: GCA_036365135.1. Classification (NCBI taxonomy): domain Eukaryota; kingdom Metazoa; phylum Chordata; class Actinopteri; family Sciaenidae; genus Miichthys; species Miichthys miiuy. The sequence goes on along the minus strand of CM071606.1, from coordinate 29,432,673 downwards.
TAAAATACTAAAAATAATCTCTCTCTTTCTCTCTCTGCTGCAGAGCATTCTAGGTCTTTGCTGAAACACTTCTCAGTACTGCGCAGTTTAGAAAATACGCATTTAACATAGTGTAGACTTACTGAAGCAAGTAATGTCAAGTAATTTGCTCTGCATGCTTTGAAATAAACACACACCACCACAGCAAACATCTGATCTCTCGCTGTCTGTCTGTCTGTCTCTCTCTCTGTCTCTCTCATGGCTGCTGTATTGCTCCTTAACAGGTTAAATGGCTGCTACAACAATACAGTCTCATTTAACATCATTAAAAAGATGATCTAACCAAAGAAGGAAAGCAAATGGAACAGAAGGTAGAGCAATGGTCACTGCAGTCATCACGCTGCCCCTTGTGACAGTTTTATTATCAGAGCTGGTATGCAACACAAGAGTAATTTCCCCTAATGATCTCAGCCGCCTTCCACACCTCAGGACAAGTGAGTGTGGCTGACATGAGTGGAGGGGAGGAGAGAGGAGAGGATGACAGGAGAGAAAGATAATAAATATAGAAAGGAAAAAATAAAAGAATAAAAACAGAAGTTGTGTATTAGTGTTTATTCTGTTCGTCCCAAGCATAAACTGTGTACAATGTATCATTGTTACCCTGTGCCATGGTGCTTAGCTAGGTTCTTCACAGTTACAGTTACAACCCGGGACTAATCAGCTTAAAAGAGCACTGAGCTGATTGAGTTTTGGCACTCCTGTAACATTGTCACATTCTTAAAAAAGGATTTTAAAAAAGTTGACATTATTTCAACTTTTAATTTCCTGAACTAAATGTTATAACACAAAATTAAAAACATACCACAATCTCACCAGGAAAAATAATCCATGGTGAAAATGTCAGCAGTGACATGGGGAAACTACCAGCTTTGTGAATGGGCATATAGTTTCCAAACTTAGCTTGCTACATCCAATGCTAAAGTTAACTTAGCTTACTTCTAATGTACATTAGCTATGGCTAGGTGTACAGAGTGACAGGAGCTATGCTTCGTATCACAAGCATATATAACAGAACACATTATCTTAGCAACAGTTAATCCTATCATGTTGTTATATAGAATCTAAATGGAGAATGTATTTCACAACAGAGGAGCTTGATAGCTGAAGGCTCTGGCTCCCAATTTACTTTTGATGACTATGAGAACCACAAGGCATTCTGAGAGCAGTTTCTAGTGGGGTAATAGAGTACTATGAGCTCTTTAAGATATGATGGTGTCTGACCATGAACAGCTATGTAGATAAGAAGAGGGATTTTAACTTCTATTTTGGATTTTACAGGTAGCCAGTGCAAAGAAGCCAAAATGAAAAAAAAAGTCTGGTTCTTGTCAATACACATGTTGCGGCATAGGAACACCTGCAGAGTACTAAGGGACTTCTTGGGGCAGCCTGAATAAGTGAGTTAGAATAATCCAATCAAGAAGTAACAAATGCATGGACTAGTTATAAATCTGTTTGAAACTGTTAAGCTTAGGCTTGTCAGACCACTGAACCCACAATGCAGAAGCCGGGCAGGTGGAAATAAAGTCAGAAAGATTATTCATAAAAAGAAGGCGGATCGTGGCAAGCATGGCTGGGCTGGACAACAAAGCAAAAGGCAACTGTCCAGTCCAAAAGAGTTTTCCAAAAGGGTTTTCCAGTTGGTCAGATAGTTACTACGAGGGTTACAACAACAAACTGGCAAAGCATGGAGGATGAAGCCAGGTACCACTACTGCAGAGGGAGGAGGTGGCAATCGGGTGAATGATGAGCAGGTGTGGATGAGTGGGAGGAGAGAGTAGGTCAGCCACTCCCAACCTGCACAAACAGGGGAGACAAGACAAACCCAAACACAGAACACGAAGGGCAAACGCTCAAAAGGACATAACTTCAAACCCTAACCGAGACATATTTTCGATGTTATGTAGGTGAAAAGCGGCTTTTTTAAAATGTGGACGTTAAAGGACATATCCTGATCAAAGATTCGTTACGGTGGAACTGAAGGCCGGGATGATCCCAACTAGAGTAACTATACCTTTAGAAAGAGACTTTCTGAGGTGTTTGGGTCCATTACAATTGCATTTTTATGTCCTTAAGGCATGCTTGAAGTTAGCTAACTGATTGATTTCATCTAGCCTGATTGATAAATGTAATTAAATAAATTGCATATCAATGAAAGTTAATGGAGTGATTCTTAAAGGAAGCACGTATCAGGTGAATAGAAGTGGTCCAAGCACAGAATCTTGTGGAACTCTGTGACTAAACTTTGGTGTGCATCCAGGATTTAACATTAACGTGAACAAACTGAAATCGATCTGATAAAGAGGACTTAAACCAGTTTAGAGTGGTTCATTTAATACCTGTAACAGAATGTGATGGTCAATGGTATCAAATACAGCACTAAGATCTAATAAGACAAGTGCAGAGACGAGTCCTCCTTTATCTGATGCCATTAGAAGGTCATTTGTAACCTTCACCAGTGTTGTTTCCGTGCTATGGTGCACTCCAAATCCTGAATGAAAATCCTCAAAGTGGGCTTTTTAAGATGATGTTTGATTACAGATATTTTAAAGGACTGTGTTACAGATCCTGATGATGATGAAGACATTGACATTAATAAAGACACTGTCCAACCATCTATACCTTTTATAGAAAAAAGTAATTTGATATGTTTGAGTGTGATCAGTAACAAAACTGGTTTTGTGTGATGGCCAGCTAAATTACCACCCATTTGGCTTTGAAGCTCTACAAACACTGAGTTTTCATTGACGTAAGTAAACTCTAATCCCTACCCTCAATATGCTGTAATATTTTAGCCTGATGCCATCTAACTGTATAGTGTATTCCATGAAGCTTCAAAAACAATAGTATAGAATAGTTTTGATGCCACCATAAGTCTGAGTTTAAAAGTTGAAAGCACGTCATCAGCATTATGTGACTGATAACAATTTGAGAACAGATGTTCTACTTATCAGTTGAGATGGACATTGTGAACAGGATGAAACTGAAGGAGCAGAAAATGAATACTGATCTTGTGAGAGATGGAGGATCAAGAAACTCATCAGGAGCAGTTCACAGCAGCAGACAGGGCAGGCTGCAGTGGAATAGCTGTGAATTGAAACCAGAGAGTAGACGATGTAGCAAATGGGTGAGATACTGAGAGAGGCGAGGAAGGCTCATCTTAACACCTGCAGCTCCTCCCATTAGATTTAACCTAACTGAACCACCTTATAGCCCATGGGAATTGTATTGCCATCACAGAGGAGTAAACTGTAGTTTGCCATTATGATGTTTACTGGTGCCAGATTTCTTCTCTTACAGCAGCAGATTATGTGTGCTTATTTGTCATCAATGCTAACAGCCTACGGTGACATACAGTATAGTAAGTGTTTTTGCTACTCTCCAGTTTAATAATAGAGACCTGCTTTTTACCTCTACACACATCCACTCACCCATCACGCAGTCTGTTAAACGGAATAGGTTCAATTAGCCCACAGGTTAAAGGTGACGTTTGTTACTGGCTGGATTAAATTGAGGTAATTGACTCGATGGCATTCAATCATCCCAGGAGAGCCTATTGTAAACATTATTATCTTTCACCATGACGTTTGAGTGTTTAGATTCATTTACAGAAGATGGAATATAAAGTGCCATAAATGTGTTCTACTAATATGTTCACTGCAGCTGAGCAGATGAATCCTTTGGTTAAAAATAAGTTGAATTTAAAGTGACATGCAAACATTTTGATTTTAGGATTCAGATAAACATTTTAGTTTTTGTGACAATGCAAAGTTATCTGTCACTGCAATATAATACCATGTATTGTGGTAGTTTTTTTTATTTTTTATTAACCACCTTTTTGAGCACAGCACTAGTTTGCCACTGTGTGAGTCATATATTTCAAAGCATACACTGTATGTTATGTAAATATAACATAAATACAATATGTTATGACAATACAATACAACAAATACAATAATCTGCACATTTAAGGGTTCATAAACTGAGCTTTGTGGATCTAGACAGTGATGTATGGCAGACCTGGGAATCTCATTATAGCATAACAGGTGCACAAGCATTTACCCATAAGTGGCCATTGACAGATCTGAGTCCAGCAGCTACCCCTAACAGCTCAGGTGCAGTTCAGCATTAACCTGTTCTGACAGCACCAACAGAAAGAAATTAGGCCTAAAAATGTCTCAGTAACAGGAAGGCTTGTCTTATCAATGAACATTACATTCACTGGTATGACTGGAGACTCTTGGGCCTCTAGTTTGACCTAGATTTGTGTGGTACTGTGGTATGTGCTGACACATGGGATACGTTTGCCCTCAGCTGGTAGAAAGCCTTACTACTTGGGGGGGTTGTATAAAGCTAAAATGTTGTACAACACAGCTAATTTAAAGCTACCAGTTTGGACTCTCTCTCTCTGGTTTGCCGTTTACACACAGTGCAAGTTCACCAACACTGAAGATGTGCATACATTTATTTTGCCTCTATGAGAAAGGGAGCGGATTTTTTTTTACAAACATGGATGCCAAGATGCCAAGAGAGTAAGCTCAAACTGCTGTAATTAGTGTAGTACAGCACTGATGGTTCAATAATCAGTAAATAAGCACCTTCATCCCTGTTTCAGACAACATGACAACATTTTGAGCTTGTTCATGCTTACATGAGGGAAACTCCGGGTAAGAGTAAACAGTAAATAGTCATTTACTGAAGTCATTTGTTGAAACAGCTCAAATAAAAGATCCAAAAATGAGGTGTGTAAATTTTGATTTTTGATCATCTTTTTTTAGCATAAAAAAAATCACAAGAACACATTATAACTGGATCAGAAGGTGAGATTACAATCATGTCTCCATGTCTATGATTCATATGTATATTTAAAATATTCAATATCTTTTCATCTATAGTAGCTGGCCATCCTGATAGTTTTGCCACTAGCGTGATCTCTCTGCTGATGTCACCATCAGTTACAATTGTGAGAAGCTCTTCCATTTCCTTTGTGCATTACATTGTGGGAAAAAAAATTAAGAAAGTCTATCAGTGCTTCTTGTCAAATGAAATCAAATAAAATCAAATTTTATTTGTATAGCCCAAAGTCACAAAATACATTTGCCTCTGAGGTCTTTACAATCTGTACAGGGAGTGACACCCTCTGTCCTTAGACCCTCGGTTTGAGTGAGGAAAAACTTGCCCACAAAAAACCCTTTTAACAGGGAAAAAAGGTGGAAGAAACCTCAGGAAGAGCCTTGTCTTGTTTCACTTAATCATCATGTTTATTTATTATTTTATTGATTCATTTTATCAAGTAATTGACTGTCATAATAATTGAAATCATGTAATTAATCAACTAATTGTTTTAGCTCAAACAAACAAAAGAAACATGCAGACATAATTTGAAGGACAGAAGGACCTTTATTATTAAGAGGCACAAGACAGAGGTCTCTCTGCTGTTTTGTTCCACAGCTGCAACTTTTTTTGCCATGTGCCTGTTCAGCTTAGTCTACATTTGTAGAAATGACAAAGTCCTAAACAAGCACAGGGTGCTAGCTAAATCTCTACAGAAGTCATATGAAACACAGTGTATTTAGCAAACAGTCCCTCAGGTCAGCTTCACAGCTGGACATCTAATACTCTGCATACCACCTGCCATGCCATATATAGTATTTCAAATAGATAATGGATAAAATAATCATTTTAAAGCAAGAGCAATGACATCATTATTATTATCATTATTATCATTATCATTATTATTATTATTATTATTATTACATTATAAGTTACAGGACACCAAATCATTCACAGGACAGGCAGCAAATCATAAAAATCAAACTGTATAAAAAATAATTTCTTCAATAAAAACATAAAAAGCAGAGACAAGGAACAAATCAGGAATGTTTGATGTGTATATGTGCCGCTGTGGTTTCTCATAATCTGACAACCTGACGTACAATTCAACTTGCTTTACTTATTTTTGCTCTGAGTCACATTTTTAGTCCCTTTCAGGAATGACAATGGACTGATGAACTAGGATGATGGACCAGAAACATACGACTCTGCTGAATAGATAGGAGCAGAGGCATAACATATGTATATATGTATATGTATATTTTAGATATTAGTTTAATCAAAATGTGATTTTTGCAGCTTGTCCTTTAAATTCCCGGTTGCTGTTCCCTGTCTAACACTGAACTAACTGAATGACAGTGACAACATTACTTTATAGCATAAGTGCAAAACAATGCTAATGTATTTACAGACTGCTGAAGTGGTTAGAAATGTTACTGTATGTCCAACGTGGAATGATGACATGGTCAGAAAGCAAACTCCTCCGAGAACTACTGCAGTCCAATTTAATCAAAGGCCATGAGGGGATGTTGGCCTACTTTTAGTGCATATAATTCCAGTTCCTTACACAGTAAATCAAAATGTACAGACAGCAGTCAAAAATAAAAGTGCTACAGTGACAAGTATGATAAAGCGTACTTTAAAAGGTTAAATAAAAGTGTGTGAAGGTAGTAAAGAAAATCTTGATATTTTACTTTGGTCATTTGTTGTACCCCAGATTTGGGTAGCTGTCATTTTTTCAAACTATTGAGTTCAGACAAATTCAAACATGCTGTTTTAACCCAAAATTGAGCTGCAGCAAACAACATTACCTGTATGCATGTCAAGATTTTTCCATTTAAAATGAGGAAACGCCTGTTCACATTACTTCTCGGATGAGCATGGTGTCTATTCAGCACAGTTTGCAAGTTTTTTCTTGTGCTAGCAAAGACAACTATTTTATTCCAAATTCTGCCTACAAAGCTCTGATTGGTCAATTGTGTCTCCAACCAGCAGAAACCACATTCAATGAGCTTAACACCAGACCTTTGAATTTCATCTGTGTGTGTGTGGATGAAAGGGAGAAAAACTAGGAGCAGAACTTAAAAGTTAAATTAAAGAATATGATTCATGTTGGGACAATCAAAATAGAGAGCGCTGCTGCTAGCAAACTTTTTCTATACAGATTGCTCCTACAGTATCTGTGTTTAGCCCAGCGGATCTAAGCAGGGTTGGGCAGAAACGCATTACCTAAATAATATTACAGTATTAGTGAACATTCAACATTACGTTCATGAACATAACAGTACAGGAACATTGTTGTCAAATTTAAATTTTTCATAGGATTTCATAGGCTGCCTTAGCTGTGCTTACTGGGCGGATGACATTCACACAAGGCATTTTAAGGAGAAAGGACACAATCACAGATTTTGCAGGAGTGAGAAAAAAGAAATAAAATACATTATTGTTAATGGATTGATAATGAGCAGAACACTGGATCTGAGGCTGGAGGAAGGCTGATAATTCCTCAACACTAAACATATTTAGACTTGAGTGAAATGCAATTGAATGGTTTGACTTACTGATGAACTGTGTTCCTACCACAAAGAATATTTATATGGGTGTGTTATATTTTGAATGTCCTGGATGTATTTGGGTATGCCTACATGCTGAGCTGGCAAAGGCTCAGGACCTGGCTGAATAGAGTCTGGATTGGAAGCACGGCAGGACGTCCAGAATCAGATCAAATAGTGATGTAGTGTTGTCTCAGTTTGGCCACAAGGAACTCATGGGTTAGATTATGTCTTGTGATTATTCCAACAATCTGAAAGAGATAGTAGATAATAAACAAGAGTGACCCGATCATTTTGGTATCAGCCTTTAAAAGTTCATACTGGTGGAACTAGAACTTTTTCAGCATCTCTTCTGTGACTACTTACTTCTCCAACAGCATTGACCACTGGTAAGTGTCGCAGGCCCATGGTCCTGAACAGGTTGAATACCTGGGAGATGCGGGTGTTGGGCGACACTGTGTAGGGACACGAGTTCATGTAGGGAGTGACATCCTTGGGACACACAGAGGGAATGTCATTCTTTTTAAATCAACTGAACATTTTGCTGAAATCTTGAAATTTCTGTTTGTATACTACTCAGAGAAGTCTTGCTCTAACTGTTTAAACTGGTCGTACCACTATCATGCGGGGGTTGAGCAGGGCGAGATCCAAGTCGTGGATGTCAGGGTAACGGGGGTAATCTTCAGTCATTTCTGCATAGGACAGCCTGGGCTGAGTGGCGCTCTGTGATGGACCGTATGCAGACACATTCAGTTGGATATACAACTAAAACAAATGTGTCAATCTTACATGTGTGTGGTGTGTGTGTGTGTGTCTGACCGATTGGTTCTCAGCATAGCAGACCCCTCTGATGAGGAGGTTGACCAGCTGGGAACGCAGGATGAGGCCATGGAAGGTGAGTGGTCTGAAGCGCTCCTCCATGGTCCACTCCTCACTGGGAGACTGATCTGGGTACAGGTTGGGATAGGGAGCATACCTGCATGTGGACAACAACAATACAGCAATTACAGGAGGTCTGGTTCAGTGCTGTGTTATCTTCTATCACAGAATCCATTACATATTATAAAGGTATACATTTTATTCTTCTTTGCTGCTCAAATGTAATACACATCTTCAACTTGTTTTTGACAAAAAGCTAAATAACTAACAAATGTTTTCATGTTATTATGAAATAACATTGTCATCAGTGCATTGTGTGCATTGTCTCAGTCAAACTCTCATGTTAAGTTGTCACCCTATCTAAATGTTAGGTGCCTGAACAGGTGGGACACTGGCTGTATATTGGTGAACCTGTGTCAGTCCTACCTTCTCTCTAACATCTGCTGCAGCAGGTCCTCTCCCTCCTCTGCCGGCTCCACCACAGTGTTCTGCTCGTCACAAACATTCCTCAGCTCGCTTGATGGGTACGACTTCATGGACTGACAGCGGCGCCTTTGTTCCCCCGCACGGGACATCACACTGGATTTCTGTATGTCACAGTGAAGAGTAAGATTATAATGAAGTATATGTATATCATAATGAATGCAACTTTGTATGAATGTAAAAATTCTGTACATGTAACTTTACATTGTGAGATCACTATATTTTACAACATACAACCCTGTTTCCAAAAAAGTTAGCACGCTGTGTAAAATGCAAAGAAACAGAATCATAAACTGTGGCGACCCCTGCTGTTGAGGCAGTGGCCTGGTGATTGGGCCCTGAGATGACAAAGGCCACTCACCCACTCACTCACCCACTCACCCACTCACACATCCATGGAGTGGTGTGGCAGCCACATGGTTAACCCTTTGTTGCTTTTGTAATTAAATGCACTTGACAACACACCTTCACCACATGTTACACACATGCACATCCTACACCACTGATAATACTGACGTCCACATCCCATTTGTAACATTTGTTCTATTTTCTGTTGCTTTATGTTAAACAAATAAATATGTTAACGTCTTAAAACAGTGCAACTCGGTTTTGTCATGGCCCAAAGAGCCAGGTTGTGACAAAACCGAGTTGCACTGTTTTAAGACGTTAACATATTTATTTGTGTGCAGTGAACTCAAAAATGTCAATGGGTTATGATCGGTATACACAACTACTTGTTTCCCCCTAGTACCAACATACACCTCAAAATGCTGCAGCGCCCAAATAAGGGCCAGCGCTTCCTTCTCTATTGTTGAATAGTTCACTTGATATGAATTGAACTTTTTGGAGAAGTAACACACTGGTTTATCAATTCCCCCTTTCTCCTGCAACAACACTGCTCCTGCGCCCACTTGACTGGCATCTGTCTGGATCTTAAACGGCTCATTCAAACACGGTGCAGCCAGGACCGGAGCCGAGCACAGGAGGGATTTCACATTCTCAAACGCACTTTGACAAAGAGGAGACCACACAAATTTCGCCTTGCCCTTCAATAGGTCAGTTAATGGTGCGACTACAGTTGAAAAGTTTTTACAAAAACTCCTGTAATACCCGACCAAACCCAGGAAACGCATTAACTCCTTTTTTGTACCTGGAGCAGGAAACTTCACAACAGCTCTGATTTTAGCATCAACTGGACGCACATGCCCCTGTCCGACCACTCGCCCAAGATATGTCACTGTCGCCTTGGCAAACTCACACTTCGCCAGACTGACTGTGAGTCGCGCCTCAGCTAAACGACTGAACAAGGAACGGATGTGCTGGACATGAGCATCCCACGTATCACTGAAGATAACTACATCGTCCATATAAACGGCACAACCTTCAAGACCTGCCACTACCATGTTCATCAGATGCTGAAAAGTTGCAGGTGCATTCCGTAGCCCAAAACTCATCACAATGTACTCATACAATCCAGTAGGCGTTATAAACGCAGAAATCTCCCTAGCACGAGCAGACAACGGAACTTGCCAGTACCCTTTCAGCAAGTCAAACTTGCTCCCAAATTTCGCTGCACCAACCTGATCTATGCAGTCCTCCATTCGAGGCAATGGGAATGAATCTGATTTAGTGACCTTATTTACTTTCCGATAATCAGTACAAAATCTAGGAGACTTATCAGGTTTATCAACCAACAGACAAGGTGACGCCCAACTAGATGATGAGGGAACTGCAATGTTATTGTCCAGCATGTACTTGATCTCAGATGCCATAACTTTCTCTCTGTGTGATGCACACCTATAGAAACGTTGTTTGACTGGTGTACTGTCTCCAACATCAATATCATGTTCTATCAGGTGTGTGTGTGATGGTGTATCACCAAACAGGGCTGGATACTCCCTAATTGCCTCCTTCAGCTCACTGCTTTGAATGTCAGATAAGTGAGCAAACAAAATCTCCAAATTACACAACGTCTCTGAATTTTTTAGTCTACCACACATCACAGGTTCATCAGGTGCTCGAACATCCACCTCCTCCTTGTCCACCATACCTGGAGCCTGCAAAGCTGAGGACACAGAACCAGTAGTAAGTACCGGACTGACACCTAAACTCTGTGCACAAGAGTCAGGCGCCACAGTAGCATCACGTGAATAATAAGGCTTCAACAAGTTTACATGACAGAGACGAGAAGACTTCCTACGCTTTGGAGTTAAAATCAAGTAATTCTGCTCTGAAACTTGGCTTGTCCACAGTGTACGGACCTGAGAACTTTGCCTGAAATGGTGAGCCTACCACTGGAGTGAGAGCCAAAACCTAGTCTCCAGGACTAAACTGACAACGCTCTGCCTGGCGGTCATACAAGATTTTGATTTTTGACTGAGCCACTTCTAAATTTTCACGGCCCCTTCAGCAGCCGTATACAAACGATGGTGGAAACCATTCACATACTCTATCAAATTCGCGGGTGGATCAGTGTCAATCAAGCCATCCCGCATAACTGCCAAGGGACCACGCACTGTATGGCCAAAAACAAGGTCATTAGGACTAAACCCAGTGCTCTCCTGCACAACTTTTCGGGCTGACAACATCAACCAAGGTAGACCTTCCTCCCAATCTCCCCCTATCTCTGTGCAGTACACACGCAACAAGGACTTTAACGTCCGGTGAAAACGCTCCAACGCTCCTTGATCCGGTAGAGGAATCACCAATTTCGTCTCCTTTGCTCTCCACTAACAAGATCCGAAGCAGTCCAAGCACGCTGTGCACAGGTCACGGCGCAGGCTGGAAACACACCTGGATATCTTTGACCACACTCATCCTGCCCAGCAATCACCCTTAGCTCTGGAGTAACCACAGGTGACGGCGGCACACTTAGCCCAGACCGCGCCACCAGCCAGGTCATTTCCCAGAATCATGTCCACCCCATCGATTGGAAATGCCGGACGCACACCCACTGCAACAACGCCTTGCACCAGGTCACAATCAAGCACCATCTTGTGCTGCGGTACAGGTACCACCCCCAACTCCATACCTTGCATCAGAATAAAATCCCCTGTTTCTGTTGCCGGTGAAAAAGGCAATGCTGATTCCAAAATGAACGAATGCATAGCGCCTGTGTCCCTCAAAAACTTTATAGGTACACGCTCCCCATTACCCCCCAGAGAAACCACAGCATTACCAATGAAAGACTTAAAACCATCACTCTCTAGATTGACATATTCAGGACTTGGCCCCTGAGCACTGGAACAGGACAAAGCTGGAGCAGATGAATACATTTTACGCTGATTCCTATTCCGTAACACAGGACACTGATCTTTCCAATGGCCCACACCCTGACAATAATTACATAGGCCACCTCTGCCACCATCATCCCTCGTACGTGAGGCTTTAAATGCGTGTGTGGGCCTAGCTACTGAAGACGGAACCCTATAACGAGCACTACCGAAGTTGTTACCTCCATGTCTCCCATCACTAGTCAAACACCCCTCACCAAAACCACTTTTGTGCGTCAACACAAAATCGTCCGCCAGCTCAGCTGCTCTTAATACAGTGGTTGCTTTCTGCTCACTTATATAAGTCGCAATACGCTGAGGAATTGAATTTTTAAATTGTTCCAACACTATCAACTCACAAAGTCCATCAAAACTCTCAACATTTGCAGCAGAACACCAGCAGTTGAAATGGCACAGTAAATCATGAGCAAATTCCACATTAGCTTGTTTATCGCTTTTCTCCCAGTTCCTAAACCTCTGGCGGTAAGCTTCAGGGACCAGCTCGTATGCTTTCAAGACAGCAGATTTTACCTTAATATAACTCACACACACTCACTCGCACTGAGCGCCGAATATGCTTCCTGGGCCCTACCCGTAAGGACACACTGAAGCATCAAAGTTCTGTCAGCATCAGGCCAATTTTTCAAATCTGCAATCCGCTCAAACAAAGTAAAAAACGTATCTGGATCCTTCTCATTGAACCTGGGCATTAAGCGCAAGTTAGCCCCAACGTCAAACGTAGACTGCCTTGACTCAGAAAAACTTTCCTCTGACACACTCTGTCAAAGCTTACCATCACCAATCAAACTCAGTGGAGTGGACCTCAATCCGATTCTCTCCTGCTCAATCTGTAACATCAGCAGCTCCTTCTGCTGCGCAAAAGTCAGTCCCGACATGGGTGCTTGGGGTGACATGGGGCGTTGGCACAGCTGCCACGTCCGACAAAGATACTCCCGTCCTCAAAACGCCACTCTCCACTAAAGCGGACAGAACAATAGCCTTTACGTCAGCCTTACGTTTCATCTCTGCCACATGGATGTTATAATGCTCGGCAATCTGTATCAACTGTTTTTTAGTACAGCTATTAATAAACACCTCAGAGGGCGCATCAAAAAAATCCGACAAGGAAGCCATAACCGACCAAACAGACCGCACAGTGTTACCCCCCCAAACGCACACAACTGAGGCAATTTTACCTCGCGGAGTATTCCCCCTAACTGCCTATCTTAAAATCTTAGAGAGAGAGAGAGACAGAGAGAGAGAGAGAGAGAGAGAGAGAGAGAGAGAGAGAGAGAGAGAGAGAGAGAGAGAATGAATGAATCATGGGCCTTTGTAATCTCAGGTGCCCCAATCACCAAACCCAGCCCACAGACCAAAATCCCACCGGAAGGCCACTGCCTCAACAGCACGGGTCGCCATATAAACAAACAGAAACAAAATGTGATAACGAGCAAAACATTGAAATCACATATTTAACTCAAAATAGACAATTAAAAATAAAGACAACTTATCAAATTATGAAACTGAGAATTTTTTCATTGTTTTTGGAAAATGATATGAATTTGGCAGCAACATTGAACAGTGGCAACAAAAGACTGGAAAAGGTGTGAATGAAAAGAAAACAGCTGGTGGAACATCTCACAATGAATGAGGTTAACTGGTAACAGGTTAAACCAAATCAAATCAAATCAAATCAAATTTTATTTGTATAGCCCAAATTCACAAAACACATTTTGCCTTTACAATCTGTAGAGGGAGTGACACCCTCTGTCCTTAGACCCTCGGTTCGAGTGAGGAAAAACTTGCCCACAAAAAACCCTTTTAACAGGGAAAAAAGGAAAAAAGGTTAGTAACATGATTGGGTATAAAAAGAACATCAAGAGAGGCTGTGTTTGTGAAGTAAAGATGGAGAGGGGTTCACCGCTCTATGAAAAACTACACTAGAAAATATTGCAACAATTTAAAAGTAATGTTTCTCATCATAAACCGTCCATCGTCTGTGGATTTTTTTGACTACAGTTCATAAAATCAAATCAAAGATTCAGAGAATCGGGGTGTTGTTTAGCTCAGTTGGTAACGCAACAACATTCCACTTTCAAGACAACAGCAATTGGTCTCCTCGGTTCCCAGAAGCTTACAGAGTGTTAACAGAAGAGATGATGAACACACTGGTGAACATGACCCAGTCCCAACTTTTTCAAATATGTTGCTGCCATCAAATTTAAAATGTGCATATCATTTTACAAAAACAAACAAATTTCACAGGTTCAACATTTGATAAGTTGTCATTGAAAATGGGGTTGCTATATATTTTCAGGAAATCCAATAAAACTAATCAGACAGGAACTAATCCAGTTAAGTGTCCAGTAAATCCAATATTGCTATCTTGGGTTTTTTTACTTGGTCCGTCATGCTGAGACTACACACAGTACTCTACCTCCATCTACTGGATACACCACTAACTACAGTTAAGAACGGGAGCCAGATCTGGAATCAAAGAGAATGTTGAAGTAAAATTTCATAATAGCTAGAACATACTATAGCTTTAGCTATACAGTGTACATTGTTCATCTTTATAGTGATGTTTCAAATCCCCACCCCCAGACATACCTTGAAGTGGATATTGTTGCTGATCAGGATGTTTCCCTTCATGAAGTCCTGTTCATTCTGCCGGTTTTCAGTGACCACGGGGAAGGCGTGGTATACAGTGGTGCGCAGGATGCTGACTAGAGACTGGACCCGGGTGTGGGGATAGACATAGGTCAAGTTGGGCTCCATGATATCACTGGCTGTCAGCCTTGGAAAGATGACATGAACACACGAATGAGATAATGTGATACACAGGATGAGCACTAATGTTAGAGTTAATGTTAGGCTCAGTTTGGCTCTTTAAAGAGAAAAAGTCTAAAACTCACACACTCACAGATAAGGGGGGTGGGATCAGAAAAAGTCTTTAAATATGCCCTTCATTTTTATTTTTATTTGTCTTTTGTTTCTTTTTTTGTTGTTGTTCATTCTGTGTCTGTTTTCTTGTCATCTACAAAATTCTAATAAAGATATTATTAAAAAAAGAATAACTTCTGTCTGAATGACTGGGAATGGAACTATTGTGCAGAGTGCAGTTATTCCATATGAACCATTTATGATGCACAAACAAGTAAACTGGAAAACAATCTCCCTGTTTACAGCTACAAACTATAAAATGTATACACACAACTGTTATTTTGTTTTCCTGTATTGTAATTAAAATGTTTCACCAGTCATCAGCTGGCTAAACAACATAAATCAAATCAAATCTAATCAAATCTAAACAGATGCACAGCTATAAACTGTAATGGAGATATGATAGCAATAATGACAGTAATAATATATGCAGTGGACGTCATGCAGGACCACAGCAGCAGCCACGATCCATGAGAACCTGCTGGACGAGAGAGCACAGAAACTCCGGGGAAGAAGTTTAGTTAGTAACATGCATGAATGAGACATGTACTGTATATTTACAGATGGTGGTGGTGATGGGGAGAGAGAGACCAATCATGAAAACAGATGAGAGAGACAGACAGACAGACAGACAGACAGAGAGACACAGAGAGAGAGAGAGAGAGAGAGAGAGACAGACAGAGAGAGAGAGAGAGAGAGAGAGAGAGAGAGAGAGAGAGAGAGAGAGAGAGAGAGGGGAGAGAGGGGGAGTCCCCCGGGTCAGCTACTACAGGTAATGCTTCTGTTTGCGTTTTACAAACACAATTTGGCAACATATAATGATGGAGGAGATGGAAACTTCACATTGCTCATTGGTAAAAGATTAAACCTTTAACTTGAGTCATTTTGGAAGTCATATAGCAGTAATTGTACTTTTTCTGTACTCAACCCACCACTGCCTGCACAGACATTAATCCTTTAGTCCAGCTGTTTGCTAAACAACAAATCTTACTTGTCCATCTCAACCTCAGTCTCCCACTCCAGCAGAGGCACTCCTCTCAGTTCAATGTGGATGTCATAGATGCCCTTGTTGAAGAAATCTCCAGTCCACTTAGCCACCTGATGGTTAACACAACACTATCATTTATTACATGAACCCAATAGGAAATACATCACTGCATCATATCTACCTATCAACATACCTATTTATGTCTCACAGAGGCTTAAAATGTGAATTTAAAAGATAGTACAGTGGTTGATAGTATATATCATAGTTGCCAATGTACCATTAGAGTGATCATGATAGGCAGCCCGTATGTGATTTCATTGGTAGATTCAATGAGGATGACAGTCAGGCTGATGGTCATTCTGACCACACCTCCAAGAAAGGCGGCAGCTCCGATGAGAGCGAAGGTTCCAGAGTAGATGTCCATTCCCAGTTTCCTAACAGAAGACAGACGCACAATATGCACATACCACTCCAGTCAGTGGGGATCAATATGTGATGAGTGCACAAGACTTGAGCTCAGACTTGTGTTTCTCCAATATTTTCAATATAGCTACATATATAAAGTATGCACAAAAAGTAAGGAAATTTGTGTTTGGTAGATTATTTCTTTGTTGTAACAATGTTTCTTGGCAATAAATCTTTTGCCATTGGAAAGCATGATTATTTTCCTTTTAAATGGTGCCACAATTTTAAGAAACATGCATTTATGGGATGAGCAGCAAAGCTGAGTATGAAGGTTGCGTCCATGAAATATTTGCCAAATCTTCTCTGACAAACAGCTTTTCTTTGCTGTTGCCTCTTGTTTGGTGGGAGTCTGAAGGTGGAAAGTCTGAAGGGCAGTATGGTAGGCCTCCTGGCAGCCCTATCAGGCATCTGATTGTCAGCACCTGAGTGTACCAGAAGCTCAAAATACGAGTCAATAACACCGGCAAAGAAAAGCTGTTTGGCATTGGCAGACAAGAGCTGGCAAATTTTTCATGGGCGCAACCCACATACTCATCTCTGCTGCTAATCTCATAAATGCATGTTCTTTACAAATGTGGCACCATTTAAAAGGGAAATAAGCAGGCTCCAGTGATATAAGATTTGTTGCCAAGGAGCATTGTCACAACAGTTGCTGGCACCCTATTTTCTGGCTTTACACCCCTCTCCGAGAGTGAGGTATCAAAACTGCTGACATGTAGCAGTCCTACTACATGCTCGTTGGACCCCATTACAACAAACCTACTTCAGTCCATTAGCCCAACCATCACGGCAGCTATCACACATGTGATAAATACATCACTGACCTCTGGCACTTTTCCCACCACATTCAAAGTGGCTCGTGTAACACATCTACTCAAGAAACCCTCTCTCAACCCTGCTCAGGTCGAGAACTATCGTCCTGTCTCACTTCTTCCATTTTTATCCAAAACTATTGAATGGGCGGTCGCTAAGCAACTCTCAGAATTCCTCCTACAGAAAAATCTTCTTGATCCAAATCAATCTAGCTTCAAGAGCAGTCACTTGACTGAAACTGCTCTGCTGTCTGTGACAGAAGCCTTGAAAGAAGCCAGAGCAGCAGCACAGTCCTCTGTCCTCATTCTGCTTGACTTATCAGCTGCCTTTGACACAGTTAACCATCGCATCCTCCTCTCTATTCTCTCAAACATGGGCATCTTTTGCTTGGCTCTTTCCTGGTTTGAATCCTACCTGACAGGACGCTCATTCAGTGTATCCTGGCTTGGACAGTTGTCCACTTTGCATCACCTCCCCACAGGGGTACCTCAGGGCTCAGTGCTGGGCCCCCCACATTTCACTATCCACACCACCTCCCTGCGTCCAATTATCCGCTCACATGGCTTTTCCTATTAGTGCTATGCAGCTGACACTCAGCTCTGTCATTTCCTCCTGATGACCCCTCCGATTTCCTCTCAGATATCTCCACATGGATGAAGGCACATCACCTCCAGCTGAACCTCTCAAAAACAGAACTGCTGCTCCTCCCATCTAAACCTACAATACACCACGACATCAACATCAAAATTGACTCCCTATGTCTCGCCCCCACCAGGGTGTTGAGAAACTTAGGGGTTGTGATTGATGACCAACTAACCATTTTCAATCATGTTGCCTCAGTTGCCCAGTCATGCCGCTTTGCACTTTACAACATCAGAAAAATTAGGCCCTAACTCAACATGCTACTTAACTCCTGACACAAGCTGTGGTCATCTCAAGACTAGACTACTGTAACGCCCTCCTGACGGGCCTTCCAGTTTGCACAGTGAAATCCCTTCAGATGATCCAGAATGCCACCCCAGAACGCCACCCCCAAGGGACACCACTACATTAAGTCTGTATAAATAGATGCTTTGTGTATTATTTTTTATTCACATGTCACATCATGTCACATGTAGTATGGTTACATACCAAATCTGTTCTGTGGATACAATAACACTTCTAAAGAGTTGTAATCTCACTGTGACCCTTATAGAAAATAAGACGATTTAACACAGTCTCAAGATTTTATGACCTGAAACTGTTCTGCTGTGTTTTTACCACATCTGGACTAACTGACACCATTTAATGGGAAATATTCTACTGAACTAAAAAATAAGTTTGCTCATTCACTGACTGATGTAATGTCTTACAGTAATCTGCAAGATAATTCACTATATCAAATACAGTTCTGACTTATTTTTGATATTTTACCACCATTGGGAATGGGGGACAACCAAACCTCAGTTAATAGAACATTAAGACAACATTGTTCTTACACTTTGAGGATGTTGGCAACCAGACGTCCAAAAGCCGCCCCACAGAGCAGTGAGGGGACAAAGAGACCACTTGGTACAGACACACCGTAGGTCCAACAGGCCAACAGGAAGTACAGCAGGAAGAACACTGACAGAGTCACAGGACTGAAGGTACCTAATGGGAGAACAAGATGCAGGTGGTCATCATCAACAGTGAATGTTAATAATAATATGGGTTCCCATCCCCCCCAAATTCTACAAAGAGTTTAAGGATTTGCTTATACCTCTTCTTATAGATGTAATTAACCTAGCATCTAAAACAAAAAGCCTCCCTGATTCATTTTCAATGGCTATAATTACAGTGATCCATAAAAAAAACAAAGACCCCTTAAAATGCTCCTCCTTTTGACCAATTTCACTCTTGAATGCGGATTATAAATTGATTTCTAAAGCTTTAGCAAACAGGTTGAGTAAATTCTTACGAAAATTGATAAACCTAGACCAGGTTGGTTTTATCCAGAAGAGATTCTCTGCCAGTAACGTGTAGGTTACTTAATGTTATTCATATGGCAACCTCCAATACTGAACCTAGTATAGCTGTTACCCTGGATGCTGAAAAGGCCTTTGATAGGCTTGAGTGGCCCTATTTATTTAAGGTTCCCTAACCCTAACCCTTTTATTAATTGGGTCAGAACGCTTTATAAGGAACCACAAGCCAAAATAATTACTAATGGACAAATGATATAATTCTGTACTTAACAAATCCACTTGATTCCCTTGCTAAATTAAAAACTGGTTTGCATATATTTGGATCTGTCTCTGGATATAAAGTAAATTACGACAAAAGTGAAATTCTCCCACTCTCAAACTTTGACTATGTTGAATATCAGCAAAGGGGCCCGTTTAAATGGTCTCCAAGTGGGATAAGATACCTTGGAATTATGGTGGATAACAACCTTAAAAATGTATACAAACTCAATTACTTACCACTAGTTAGTCGAATAAATACAGGATTTACAGAAATGGACAAATTTACCCATTACTTTGATTGGCCGAAAAAATAAATTGCATTAAAATTAATATATTACCAAGGCTGCAGTACCTCTTTCAGTCCTTACCAACTCCAGTGCCACACAGTTTTTTTTAAAAACCTTAATAAACATATCAGACAATTCATATGGAATGGTAAGACTCCAAGGGTCTCGATAGAAAAACTTACATGGGACTGTCTTCGACTGCCTAACCTTGAAAAGCATTATTTGGCTGCCCAAATGCGACTTGTTTCTTTTCTTTTTGAAAGGGAAAATGTCCCACCTTGGGATTCAATTGGAATGTACGCTCTTAAAGAAAATATTCCTGCCTGACTTTATCTATAAATGAACACCTACAACTATCTCCAGAAGAACTGACAACCCTGTCTTGATTCATATCATCAAAACCTGGCATGAAGTCCAAAATATTGACTAAAAAGTATTTCTCCAAAACACCACTGAAACAGAATGAACTCATATCTATGTGTGATAATAAGACCCTGGAAGTGTGCACCAGAAAGATTCATCATCTGGAGGACTGCTATGAGGATGGATCCCTGATGTCTTTGAGGACCTAAGGAGGACGATGATCTGTCCAGCAGAAATTTTTATTATTTTTATTTTTATTTACAGTTAAGATAATTTCTAAATCTGTTTTGGGACCTGAAATGACACTACCCATGCTCAATGATCTGGAAGGACTGCTTCATGAGGGTAACGCAGACTGCCTTATCTCAAAAGTGTACTCTCTCGATGGATGATGCTCCAAAACCAGGTTTACATAAATCAAGGGAGAAATGGAGACTGACTTGGTGTGACAATGGTACAGAGCTCTGGTCTGAATTGTGTCAAAGAGTCTAACTGCCACTATTAACTCCAGATACAGGCTGACCTATTATAACTTCAATCTATCTTACACCACAGAAATGTATAAATATAAACCTGAGATATCCAGCTTGTGTTTTAGATGTAGTATAGAAGATCATTTGCACTACACTAGGTTATGCACAAAACTTAACACATTCTGGCATGATTTTTCTGACATTATGACAAAACTTTAGTACGTCTATTAGATCCTCAAATCTGCTTATTAGTAGATACTACAAATATTGAGGCACGACAGAAAAGCTCAAAAGAAGTTTCTCTCATTCCTGTGTGTTTCAGGAATGCATCATCATTAGTCTGACTCAACTTTCTAGGAAGATGGTTTTCAGAAATGAATATGTGTTCCATTAAAATTACATATACATCAGGAAAGACTATATATTATTACAGAGATGGCAGCCTTATTGGCATATATGGAGACATTGCCATCTATGATGGATTGTAGATTTCAATCTTTGCTGTCATGCTTAATGTTTGTCTACCTTCTCTCATTGTTTTAATTATCTTTATTATTTTTTTATTATTTGTTTGTTTGTTTGTTTGTTTGTTTGTTTATTATTATTATTATTATTATTATTATTATTACTCTCTCTTTGTTGGTGGGTGGGTTGGGAGAGGGGTTTGGAGTTGTGCGTTTGTGTTTTCATGTATATCTTGTTAAACTGAAAGTTGAAAAAATAAAATATTCTTAAAAAAAAAAACCCAAAAAACAGTTCATTTGAGGATTTTCAGTCAGGATTTAGAGTGCATCATAGCACAGAGACCGCACTAGGCAAAGTTACAAATGACCGCCTAATCGCATCAGACATAGGACTCTCTGTACTTGTTAGATCTTAGTGCCACATTTGATACCATTGACCATCAAATTCTTTTACAGAGACTGGAACATCAAATTGATTTTTGAATTGAACTGAAATTAATTTTCATTGTTATGCCGATGAAAATTAATTATACTTATCGATCAAGCCTGATGAAACAGGACCAGTTAACTAAACTCCAAGCATGCCTTAAGGATATAAAAAGTTGGATGACCTACAATTTTCTGATGTTAAATTCAGACAAAACTGAAGTTCTTGTAATTGGACCAAAACACCTCAGAAACTCTCTTTCTAGAGACTTTGTTACTTTAGACGGGATCACCCTGGCCTCCAGCTCCACCGTAAAGAATCTTGGAGTTGTTTTTGATCAGGATTTGTCCTTTAATGTCCACATAAAACAAATTTCGAGGACTGCATTCTTCCACTTATGTAACATCGCCAAAATTAGATGCATCGTGTCTCAAGCGGATGCAGAAAAACTAGTCCACACATTTGTTACTTCTAGGCTGGACTATTGTAACTCTTTGTTATCAGGCTGCTCCAATAAGTCTCTTAGGACTTTGCAGTTAATTCAGAATGCTGCTGCACGTGTTCTGACAAGAACCAAGATCAGAGATCATATTTCTCCCATTTTGGCTTCTTTGCATTGGCTACCTGTTAAATCTAGAATAGACATCATATCTAAAAGAGCTCATAGTACCTTACTACCCTTATAGAATACTAGTCACTCAAGACTTTTAAGAGTAGACTTAAGACTTTCCTTTTTGATAGAGCTTATAGTCAGGGCTGGCTCAGGTCATCCCTTAGTTATGCTGCTATTAGACTTGTCTGTTTGTTTGTCTGTCTGTGTCTAAAATAATATTATAAAGAGTACAGTCTAGACCTGCTCTGTATGAAAAGTGTCATGAGATAACTTTTATTATGATATGGCGCTATATAAATAAAACTGAATTGAATTAGACTGGATGTATACCACATAGACAATATTTCATACCCAAGCTGTGACTGCTGCGAAGGCCCTGTTGAAATAATAATAATTATTATTCCTCCACAAGAAGGTGTATGTACTTGAAAAGTACACTGTGCACACGTCAATGGTCCCAGGAGGAAATGTACAACTCATAAGGGTCTTGTGCATAGGTCTGGCAAAATAACTAGCTTGTAGCAAGTTTCACCGATTCATTTTTAATTTAATGGTCATTTTTGGCAATTTACGTTGTGAAAGTGGGGATGACTCTGGCTGTCGCAATCTTAGTGGTCCTGCCTCTGCCACCTCCAAGCTAATCTTAAAAAAATGGGCAAAGATGTGGATCGTCAGTCAACCTGAGGTGGGCTCAATGAAGCCTGGTTGCTCAAACAAGCTGCCTGTAACTAACCCACCTGTCAATTTTTGTTTTGCAGCTTTAGTAAATTTTTGTTACTTCCATGCACTTAATATGCACTTTTACAACCCACTCTTACTAAGCCAAGCTAAGCCAAATTTTTATTGGTAGAAACGTGCTTGGCTATTTCACTAGAGGCAGATTTATGTAGAGAGCATGTAAATATAAAGCATTTGAAAAAGTCACGTACAGTTTGCAAGATATAAACTAAAACTGACTTCATTATCCCCAATAAAACTGTAGATAACATAAGAAATACATAATTTTGATTTAGCAAACATGGAGCTATTAAGAATGTGTGTTTGATAAGCCTATCTTACCATCCTGGTGGAAGAGTTGATGGATGGCAGCTTCCTGGGGGTTGAAGAATAACGTGGCCATGTCATTGTAGGTCTTATTGGTGCAGAAGAACTGGCGGATGGTTGAGTTGATGTCCTCACTGCCAGACACCTGAAAACAAAAGACAGAACTTAATATGAGATAATAAATACATAATACTGAATGTAGCGTGTGTGGTCAGTGGACTGTGCAATGTGTTGTGTGGATTCTATTCTATTCAAGAAACATTTTAGAGCTAACATTAGTGTAGGCAAGAGAACATTTTAAGACTTCATTCAAACTTTATATCTTGTTCAGGCCTTTTCATATGGAAACTGAATTCAATGTTTTTAAAGAATTTTCCAGATCTGTAAACTCTTCTTGTTTTTCAGAATTTATAACATAGTACTGAACTTTGAAAGACTGATGATGATTTGGGAGACCTTGTGAAAGTGGACTCATGGCACTAAGCTGGTTAACCAGCGTGCCACGATTCACTGCAGCACCTGACACTGTCTTAATGTGAATGCCTAATGATGGAGGAAAGGACTCATACTTACTGTGGTGTTAAGGGTTGTGGGGGAGGATAGTTCACGACATTCACCCAACAGCATGGAAGCTACAAATATCACCACTGTTGTCACCATGGTAACCAGCAGACTCTCAAGGACTCTGGAAAAGTCCAGCAATCAGATAATTACTAATTACATGCTTGAAAGGAAATTAGTGTGACAATATTTTGCCAGGGTGTACCCAGCCTCTTGCCCAAAAGTCAGCTGGGATAGGCTTTAGTCTGGATTTTCAATTATGGAAAAGCAGATCTGATATTAAGATAAATTAACAGTTAACAGGCTTTCAAAGTTATGTCATGACACTTTCCATATAGAGCAGGTAGAGACCGTACTCTATATAATATTATATACAAAGATTCAACAATTCCCACCATGAGCAAACAATCATAAAGATGGACTATTCCTTGTGTCAAAGGTGATGTAGCAATCACCTTATAAACTTGGCCTTGGGGTGGATGTTTCTGATGCGATACTTGGCCAGGTTCTTGTTCATGCAGTTGAAGAGCGCCCCCAGCAGGCCACCCACCACTCCCATCAGGATAAAAAAGGCCAGGTCCACTGCTGTCCACAGGTGGCAGTTCTTATCTCCATCTGGACACTGATGAGCAAGTTTTTCAACAGAGTTAAAGTGGTACACTACTGTACTGATATGTTATATCACACTGCCAATGAATAATACATATACATTTTATTCATAAAAAGGCTAGATTGGACAAATATATTTCAGTTATTCTGAGCTTATTTCAAAGTTCGTTGCTGGTTGTTGTGTTGTGTGTGTTGTTTTGGGGTTTAATTTTGTTTCTGTCAACTTTGTCAAGTGAAAAGGGTTTCTGATGAGTTGACAAGACAATCAAGCTAGTCTTAAAACTTGATTGAGAAATCAGGTGTACAACTATATTTTCTGTTTGATGAGTAAAATATGTGTATAAGAATATTTATTTTCCTTCTCTGGGTATTTTGTTCATGAAAGCTAAGAGAGGTTGTGGCTTGCACTGAATTCACAACTCATTAAAATTAATAGCAGTTCTCAAATGTTTTGACAGATCAGAACAGTAATAGATTGGAGCTCCAGGGTGAGGACAGTTATGAGTTCATCACCAGTGGTTGGTCCTGGATGGTGGAAACAGGAGGTTAGTGTCTAGTTAAAAGGAGGTTGCAGGAAGGAGTGTGGTGTTGGACAAGATGGGTGAAGTAGGGGAGGGCTTTATGCAGATGATGCAGTCCTCTATTTACCTTTATCTATTTAGTCTCCTAGCGAGGCAGTGTTGGTAAGACAGAGATCATATGCATATGCACACTATGAATTTCTCTAATTTTTCATATTGTAGGACAGTAAGGGCTGAAGCACCACCATCTACCAGACAAAAAGCCTGTCCGCTGACATCACCATCACATACTAACAAGATAGAATCTACTTAGTTTTGAGAGTTTTACTTATTTTTCTTTTCTCAAATTAGTCATCAACAGTCTAGCCCCAGAACGTCTTTCCAGATATATCCAAAGACATGACAGTAGCAGAGTAATTAGGAGCATGGTGGATGGCAACTGTAAAACACCACACGGATCTACATTTGGACAGTCAGCTTTCTCTTATTCTCAGCCACTGCAGTTTCTCCTTCACATTTAGAACAGGAGGATGAGTGGAAGGGGTTGCAATCCACAAGTACACTGCTAGAGGCAGAGGTCCTATACACCGATCCTTGAAACAGGTATTGATTTTCCCCCATCCACAGTAGTGCATAAATCTGTTTGTATGCTCTGTATGATCCCTGTCTGCCTCTCCACACTGGGGCACACTGACAGCTCTCTACAGATGCTTTAGATCCTCTTCCATGGAGTCGGTCATGTTGAAGCATCATGTTTCTACAGTAGGCCAGAATGGACAAAACAAACATTGGCTCCAGAGAGGAGGTTTTCTGTTATGGCTCCATATGCCACTAAATCCTATACACAGAGCATTTGAAAGGATGATACGTTTCAGTATTTGACATGCAGAGAGGTTCTGTTCTGTTACATATAACCAGGGGTACAATCAAAGTGAAATGCTTTTGTAATCAATGAAAATCTTTAATAGCATAGGATTTACTTAGGAAATTAACAATGTATGAATAAAAAAAACAATCATTTAAACACATGTGCTAAATTAAGGACAATGACTATTTACCTTGAACTCTCCAAAGTTGAGCAGACCAGGCAGCTGGAAAGAGCCCCACTTGTTAAAGTTAATCCCCGAACGGAAGAAGTTGAGAGTGAAAGTGGCTGACATGGAACAGAAGAGCTGAAATAAAACAGAATGGATTTATGGACATTTAGTCTTCTCTACTTACAGTACTTATTTACCGTTTTTTAGTGCTACATCATATTATATCACCGTGCTAGAACACTGCACTCTCAGGATGCTGGGTTCCTTGTGGTTCCTATAGACTCCAAAAGTAGAATGAGAGCCAGAGCTTTCAGCTATCAAGCTCCTCTTCTGTGGAACAAGCTCTCAGTTCTTGTTCAAGAGGCAGACACCCTCTCCACATTTAAGAGTAGGCATAAGACTTTCCTTTTTGATAGAGCTTATAGTTGGTGCTGGCACAGGTGAATCCTGAACCATCCCCTAGTTATGCTGATATAGGCCTAGACTGCTTAGGGACATGATGCACTGAGCTCTTCTCTTCTTCTCTCCCACTCCATCTGTACACATTCTTATCCATTAATCCATGGTACAACTTCTGTCCACTCTTCCGTAATGTTGTGCTTTGTCTTCTCTCCTCTCTCATTGTTTCACTTTATGCAAGTAGTTATGTCTCTGGAGTAGTTGAGTCTGAATTTATGAACCTCTTAAAAGGAGGTTTTCCCTTGCCACTGCCACCAAGTGCTTAGTTATGGTGGGAATTGTTAGGTAAAAATGTGTAAAGGAATATGTAAAGTGTCCCAAGATGATGTGTCATATACACCTTTTCAAGTATAGATTTTCTTTCATACATACTTTCAAGGCTATATTTGGCGCTATGTAAATGAAATTAAATTCAAGAGAACAGAAATGTCTCAGCAGTCAGTGTTTTTTGAATAAGGTGTCATACCACTTTCCAAGTGAGGGACTGATTCCAGAAAGAGGAGCCCTCCTCCAGACTGAAGAGTGTGCCACCTATAGGAGCACCAAAGGCAGCAGCTACCCCAGCAGCAGCGCCTGCTGAGACAAAGTCTCGCTTGTCCCTGAAGAACAGTGAAGACAACACAATGAGCTTTGCTTGACAATATTTGCATCATATTTTGATTTCCAGGGAAGCAGTGAACAGTGTTCAGTGTTTTAATAAGAGTGCGTACCGCAGCCATACCTGTCACTGCGGAAGTAGGGAAAATTAAATTTGATCCTCTTCAACGTGATGCTCTGAAACTGAGAGAGAACATCTGATGAGCACACCGAAGGGACAATAATAATCAAATGCATCAGTGGCTGGACCATTTAACAGTTAATTGAGTTGTAAAAATACAACTCAATCAAACTGTATCCAACAAAATATTTGTCAAGTCCTATCAAATTAAGCCAATATGAGGCTCCAACAATTTACCACAGTTTCTGTGCTGAGCTAAAATGAAGACACGTACTAAAAAGGACACCTGCTTGTTTGTGTACATCAGCATGATGAAGCCTCACATTAGCTTCGGCTTTGGGATGTGTTTTACACAGAATACCCATACATACATGACATATATTAAATACACACATACATACACACTAAAAACGTAGTATATATTAAAACAGTATGAACCTTTAAATCTTAACACAGACTATTAGTATGAGTACTTTGTGTTCAGGATGTGTGGCGGTGTACCTGAGGAAGACCAGCTCCCACAATGGCTCCACTGTGTATCATCGGACCTTCTTTCCCCACAAACAGACCTGAGTGGAAATACACCAAGTCAGAGGCACTGTCCACCTCCCTGCTCTTTACTGAAATCTGGAGTTAGAGGTTCAAACAGTTTTTCACCAGTTTTCAGTCCAGGATTTTTTGTGCGGTCCTAAAAGGAGACCACGTGATGTCACGCGGTGACCACCCGGCCCCCCTTAGCACAACGGTATAAAAGCCTTCAGCACTGTGATCTCAGTGTTGCTCTAAGCACCCTGAGCAGAGCAGTATTATGTAAAAAGAAATTCACTTTCTTTCCCTGTCTATATGCCAGGAAATTAGCCACATTTACTGTCATTTAGGGTTCAAATGTAAGCTGTCAGCCACTTTAATCCACACAGCTCTCTGTCATAATTTACCTCCAGCAACACTGAACAGGACTCCAGCAGCTTTGCAGAGAAAAGTTCGCAGCCTGACAATTCCAGGAATTTTCACTCCATTCAAGTAACTTTTGATTTCTGGGATCCCCGAACCTGCAGCTACTGGCTATACAGGGAGCCAAAACATAGCATGTTAGCATCATCACATGGTTCACAACACTTTGTTTGAATTCAAATGAAACAACACAATCTATTGATACCAGGTAAAATTTGGTCAAAAGCTTCCAAACTTTACCACCTTAGTGCCAGCCTGTGCCATTTTATCCCAAAGTGTCCAGGAGAATGTTTGTGTAGAACTCTTTCATCTTTCATGTGGGGATGTTACTCACCAGTGGCTAGACTTCATGCTAGAATTTCATTGTAACAAATATGGTTCTTCTTGAAGGAGATTTTCAGGGGTCCAAGCCCAACATGCTTGGAACCCTATTGAAATCTCTCAGGTTTTTAGGAGTATTAGTATTATTATATGGGCCTATATGGGCCACAGAATCCCTTGTGTTAATATTATGATTATCATTTTTGTTTGTCTTTATCTGAATGAATCACATTTTTAAGAGCCTAAAGGTGCTAAAAATCATGAAACATGGCACACATGTCAGAAGTGGCAAAAATTTAGATTTTGCTCAAGGGTGCAGCAAAAAGGTGTGATAGCAATATTTCAATAAAACAGGCCCACGGCACATTTAACCTAGATGTATCAACAGGGTGTGTGTACTTATACAGACTCTTTCTAGTTTTCTGACCACTCTTTTACACTACATACCTCATTTGCCTATTCACACACATTCATACAGTGATGGTATTGGCTGCCATGCAAGGTGCCAACTGCTCATCAAATAGGAGCTAATTAATTCACACACATGCACACACCAATGGCACAATGCTGAATATGCTGAATGGGCAGAATGTGTGCCTTGACCATCATGATGTGGTCTACACTTGTAGATATTCTGTAGCGCCACATAGTGATCAAAGGAAGTGACCCTTAACTCCTTTGTGTAATATCCTAAACACATCAAAAGTCTGAACTGTGTGGACCAACATCTGGGAAGAACGCCATAGCCACTTTACTTCCCAGCGCACACAGGGTGCAAGGGCCCATTCAGCATTGTTTGCAGCTTTAATTGTTAGACCAGCAGAAAATAACTTCAATCGAAAAAACTGATTATATCTGTGCAGTCTTACCTCAATGAGGACGAGCACACTGGCGATAAAGATGAAAGTCATGTTGAATGCCAGGAGCTCCAGCAGAGACAGAGGGAGACAGCCTTTGTCCGTACACTTCTCTACAGCTGGAGGTGTTCAGCTAAGGTAGAATAACCCCCCAACACTGAGGATAATCCTCTTATATCACTTTATCAATACAACAGCAGTTACACAATGACTTGTAACACCTAGAAAATGTTTTTTTTTCCCAGGCAGCATTCTATAGGTTTATTGTCCAAACATACTGTAAGTCACCTGTGTGACTCATCAGAGACTGAAATAACTTAACTTACAATGGCGTTATTTTTTTACGAAGATTTAATATTTTTTAAATGGGCACAACTATATTCTTGAACTATTGCAACTTTTATGCTGTAAATGATGTTTATTACTATTTGTTCAGTTATGGCCCATTCTTGTAATAATTAGACTACTTCCTCATAGAATTACTCTGGTTGTATCTTTGTAATATCAAAACTTATTAACATTGCGATGTCTGGATTAAATATTCTGACCTCACAGTGGTCCTGACAGGCTGCTGCAGAGTCAGACCACATCACAGACTGTATTTTAAGCACCATTTTCATAAAAGCTTCTGTGGGTCATTGAACACTGATGTGAGAATGAAGTCTGCTGTTTCATACTTAGAACTTTGCAGAGAATGTTAAAGGATACAATCACCAACCACAGCAAATTTGATTTTGGTGAAGAGGCGTACAAAGAAATCCACAAACAGGCCCACCTGAAAGAGACATGAAGGCAACATTCCCTGGTCATCAGAAACATGTTGAAACGTAGCAAAGAAAAAACAATGTATCTGAAAGGCACCTACCAGCCCCACTGACACTCCAATAGCAAACATCATCATCCACCGTACTGCTTCATACTTTTTGGCTTTCTATTGGCAGATGAAAAAATGTTTACAAAAAGATTCAACAGAAAATATCTGAAAGTGAGAACTGAATGCAAATTCTGGACTGAAACCTCAAGTACTAACTTTTTACTCAGATCTCCAAGTTGTTTTTGTCACACTAACTAAACATTAAATAGCAACAGATACAAATCTATATATCATGTTGTTGTGAGGAGATCTACACTAACAGCATTTGTTGCTTTGATCTCATGTTTTTTGTCTCCATAGTCACTGATGATATTTTTGATACATGATGGTTTCATATTTCTGAAATAGAATCAAGAAATAAATTACCTGAGCAGAACATTACATATGTGACAAATTTCCACCCATGAAAAAAACTAGAGAAACACTGTAGTACATCACAGCTTCTTCAAACATCATTTATACTAAAGACCTTATTATCAGTACTGTGTAGATCCTCAATCAAATATTCAAAACAATAAGCATTTCCCATGGTTTATAGTATGTGACATTCCTGCTGGAGGTTTGAGAGGGTGAAGACACACAAATCAAATATCATCTGGATGCTCTGCAGATATGTTATCCACATCTGAGAAAAATACACTTTGAACTTATTTTACCTTGTTGTCCATCCCCTCCAGAACCTCCACATGGGGCTCGTTGATGCAGCGGTCATAATCCAAGCTCTGTAAAAGTCCAAACAAATACTATGTAAATATTACCTCTACTTTCATCTGTGTGCTGGCATGAACCCATCAACACTGGCTTCAAATCTTTTTCCTAATGATGTGTTTTCACCTCATAGTCCTTCCTGGGTAGAATCTCATCTTCTTCATCCCGGATTTCCCCGAGGATTGTCTTTGAAAAAGAAAGACATACAGTAGAATTAGAATACAGACACATCCAGCAGTGCAGGGACAGACAGAGTTCACAACATGGTGAGTTGACTTATTTTGCAAACGTACTAATACTTGACAGAGAATATGCTCACATAATATGGCCTTCAGGTAAATTCAGCATATTGATAATCTCTCCCAATCAACACTTCTGCCAATGACTGAATCGATGATAGCCCAGATAGCAAGGCAACATTGATTCAATGTTGGTCTGCTATCTGGGAGGTATAACAGGGTATAAACATCAAACATAAAAGTTCATACATTGTCTGAATGGTCTTAAGGAAGGGAGCTGGATTCCAAAGAAAAGAAAGACTTGTAAAGTGAATTCAGTCAAATGGCTTTTCCTCCACATGCTTAATGAAAAACAGAAAACAAAAATACTGCCAGTTCATTGTGTGTTGTTTGAAAGAGCTACATGACAACCCAGTCACTGAGCAGCAGGGTGGAGCAAGCGAGCCAGAATATGGCACTGAGGAGTTCAGGTGAAATTCAGAGAAACATATCCTGATAGAAAATAATGAGGAGATCCCCTCCAGGCTCAGATGGTGAATATATCTCACCAGTTCTTCGGGTGTCCGCGTCTCTCCTTCTCGACAGCAACACTGGCAACAAAAACAGTTTCCACAACACGCCATCTTCGTTGTTGTGGCGTGCTGTGTTCAGTGACTACGGTAAAACCCTGAAGATTTTCCTCATTTGAAAAGATCAAACTCGCCAGAAAAACACATTTAGTCAGCACTGCATGTGACAGCATGTTTCACCTGACAGCGTGTTTTACAGCAGGTGAGAGGATCACACTGCAACTGTGTCCTAAAGTTGGATTTTAAAATGAAACATTAACGCCGTCGTAAACGTTTTCATATTTCCTATGGCATCCAAACTAACCATGGGCGTCACTTCCACAGTGTTATATGACGAAGAAGATGAAAAGACGTTCCACACTATCAAAGCTGCGTCTCATTTACGCACGAGTCTCTAAACGTGTCTTTAGAATTTACACATGAAGAGAGTCAGATAGAACTGAATGGGATTGTTGTGATATTGCAAGGACAGCTATTTGATTAGTTAGGAACTGGTGCGGATTTTATATTTGTGAATGTATTATTGCGCAATTTTGAGTCCCCTAAAGACATGTCGCGTTTGGTGTCCGTGGGGAAACGTGATAGCGTTAGTTTATTCTACTGGAACAATTGTTCACAATCAGCGTTCAGATAATAAACTTTTGTTTATCATTGTAAACAGATATGGTGATATCTCGGGTTGACAAGGATGTGTATTCATTTGAACTAAAATACAACAACAAAAACAATAAGAAATGACACGTGTGCGTCACGTTCAGGATGAAACGTTTATTAGAATTTTAGAATGAGGGCCAGGTTCATAAAGATGATGTGAAATTTGTCTTTACAACAACTTTACGGACCGACACGAGGAGTTAAGCACTCGTTTCTTTCATCATTTGTGAATAAACGTCTCGTTTCCCATGTTAGATGATGCAGCACCGTCTCTCGTTAGTGCCAGCCGGTGTTTCGGTTCAACGAGCCACCCTGTTATCTGGTGACTGCCACCCGTCTGGCTGTGGTAGCTACGACAGCTGTTGAAAACAGGAAGATACGTAGCTGTCCTCGTGAATGGCTCCTTGTGTAGTTTTTTCATTAACGTTACAATGCCACCAAAATAAATCAATTTGTCTTTCTTGTCTCATTCGATAGCTGTATTTCAACAGCTGTTGTTAACTACGACATCCGCAGATACACTCGGCTAAAGGTAGCCACAGTTAACACAGTCGCTCGTTAAACCGTTACACCGGACACTCTACTCTTCCAGCAGACTACCCATGTGCATTTCTTTCTCTAGCAACTAATGTCCCGTCTTGGATGGAAACAAATACACAGGCGATCACAAAGACGACCGGCTGCGGGAGGTGGGAGAAGCAACATGCGCTTTATGTTTCCCGACGTAGAGAGAATTTTCCCGGGTTTGGCTTGAGGCTTGTTATGGAACTTGTGCATGGTTTCATGTAATAACCAGTAGGCTAACCTCGCTCGTGAGACATGAAGACAGCTAGCGGGCTTTAAATAGGTGTTTGCTGCTACCATTCGTCTTCACTCGCATGCCAACTACAAATAAGGCAGTTTAGAGGTAATCCTTAGTCCTTAGTCCTTGGTATACTGGGGCCAGGTGGGGAATGGTAGGGTGGCGGTTGTTTAACTTTCAATTGAGTCTGTATATTGTCAAAGAGCAACAGTGACAAAATGCGTGGTCAAGTGAGGTTAAAGCAACATTTCTCAAATCACATAACCGAGTTCTTTTCTTTCCTTTAGTATAATTTGCTGTCATGGTGAACCACGTTCAGCGAGTGGACTGTAGTAGGCAGTCATGCAAGAGCGATTCCAGCGGGGCCAGCAACAGCGGCGGGGAGAGCTCCAAGGAGAGCTCCCGGTGTTCTACGCCGGTTTTGGACGCAGACCGGGCGGACAGGCTGCGAGACAAGATGCGGAGGAGGATGGAGTCTGGAGACCGCTGGTTCTCGCTGGAATTCTTTCCTCCTCGCACAGCCAGTGGAGCTGTCAACCTCATCTCAAGGCATGTGAAATAAAACTGGATTATATAGAAATATGATGTGCTTAGAATCGAACCACAGAGCCCACCCAAAGGTTAGACACAAGGACACGTTCAGACAATTTAGTGAAACGTTGTACTTTCTTATTTTAAAAATCTTTGTCTCAGCACAAACTCCACTGTCCTCTGGCTGCCTTGTTCAACAACAGTGGGCCAATAGCTCCAAGAAGCTAGTTGAATTATATGTCACAGTGATCCATTTTGATTCAATTCTGGAGTTCCTGAAAAGAGGGTTACTGAAAGTACAGAGATCAATGGCAGGGTTCATCAACATGGCACTATCACTAGTGATTCAAACAACAGCTGGACCGTGTTTTTAGAACATGTCATTTTTCTTCAGATTTGACCGTATGGGCTCTGGAGGACCGCTGTTTATTGACATTACCTGGCACCCAGCAGGGGACCCAGGCTCAGACAAGGAAACCTCATCCATGATGATTGCCAGCACAGCAGTCAACTATTGTGGTCTGGAGAGTATCCTCCACCTGACCTGCTGCAACCAGACCAAAGAAAAGATTACTGGTTACTTGGGCAAAGCAAAGCACCTGGGCCTCAAGAACATCATGGCACTCAGGGGAGGTAAGAAAGGTGACATTCATAATTACCCCTCCTGTTGTCTTCGGGTCAATTTGACCCATTTTCAAAGGTTAATATGTCATAACTTTGGTTTTCTGCCATATAATTGCCTGAAAATGACATGGATGGTTCCACACTATGGTCTTTGCAAGTCAAATTAATTATGACTATTTTTGTTGAATTATGTGTGTTTTATTAAAATTTATAGCATCTGTGGTCTTCCCGGGTCAATTTGACCCGCCCACATTTAGTGGTGCAATGGGTCACACTATTGCGCTTTCCAATGAGCACGCACACACACATGCACACACACACACACTCACATACAGACACACACAGTCACATGCACACATGGAGACACACACAGACAGACACACACACACACACACTTCAATGAAACAGGTGTTCCAACTCTTTGTAAATTTGTAAACATTGGCATTGGGTCTCCAGACAACACACAATTTCAAAGCTACACATTTGTAAACATGCACATACACACACACACACAGTCACACATGCACACACTCACACACACAGAGACACACATTTTGTGCTTTATAAACAGTCAAACTAGACTGGTCAGTTTGACCCGGGAGGACAACAGGTTAGACTATTTGCTGCCATTAAAAAAAATTGAAATGGTTTCAAAACAATATCCTGACTAAACTTTGACATATACCAGTCTGTGATAATGCAGCAACATATGTGCCTCTGATCCTAACTATAGTCAAAATAATTCATAATTCCTGCTTTTTTTTAACTCAAAAATGTGTGGTGGTAACTTGTAGTTAATGACTCTGAGTGGTTGGAAAAATTCATAAAAGAGGAGTAAATGTTAGTTCCACCCCTGCCCAAACTGTTTGTTTGTTGATTAAGAGAACTGTGTTGAAATGGCACGTATGAGGGAGACATGTACTGTGATCTCTGTATAATGTGTGTTTTTTTTTCTGCTGTTTTCATGTTCAACAGTTCAGTCCTATTAGTTATGTCATATAAATGCAAAATGTTGCCTTAATAAACAATGTGGCTTCCAGCTGAGTGGTGATGTACTGATCTTTCTCCAGACCCAGTGGGAGCAGACTGGGAGGAAGAGGAGGGAGGCTTCAACTACGCCATCGACCTTGTTAAACATATCCGGTCAGAGTTTGACGATTACTTTGACATCTGTGTCGCTGGTATGTGTTGTTCCTCCACATTGGTAGTAGACAATTTAAGTAAAACTCCCTTTAAAGAATCAGTAAGTGAATTAAATATGTTTGTGTCTCCAGGATACCCCACAGGCCATCCTGAGGCAGAGAGCTATGATGAGGATCTCAGACACCTAAAGGAGAAGGTGGATGCTGGAGCAGACTTTGTTATCACCCAACTGTTCTTCAGGGCAGAATCTTTCCTGAAGTTTGTGGATGACTGCAGAGCAATTGGTATCACATGTCCCATCCTACCTGGAATCTTTCCCATTCAGGTAACTCACTGCTGCTTCCATGAATAGAAATACTGTTCTTATTATCATGAACATATCACATATATATATATATTTTTTATGGCCTTCTACTGGTAAGCCAGTTCTACAGCTTCATGAAACTGCAAGAACCAATATCCTTTTTATTGTTTTTATCTTTTTCAAACATAGGCACAATATGTACTGTAAGTATGACATGCTTGCTTCATTAATTACGTGAAATAAAATAAAGAGTGATAGACAAACATTGGCATATTAAATGTAGAAGATGCATACATACTTATCCATAAAAGTAGGGTAAACAACAGAGTAGCTTTTAATGTGAATATGCAGTGATTGACAAAAGGCTTGACGGGATTCTTTGTTTTCATGTTTTTTTTTCAGTAGCCTGATTGCAAAGAGTTCACTGTGCTAATGCTGTAGCACTTTGTGTCACTTTGCCCTCATGCGTTTTATTGGACTTTCCAGAGTAGAAGTTAGCCAATAGATTTGCTAGGCCAATATTAGCAATGTTAGTATTAGCATATATGTTGGTTGATGAATAACAGGACATCAAACTCTGAAATATCAATAACCAAATAGTTTCTGGTGATCACCACATAATCTCCCGTGTGCACAAGACACCTAAAAGTTGAACCCCATAAACCGCAACCAGTCTTTTGTGCAGGAGAAACTCTCGGGTGCTCACCACAGACCTTTCTTTATGTCTCTGTAAAGACTCCATATTTTGAAGATGGAGTTAGAAGTTGAACTTTACCTTGTTCATCTCCAGGGTTACCAGTCTCTACGTCAGCTTGTCAAACTGTCAAAGCTTGAGGTACCAGAGGAGATCACCAAAGTCATCGAGCCCATCAAAGACAATGATGCTGCTATTCGTAACTACGGAATCCAACAGGCAGTGGAGATGTGCCGTGTGCTGCTAGACAGTGGCAACGTACCAGGCCTCCATTTCTATACACTGAATCGAGAGGTCGCGACCATGGAGGTGCTCCGACAGCTGGGCCTGTGGATAGAAGACCCCAGGTGACTAATGTCTCTCTGCTTGCTTAATACTCTGTAACGTCA
The DNA here is from genome assembly GCA_036365135.1 of Miichthys miiuy. Taxonomy (NCBI): domain Eukaryota; kingdom Metazoa; phylum Chordata; class Actinopteri; family Sciaenidae; genus Miichthys; species Miichthys miiuy. The sequence continues at coordinate 29,395,966 of CM071606.1, read as the reverse complement.
GTCTGCAGTGCCCAGTTCAAATGTACTTCATGCCCTAGCAAGGTATAGAAATGCTTTACGGTATTTCCAAGAACTTGAATTTAAACTTCAATAACGTTGACAGTTTTTATAACAAAAGAAATATGTGTGTGCTGTGTTATGTTTCCAATAAAGCATATCACATTTCACATGTATCTATATCACAGTATGGCTAGTGATCTGTTACACTGGAAATATAATGAAAGTTGAAAAATGTGACATCTACAGCCCTTAACAACACATTTTCATAGTACTCATCTATACATCAATAGCACAAACAGCATTCATGTTAAAGGGTGCTAAGTTATCCAGCATCAACAGTGTTGCTGTTTTGTAGATCAGGCCCATGGTATGGTATGGAATGGAATGGAATGGTTATAGTTTGAGAGCTTGTTTTGTTTGACAGGCGGCCTCTTCCCTGGGCAGTGAGTGCCCATCCTAAACGGAAGGTAGAAGATGTTCGACCCATCTTCTGGGCTTCCAGGCCCAAGAGCTACATCTACAGAACCCAGGACTGGGATGAGTTCCCCAATGGCAGATGGTGAGCTCAATTACCTGTGAACAGATACTACTACTATGATAATTATACATATGTAAATTATATTTTACAAAATTTGAATTTCCTCATTGATGCATTTTTAAATAAATAAATAATTTAATTATGTCATTAACAAATTTACTTTCTTAATTTGGATTAATAGAGTTATGTGAATGACTGAGTGTGAAGCCTACTGTCAAACGACTAAATGGTGTCCTGTTATTGATGTTTTCAGGGGAAACTCCTCGTCTCCAGCTTTTGGTGAGTTAAACGACTACTACCTGTTCTACTTGAAGAGCAAGTCATCCAAAGATGCGCTGCTGCAGATGTGGGGGGAGGAGCTGAAGAATGAAGAGAGCGTCTTTGAGGTCTTCACCTGCTACATCACAGCCCAACCAAACTGCCATGGTCACAAGGTAGACAACTGGAACAGCAAATGTTTCTACAACACAGAAGACTGATAACTTTCTTTACATCAAACTGTTGATGGTGTGTTTCATATGAGCTAAATTACTTTTTATATCACAGAATCTTTACAGAAGTCATTGACTTATTTTTCTAATCAGACTAGTCATGAAGTTGAAGAGGATCTCATTGATTTTGAACTTGGTAACTGTAGCTGAGAAGCTGTGAATATTCTGACTGAGGCTGCTCGATCTATAACACTTGACACTGTGTCTGTCAGAAAACAATAAAGCAGGATCTGATCTGCTTCCTCTATTATAGGCTTGTGACATACATATAGTGATGAGGATAGATGTGGATGGATATTTCTATTGGTTGTGGTTAAGTATTCAAGAATGCACAACATTCATTGGGACAACTCTGTAGTTCTGTCGACTGTCCAAAATGAAGTAGGTGGCGCATAATACCTAAACCAAACACACAGCCTGTGGGCAGCATGTAATACATTTAGAATATAGTGAAACAATTCAACGATCAATTCTACAATTACAGTTCTACAGTCATCTGTACATCAGCGGATATTATGTGTCCATCTGCACTCGGGTGTATCTTTGTTACACATCCAATAGGCCAAAGTGCTTATGTAAATTGTGGGTCCATCAGCATGACCAGTGCACCTTCCGCCAGGTCCTTGTGAGTAGCATGCCACTTCTGTCTGACTTGGAGACTGGGGATGGATGAATCTCGACCAAAAATGGTCTGCTAGGACCCGGGAGTGGCACCAGTGCTGTCTATTCAAAAGTCCAGTTTTGGGGTAAACAACCTGAGGCAGTGATCCATCTAGCCGCCCCATCAGCCAGGTGGCTGGGTGTCAATGGGTCAAGGTCAGCGATGCTGGAAGACACATAGGCCAAGGGCTTCGAATTCAGGATTCCCTCTACTTCAATGAGCACTGTCCTGAGAACCTCCTTGGACACAGGCTGAACACCAACTGTGTTCCATTAACATAAAAAGACAACTGTGGCTCCAGACTACAATGTGCTGAAGGTGAACACTGACATTCCCTTTGACTATTTGACTATTGACATCTATAGGGGTTTAAAGTCTGGCCACTAGCATGAGTTGGGCAGAATAGAGACAGACTCATATGCATACCTAATTGTATGTGAGAATGTCTCTATTTCTCCTTGATCAAGCTTCAATAAATATTACAGCATCAATAGAGGTGTAGAACGCAGACTTGGTGAAAACTTTGATGTCTCCACTAATGGCGATAGCATGCTCACGGAACTGCAACAGCACCCCCAAAAGTGAAGCACCAAGAGTTGGTACCCATTAAGGTTGAGGCCTAGGTACAGGTGAGAACAATTGAACACGATACGGTTCTTATTGAAATGGCTAACCATGTGGTGGGGTATGATTCTCCCCCCTGAGTGACAGCTTGAGAAGAACCACAGATTGAATCAATTTCTGGATCTCCTCACAATAGGCTGCAGAGCATTCTGGGTCTTTGCTGAAACACTTCTCAGTACTGCGCAGTTGGCAGGCTTGGGGAACTGGCATGTCCTTTTTGGAAGGCCAGTTAAGTGTCTGTATGGTTTCTATAGGCTGTTAATGGTGTAGGAGTGCTGTGACAGCTCCCTTGATTGCGAAGTGACTCTTGCTGTTGGATGCGATGAAGAAAATACACATTTAACATAGTGTAGACTTACTGAATCAAGTAATGTCAAGTAATTTGCTCTGGGTCAACTCAGTGGCTCGGATGTGTTATGTGTCAGTTCACCAATGTGTCGGCATGCTTTAAAATAAACACACACCACCACAGCAAACATCTGAACTGGACTTGGATCTCCCTTTAAAACTCTACTCAAACCTTCTCTCTCTCTCTCTCTCTCTCTCTCTCTCTCTCTCTCATATTTGTTTTTATTTTTATTTTGTGTGTGTGTTTGTGCGCCACGGCAGACCTTGAGCCAAGACCCTGATGTGTCAGGTGGTCGGTCAAGGTACTGCTCTTCATGGTTGTACTGACAGACATCTCTCTTCTCTGGCTGTTTCTTTCTCTTCTTGAGTATTCACAGCATGGAGGACCTGGAGGTGTTTGCCCTAAGAGTCCACAAGGCTACCGTAGGTCACACTATGGAAGCCTTGTGGACTGTCAGGTCACACTGAGTTACATGGTGAGATCTTGCACAACGCCAGCATCTGTTATGTGTCTTTATCCATTTAGAAAGTTGGTCTTAGATAGCTCCTGTATGGAGGAGCACTGGCTGAGATAGTGCTGTGTATTTTTGTTGTATATTTGGAGACTGGGGGCTGTCATGGTGTCAGTGTATGAGGTTGCAGAATTAAGGTAAGAATCTGGGGCCATACAGCGTTGAGGTCGATGCTACTTCATCTCTGGTGCCTGTGATGAGTTGTATGGGTGACACCTTAACTGCTGGTGAGGTGGCTATTGATTGATCCTTTATGACTTTAAGCTAAGTCATCAATTTCTCCAGCATGTTCAGCATAGGTTCGATGACTGTAGAAGGCTTGTTTGCTTCCTCAGTTCCTGGCCATGGATGGGGGTCAGGCCAGTCACCATCTTCTCCCTCCAGGGGGAGGTGGGAGGTACTTTGGAGGACCAGATTTTGCTTGTAGGGGTGGCCTATGCTCAGGTAGCACACAGTGTCAGGTAGGCTAGTTGGGACAGGGTGACGTGGTGAGTCGGAGTGTTGGACTGATCACATCAGCTTTTTCATATCTTCTTCAGTTCAGTCAGTTCTGCTCATAATGCTCTTTGAGACTCTTGTAGCTGCATTTTCTCCCTACGGATTTCCTCCAATTCTGACAGATACTGTCTGGGGAGTCTGGAAGTTTCTCTGAGGTACATGAAGGGCAAAATGGACCTATATGGCTCCCATGGGTCTCTTGGCCATTGATGGATCTGCATTCCTCGGTCAGGCTCCATCCAGTTGTTGATGGTCTGATCACATGAGCGATCCGATTCCTCTAATTTCACATGCCACTGAGCATCCTGACTACTGTGAGTGAGGGGTGTCATCTTGGCAGCTCCCCCCACTTTAGAATGCCATCCTCATCACTTTCAAGCCTTTGCTGTGCCCATAACTTGGGTTGTTGTCCTCCAATCGGACAGGAGGGTGGACAGACCTCTTTGGCCTGATTGTTGATCTCTGGATTGCTTGATGATTCAGTGACAAGTGTCCCAATCCAACTCGAATGACAAAAATTGCATTACTGCAGTACAAGCCCTGTCTTTCTAACAGTAACTGTGTGTTGAAACTGAGCCTGTTCTCCAAATTCGGTTTTACTAATCCAGGCATCATGTTACGTTAGCCAGCAACAGAACTAAGCTCATATTATCTCATACGTTGTGGGGATTTTAATTGCAGGTTGGATCCTGTGCTGGATCGATTTTTTCCCCAATGCTGGTAAAATGAGTGAATCTGGCTCACTCATTTTGTCCTTCATACCTTATTATGGTGTCTCTGATGTATGTCAATATCTCCATCCAAACAGGAGGGGGTATTCCTTCTGTCCACCAATGTCTAGGATAGACATATTTCCTTGTCAAGATCAACACTGGCCCTCACCTGTGGTTATCAGAGTGTAGTGATATCTGACAAGGCACAAGAAAATAAGCGTCTTTCCCAAAATGTGAAACTGATGCTTTAAAGAAAAAAAATAACCTGTAGTTGTGTAGCATTAACTGTCTATATATAAGACCATGTTGATCAGGCTATGGTTCCTTCTACTGCTAGGTAATGTGTTTGCCATGGAATGATGAGCCTCTGGCCCCAGAGACCAACCTGCTGAAAGATGAGCTAGAGAAGGTAAACAGACGAGGAGTCCTCACCATCAACTCCCAGCCCAACATCAATGGCAAATCTTCCACAGACCCTATAGTAGGCTGGGGACCTGCAGGAGGCTATGTCTTTCAGAAGGTAAGAGAACTTTTTGTCCTGTTTGTGCGTTTGGTTGGAATGGATAGAGAATGGGGTGGAATGGATAGAGAATGGGGTGGAATGGATAGAGTGGTGTTTTATCTGATATGGACTTGTAGTTAAAAAGTGCCTTTGTGATCTACCGACCACTCAAATGCTCATTAGGAGCCGTACAGTACTTCCTATCTGCTCACACTGATTCTAAGCTTGCTCATACACATACATTCACACTGACATCACAGCTATTGAGAGCAATTTGGGATTCTTGCACAATGACACTTTGATTGGACTGCAGCAATTAAACCCTCAAATTCCTACATGACCCACTCTATGTCCTGAGCCACAACCATCCAGATGTTACCTTAATCCTCTTGTTTTAAATCCAACAGGCCTATCTGGAGTTCTTCACCTCCAGTGAAAATGTAACTGCCCTCCTCAAAGTGTTGAAGAAGTATGAGCCTCGTGTCAACTACCACATTGTTAATGTGCATGTAAGTTTAAACAGAAAGCACCTGTCATTCCATGTTTGTGTGTGAGCATTTAGTTCAATATGTCACATTGAATATTATTTTATGCAGGGCCATAACCTCACCAACGCCCCTGACATGCAGCCTAACGCTGTGACGTGGGGGATCTTTCCTGGCAGGGAAATTGTTCAGCCTACTGTAGCAGACCCAGTCAGCTTTATGTATTGGAAGGTAAGATAAACGTCTGCCAGTGCTGAAAGGGATATATGTATATGTATATGTATATGTATATGTTCTATCACATCAGATCTTTTTACATCATTTTACACACCACAATAGTGTATATTGTGCTATCTAAGCAAGGATGATGTAAATAGCCCTTATAAGTAGGGAAAAATTAGATTTTTCTGTATGGTTGGAAATGCACCATAATATCAGATTATATTACATTCTTATATTCTATGAATATGCGTTGTTTCTCAAATATTATATCCCTGTTTAATTTGAGATAGATAAATATGATAAAAGAATCTAATTAGATTTGACCTGTTAAATTAACCACATGGTAGGTAACCATGGATGTTTTTCAGTAATCTCTCAATAGAGAGGCTCTAAGAGCAATAAAACTTATAATATATAATAATAAACAATAAAGCTTTTTGCCTGTATTATGGAAAGGTTAGTGAGGTAGAATTGGCACTTTGATGTGAGATGATGGGGACACGTGGTTGATGTGATTTTTAAAACAAAAATATAGGAATATTGTGTTTGCCTATTAACCTTTGTACCCTAATATTTTTTACTGGCACGAGTACCACATTGGACAAACGTGTCCAACGTGTTTGATGCCATGAAAAAGGCATATTTGAGAAAATCGAGTCCCTGGTAAAAAAAAATGGTGAAAAAAGCACATGAAAAGGGGGTTATTTCCAATATACTGAATGCAAATTAAATTTGGTTTGTGGGGATTATAACAGTCTTGGATATGTCATTGATGAGTAACAGGATTGATTTCCAGAGGTTTTTAGTTTTTTTTTAGTGTCAGATTAAAGAAATGGCTCCCATAGACTTCTATTCTTAAAAAAAAATGAATTGAAGTCTATGGGGCAATGGCATAAAATGGCAATCTGCGCACATGACACAGACTATCACACACACACACGTACACACACACCTGTGCGTTTGAATTAAGGCCTTGTTTACATAAAGGTCCAGCTGGATCCAATTTGCATTCAGTATATTGGAAATAACCACCTTTTCATGTTCTTTTTTTTTTACCAGGGACACTATTTTCTGGCATTGAAGGGGTTAAAAGTCTAAAATTAAATAAAACAATGGTTTGGATCAATAGAGGAGAAGTGGATTAGATTCATGCAAAAAAAAATGGGGAAAAAAAAAATCTCATATGCCTTTTTTATGGCATCAAACACATTGGACACTTTTGTCCAATGTGGTAAATGTGCCGGAAAGTTGATTTTCTCAGAGTTGGAAGGTGTCATACAGGATTGGGTTTGGAATTCCAAAATATGTGAAAAATGATTAACCTTTACCAATTTTCAAGGCTCTTGCTAAAACCACTATGAAATAGTCACAAAATGAAAATCAGAATTGGACAAAAGTGTCCATGTCAGGCACAAAGGTTAAACCTGCCCCCATGTTTTCCTCAGGACGAGGCCTTTGCCTTGTGGATTGAGCAGTGGGCCAAACTCTATGAAGATGAGTCTCCTTCACGAATGATCATCAAGTATATCCACGACAACTACTTCCTGGTCAATTTGGTGGACAATGACTTTCCTCTGGAGAACTGTCTGTGGCAGGTCATTGATGACATGTTTGAGCTGCTTGATGCACCTCCAGAGCCACTCAGTGATGGAGCAGTCTCTGAGTAAGATTCACTGTGTTTAAGGAAAGAAAGAAAACTGTGGAAGTGTTGATATTTTATGCATTGCTTAAAAAGCTGCTATTTCAAATACAGAGGTGAGTAAGAAGTGTACTTAACAGTATTTTTCACAGTAAGACTTTTTTATAAATGTTTTTAACATTTGAGTGAATGAAAATATGGTAACAAACAAAAACAAAAAGTCATCTCAACAAAATCCAGAGGTTTTTATAAAATATCTTTGAATATTTTTAACACTGAAACATAACAAATAAGAAAACCCCACAAAATTTTAAAACAGTAAATGTTTTTATTTTCATGTAAAATAGATCTTTAATTATGTGTGATGTTGTTTAGATCAAGATGAGGGGTCTGAACCTTTTTAACTTAATTTGACCAGAGTTAACGAGAGTTACTGCAACTATAGTGACCTCATTAGGTATTCAGAGACACCACCACTACATAATTACAAAAAACCCTATATGATATATGATCAATATGACGATAACATGATATCATCAACTAGAACAGTACTGAAGTCCACCAGGTCTGTCTGGGGCATGGGAACAGGAAGTGCAGGGCAAACTGTGTCCAGCGTATGCATGCATCAACATGCAATTATAGCACATTTAATCCAAGTGTACTCACTGAGCATCAAGTGAACACATGTCACTGAACATCATTGGCTATCCCCAAATCCCTTGTATTTTGTCTTGATTTACAGCTTTTGACATTTATGTGTAGAAAATATAAATAAATAAATGCCACAACAGAGAATTGTACTCACACCTTTATTTATTTACAAAGACTTTCATGACACAGCCTACATCAATCTCTGGGCTTTTGAAAGAAAAAAAAAAAACCTCAAGAGCTCTTCTTTCCATAGTGGAGTTCAGCAGTGAGAGACCACTGATGTTCTGATCTCCTGAAGACTGTTCTCAGGTCAGTCTTCACCTACAAATACAACAAATACAAACAGTACTTGTGGAAGTCATGAGGGTGAGGCAAGAAATCAATTGAATTATTTAAATTGGCAGGAAATGTAATAAATGCTACAGCTTCTCATGCAGTGGTTAGTCCCAGGCTAACGTTAATAGTATGTTTTTAGCTGCTAAGTAACGTTAGTTACATAGATATGAAGTCGCGTTAATTAGCTGCTCGTCATTAGATTAGATTAGATGATACTTTATTCATCCCACAACGGGGAAATTCTTTTGTTACAGCAGCAAGGTGTAATATACACTATAGAAGTACAGAAAAAAAGAATAAAAATAGTAAAGGCAAAAAACAACAGACCAAAGAATCCTTCAGCCTATACAGTAAATAAGAAACTAATAAACAACAATAGGCAAACAGACAGACAACTGACAGTGTACAGATGTGCAAGAATGAGTACTAAAGGTGGAAGTGGCAAGATATAAATAATATTGCAAAGGTAAGTGGCATGATATAAATAAGGCAGAAGTAAGTGGTATGATATAAATAACATTGCAAAGGTAAGTGGAAAGATATAAATAATATTTCAAAGGTAATCATGATGTATTAATTTACAAACAACGTAAAGTGGCTAAATATAAGTAATACTGCACATGGTAAGTAGTCGGATGGAGAAATAAATACAGATAAAAATAAATAAGTGTATTATAAAAGCTATGGTGAGTAGTGGTGGTGAATGAAAGATAGAAACAGAGACTACAACATTATCAGGTGGTGCAGGTGTTGTAGAGTAGCAGCAGCTGCTGGGATGAAGGACCTGGAACCTCTCCTTCTTACACCGCGGGTGTAACAGTCTGCTGCTGAAGGAGCTGCTCAGGGACCCCACAGTGTCATGTAGGGGGTGAGAGGTGTTGTCCGTGATGGATATCAGTTTAGCTAACATCCCTCTCTCCCCACTTCCCTATGGAGTCCAGAGGACAGTCCAGGACAGAGCTCGCTCTTCTAATCAGTTTATTGAGTCTGCTCCTGTCCCTGTCCGTGCTGCCCCCTCTCCAGCAGACCACAGCATAAAAGAGGGCTGAGGCCACCACAGAGTCATAAAATGTCCTGAGGAGAGCCCCACACTCCAAAGGACCTCAGTCTCCTCAGCAGGTGGAGGCGACTCTGGCCCTTCTTGTAGAGAGCATGGGTGTTGTCAGTCCAGTCCAGTTTATTGTTTAGGTGAACACCCAGGAATTTATAGGTCTCCACCACCTCAATGTCTGATCCCTGGATGTTTACCGTGTGGATGTTTTCCTTCTGAAGTTGACGATCATCTCCTTTGTCTTGCTGGTGTTAAGCTGAAGCTGGCTGAGCTCACTCCAGCTGACAAAGTCCCTGATGACCGTCCTGTATTCCAGCTCGTTCCCCTCAGAAACACATCTAACAACTGCTGTGTCATCAGAGAACTTCTGGGTGTGGCAGTGGGTGGTGTGAGTAAAGTCCAAGGAGTAGAGGGTGAAAAGGAAGGGGGAGAGCACTGTACCCCGAGGGGCACCTGTGCTGCAGAGCACCACGTCAGACACACAGTGATGGAGCCTCACATACTATGGTCTGTTGGTGAGGTAGTCTGTTGTCCATGCAGCCAGGTGTTGGTCAACTCACATTCTCCATCTTCACTCTGAGCAGTGACGGCTGGATAGTGTTAAAAGCACTGGAGAAGTCAAAGAACATAACCCTCACAGTGCTCCCGCTGTCCTCAAGGTGTAGCAGCAATCTGTGCAGCAGGTAGATCACTGCATCATCCACCCCAATCCCAGGCTGGTAAGCAAACTGCAGGGGGTCCAGCTGTGTGCCCACAAGCGGTCGCAGGTGTCACAGGATGATCCTCTCCATGGTCTTCATCAGGTGAGAAGTCAAGGCAACAGGCCTGAAGTGGTTAGGCTCCTTGGGGCGCGGCGTCTTTGGTACCAGGACCACACAGGAGGTCTTCCACAGGGCCGGGACTTTCTCCAGGCTCAGGCTCAGGTTGAACAAGTGCCCGACCACACCACAGAGCTGGTCAGCACAGTCCTTGAGCAGTCTTGGGCTGATGCCGTCTGGGCCTGGGAGCCTTCCTTGCCTTGATCTTCTTAAATTGACTCCTCACCTGATCATCTGTTATGGAGAGGGGTGGAGGATGACTGGGGTGTGGGAGTGGTGGGTGGTGAGGTGGTGAACTGGTGGGGCGGTGGGCGGGCTGGTGGGGTCAGGTGTTGAAGGCGGCAGGCTGAGGAGTGGAGGAGCTGGCCCGGGAAACTGTGAAGAGGGGGGGGCAGAATCAAATATGTTGAAGAACAGATTGAGTTCATCTGCCCAGTCCCACTGTCTTGGTCTCTCCCCACTCCTTTACTGTGACCTGAGATGGTGTGCAGCCCTCTCCAGACGTTCCTGGCGTTGTTCTGCTCCAGCCGCTTCTCCAGTTTCCTCCTGTAGCTTCCCCTTCCTGATCATCTTCCGGAGTTCCTCCTGATTAATAACAGCTTTATCGAGGCCGGCGCTCGCTCTCTGTGTTGTTACTCTGTCTCTCTACCAAAGCTCTCTCTCTCTCTCTCACTCTCACTCTCTAATCATCGGACACAAATCAAATTAAATCAAATTAAACTTCTTCGTGTCACTATATTTTGCGGCGCAAATTGTGAGTCGGACTCAGATTTAGAAGCTGGTACATGAAATAAACAAAGTCAGAACACACACACACACAGGTAGATTATCAAAGTTTAGTCCATGAAGCCACCTGGATAGTCTCTGCTTCAGAGACATTTCAGGCTGTCTGTGGAGGTTTGACCGATCTGAGTGTCTGATTGGCGGCCGGAGCGTGACGTGGGGCTGCGTTTTCCCAAAAGTTGAATCTGGCTCAACTTCTCTCCCGGACGCCGGCGATATTTTTGGCGGCAACGCCTGCTGGTACGGAAACACAAGACCCCCACTTAAATGAATTGAAAAACGCCGCCGGCGCCCGGTTTGTCTGTCCCTGTCTGAACGTCCACGGCAGCATTCCCGGTACTCCCTCTGCAGCCGGGTCAGAGCCGTTGGCTCTTCCATCTTGTTGGGGAGAGATCTTACGTTCCCCATGATGACAGACGGTAAACATGGTTAATACCGTCTTTTCCGTTCTCTGCGCTTCACTCCCGCTCTGCATCGTCTTCTCCTTCTCCGTAGCTCCTCGGGGATCTCCGAGGCCAACAGCTGCCAAGACGCAAACTACAACTCTAACAATATGCACATCCATAGCTGCACACTTGCTTAAAGTGTCGATGTGGCAAAAAGAGCAACACAAGTACACAAAAACACTAAAAGAGGTAAGAAAAGTTTAGAGCTGCTGTAACAAGCAGCTACCCACACGTGCCATGTTTGGTTTGATTACTACCTGTGTTAAGATCCTCTGGCAGTAATTCCAGCAGAGATAGAGGCTCCAGAGGGAAAGTGAAGATATTTGGTTTAGCTGCAGTAATATTATGTGGAGCAGTTTTACCAGTATCGAAGACTACCTCAAGGATTCAAGCATTTCTCTCATATTTTCAACAAGTGCTGAAAGAAGATTTAGAAGACATAGGGCAGGAAAAAAACAGCAAAGTGTGTCAATATGTGGATGATATAATTATCTCCTCAGTTGATAAAGAAACACGTCATGAAGACTCAGTTAGGCTGCTACAGATATTAGCAGAACGAGGACATAAGGTTTCTCAGAAAAAGTTGCAATATGTTCAAGAAAAAGTGGTTACCTTAGTCAGGTGTACTACAGTGAATCCAGCTAAGACTTTGCCAACCTTGGAGGAAGGACAACCTCATGATTGCATACAAGAAGCAGAGAGGTACTCAAGGCTCAGGTCAGATTTGCAAGCCCTTCCATTAAAGGAGGCAGCCTAAGGAGATTGCAATTGCTAAGTTGCAGCACACAAGTCAGATATGTCAAAAATAACACAAGGTAACAAGGCAGCTGATGAAGCCGCCAAAGCAGTTACATGTGCAAATAAACTAGGAAAAGTTCTTCTAGTCACCCATGAGATAGAGCGAGAGGATAAGATCACTCCTAGGGATGTGATATTGATGCAGGAAGCGGTTCATGCCATAGACAGATAGCTGGGTGGACAGAGGTGCTAGTCAGGACTCCACAGGCTTGTGGAGAAACCATGAGGGATTGATTGTTGCACCCCTGATTTGTTGGGTCTAATGATTCAGGAGCCACATGAGCAAGCCCATGTTGCAAGGGGGGAGGTTAGAAGGAAAATAACAAAACAGTATGGCTTTTGCTTGAGCAAATTGATCATGTCATAGGAAAGATGCTCAAACTATTGCTAAGATCTTGTGTCACAAAGTTTTACCTCGATATGGTTTACTTGATCATATAAGTAGCAATAATGGATGCAAGTTTGTAGATAAAACAGCGAAGCTGATTCTACAAAAGCTAGGAATCAAACAGTGTCTCGGGTGGTCTATCACCACCAAAGTCAGGGATTTGTGAAAAAATGGAGTAATTAAAAACTGAATTACTAAAATCTGTCAACATAAGGGATTAAACTGGGTAGCGCACATCCACTTGCATTAATGGTGTGTCGTCCAACTGAATTGAGTGAGTTGCATATGACACCACATGAGTTGCTTATGGGCAGATGAATGCCAACTCCTTGTTTGCATACGGTCCAAGCAAAGGTCCAAGTTTGTCCCCTTTGGAAGATGAGGAAGATCCAGAGGAGCGAGGACGAGATTTGACTGTTTTTTGGAAGTCAATTGAACAGTTTAGAAGTAGTGACAGAGGGTTATGTGATGGAAATGTATCCATTTTGAGTATTTGACCTTATTAGAATGTGATCATATATTAAGATGACTATGTTGATTAGTGAGAGCTTAATATTCATTCATTTACCATTTGAGTAATCCATGTATACACGTTTGTTTGATTTGTTTTTGTGATATGTTTGTTAACTGAATTGTTCTGAATATATATTCATTTGTTAATGATGACTTTATTATTTACTTTAGGAATGGGATTCAGCCTTGTTGCCTGGAGCAGAGGTGTTCAAAACTCTGAATAGGGACCAGTATAAATAAGTAATATGGGGAATAAAATGACTAACAAGTGTTGTGGAGAAATTGCTGAAGTCAAAGGTCAATCGTGAGGTCAGGAAGGAAGAAAGTGTTCAGGAGCCTTTGATCTCTTATGCTGTATTATTTATTGATGCTTGATCAAGGAGAATCAGAGACACTCTCAAAGTACATCAGAAGTGCCTGAGTCAGTCTCACATTCTCCCGAACTCGTGCTGGTGGATAGACTTTAAACCCCAAGATAACACAAATACTACATGCCCAGAATTAGTCAAAGAGAATGTCTTTACCCATGGAGGTGTTATTGTCAACACATTCTAGTCTGAAGACACAGATGTCTGTTTACGCAGATTGGAACGTCAACGGCAAGCTATCTATTATGTCTGGGTAGGCAGCAACAGGCCTCTTAGACCCTGGCTACCACAGTGTTGAGATAGACTAGCACCTCACAAAGACAAACAATTAATACTGCTGAGGACCTCAAGGCCCACACGTGACCTTGTGTAACCTAAGAATAGAAAATTCCATAACGACAAGATACAAGGGAGGATAATTGGAATATTACTGAGTGATAGTGAAAAAATGTTTTTGGTTCACACTTGGATTTTGGACATGCCTGATCTATGATTGTTTGATAAATCAAATCAAATAAAATCAAATCAGATTTTAGGAGGAGGGATCCCTCTCCCAGGATGGACAGATGTGCAATAGATGTCATGTGTACAGAACAAATCAACACAAACATATTGTACAATTACAATGACTGATAAAATGACAATGAATTACAATGAATGATAAAATGATTACAGTAGCAGTGGAACCTGTGATAGAGATAGACACAGATGCACAGCAGCAGCAAATCATAAACTAACTATAAACTGTAATGGAGATATGGTAGCTATAATGACAGTAGTAATATATGTAGTGGACGTCGTGCAGGACCACAGCAGCAGCCACAATCCACGAGAACCTGCTGGACGAGAGAGCACAGAAACTCCGGGGAAGAAGTATAGTTAGTAACATGCATTAATGAGACATGTATGTTTACAGATGGTGAGAGAGAGAGAGAGAGAGAGAGAGAGAGAGAGAGAGAGAGAGAGAGAGTTTTCAGTAAGGGAGATGTGACTGCATCTTCAACCAATACCATGCCTGACTAGGCATAACCCTGAAGAGAGAGGGAGGGGAGCAGGGGGAGTCCCCGGCAGTCGAATCCTATGGCAGCATAACTAAGGGATGACCTGAGCCAGCCCTAACTATAAGTTCTATCAAAAAGGAAAGTCTTAAGTCTACTCTTAAAGGTGATGACCGTGTCTGCCTCCCGAACCCAGAATGGTAGTTTGTTCCACAGAAGAGGAGCTTGATAGCTGAAGGCTCTGGCTCCCAATCTACTTTTGGTAAACTATAGGAACCACAAGGAACCCAGCATTCTGAGAGCGCAGTGTTCTAGAGGGGTAGTAGGGTACTATGAGCTCTTTTAGATATGATGGTACCTGACCATGAAGAGCTTTGTAAGTAAGGAGAAGAATTTTAAATTCTATTCTAGATTTAACAGGTAGCCAGTGCAAGGAAGCCAGAATGGGAGAGATGTGATCTCTGATCTTGGTTCCTGTCAGAACACGTCCAGCAGCATTCTGAATTGGCTGGAAAGTCCTAAGAGACTTATTGGAGCAACCTGATAACAAAGAGTTACAATAGTCCAGCCTAGAAGTAACAAATGCGGCACGATGCATCTGATTTTGGCGATGTTACGTAAGTGGAAGAATGCAGTCCTCGAAATTTGTTTTATGTGGATGTTAAAGGACAAATCCTGATCAAAAACAACTCCAAGATTCTTTACAGTGGAGCTGGAGGCCAGGGTGATCCCGTCTAAAGTAACTAAGTCTCTAGAAAGAGAGTTTCTGAGGTGTTTGGGTCCAATTAGAATAACTTCAGTTTTGTCGGAATTAATCATCAGAAAATTGTAGGTCATCCAACTTTTTATATCCTTAAGGCAAGCTTGGAGTTTAGTTAACTGATTGGTTTCATCAGGCTTGTTCGATAAATATAATTTATCAGCATAACAATGAAAATTAATGGAGTGATTCCTAATAATGTTCCCTAAAGAAAGCATATATAAAATGAATAGAAGTGGTCCTAGTACAGAACCTTGTGGGACTCCATGACAAACTTTGGTATGCATGGAGGATTCATCATTGACGCGGAACAAACTGAGATCGATCTAAGAAATACGACTTAAACCAGCTTAGGCGGTTCCTTTGATGCCAATTTGATGTTCCAGTCTCTGTAAAAGAATTTGATGGTCAATGGTGTCAAATGCGGCACTAAGATCTAACAGGACAGAGTACAGAAATGAGTCCTTTGTCTGATGCCATTAGGAGGTCATTTGTAACTTTGACTAATGCGGTCTCTGTGCTATGATGCACTCTAAATCCTGACTGAAAATCCTCAAATAAACTATTGTTATGGAGAAAGTCACACAGCTGATTAGCTACAGCTTTCTCAAGTATCTTAGAGAAAGGGAAGGTTTGATATCGGTCTGTAATTGGCTAAAACCTCTGGGTCTAGAGTGGGATTTTTAAGAAGAGGTTTAATTGCAGATACTTTAAAGGACTGTGGTACATATCCTGATAATAAAGACAGATATCCAATAAAGAAGGGCTAACTAGAGGTAAAACATCCTTGAGCAGTCTGAGTTGGGATGGGGTCTAAGAGACAGGTTGATGGCTTAGATGCAGAAATTATTAAAGTTATTTGATGGTCAATGGGAGAAAAACAGCCTAAAAATATTAGGTTTTACAGCTGTTTCAAACTTGCTGCATTAGAATGCAGATCAGTGCCTGTTGAGGGCAAGATGTGATGGATTTTGTCTCTAATAGTTATAATTTTATCATTAAAGAATCTCATGAAGTCATTGCTACTTAGACCTAAATGAATAGAGGGCTCAGTAGAGCTGTGATTCTCTGTTAGCCTGGCTACAGTGCTGAAGAGAAACCTGGGATTGTTCTTATTTTCCTCTATTAATGAAGAGTAATAGGCTGCTCTGGCATTACGGAGAGCCTTCATGTATGTTTTGAGATTATCTTGCCAGACTAGACGAGATTCTTCCAGTTTAGTGGCACGCCAGATTTACGCGCCTCTCTTGCTTTAAGTTACGAGTCTGCTGGCTATACCATGGTGCTAACCTCTTTTGTTTAATTGTCTTCTTTTTCAGAGGTGCAATAGAGTCTAGAGTTGTCCGTAATGAGCCTGTAGTACTATCAACAAGATGATCTATTTGTGAGGGGCTAAAGGAAGCAGACAAGTCCTCTGTTACATTAAGACATGGCGTTGAATTCAATACTGAAGGACTCACTTTTAAATTTGGCTACAGCACTATTAGATAAACATCTGCTGTAGGAGTTTCTGCAAAAGGCTTATAGTCCAGTAATATGAACTCAAAGGTTATTAAAAATGGTCAGACAGAAGAGGATTGTGTGGAAAGACTATTAGATGATCAATTTCAATGCCATATGAGAGAACAAGATCAAGAGTGTGTCAGACCTGGATTTAAGGAGGACTCAGATGCAGATATCGACCGACTGGGCTGAACTTTATTTAAAAAAATAAACTCTATAAAACAAAACCATTCGAAGAGGGAAAAACATAAAAGCAAGGAGGAAAAACTCAACAGAAAATCACTCCACAAAAGGGAGTACAAGAACTACGTCAGCTATAAAACTGAACAGAAAACAACGACCACAAACTATGAAATTTACAAACAAAAATCACTCACGTGGAGGCAAAAGACTACAGGCACATGTAACGTGGGAAGCAAGGTAGGACAAGAACTGTGGGAAAACTGGCTGGGGTGAACGAATGGAACGAAACACTCTGGCACAAGACAAAGGGAGACGCAGACTATAAGACACATGAGGGCAATGGGAAACAGGTGGACACAATCAGGAATCAGGGAAGACAAGCCACTGGTGACACATGAGGAAGGGCAAGGACCTGAAACGAGAGGAGAGTTACTTCAAAATAAAACAGGAAATGACAAGACAAGACAAAAACCCAGCTTGACCTCACCGCGTGACAGAACCCCTCTAGGGCCGACTCCTGACGGCCCAGGCAACTCAGGATGATCTCTATGTCTTGGATAAGGGAAGGGTCCGCTATGTAACTCTGTGGGATCCACTGTCTCTCCTTGGCCCGTATATCCTCCCAGTCCACTAAAAACTGTTTACCGGCCTCTATTGGCGCACGGCACAGTTCCTTCCACTTTATAAAGTGGACCGCCATCGGCTGCTCCCAGTGGCGGCGGAGGCTTCGGGCCAGACCATGGGCTGTCCTTAGTGGGCTTAACCTGGCTAACGTGGAATGTGGGTGAGACGGAGTGACCTGGGCAGACGGAGACGAATGGCAGCTGGACTGATGACTTTGGTGATGGGGAAAGGACCCATGAACCGTGGCGCCAGCTTCTTAGAGGGACCTTGACGTGAAGATCTCTAGCTGACAGCCACACTCTCTGCCCAGGCCGATACTCGGGTGCAGGGCGGCGTTTTCGGTCCGCTGCCCTTTGACTCTGTCCCCTGACGGATGAGTACTTGACGGGCAGTGGCCCAGATGGGCGGCAGCAACTAACCAGGGCGTACGGAGGGAATTGACACTCGCCTGCATCAGCAAACACAGGAGGCTGGTAGCCATAGACACACTTGAAGGGGGAGAAACCTGTGGCAAAGGTAGGCAGTGAAGAAGGCAAATTCCACCCAGACCAGGTGGGTGGGACACCAGGCATCGGAGGCCGGTCCCAGCTGTTGGTTTAGACGCTCGTCTGGCCGCTGGCTCCGGTGATATCCTGACGTCAGACTTGCTGTGGCACCGATGAGCCGACAGAACTCCTTCCAGAACCGAGATGAACTGGGGCCCCGGTCTGACACGATGTCCTTAGGGAATCCATGGATCCTGAAGATATTCTGCATCATAATTTGAGCAGTTCTTTAGCTGAGGGCAGCTTAGGTAAAGCAATGAAATGTGCCATCTTGGAACGATCCACCACGGTCAGGACCGTGGTGTTATAAACCGGGAGCCTGACTGACAAAGTCCATAGATATGTCCGACCACGGTCTGGAGGGGCTGGGCAGAGGTTGCAGGAGTCCCATGCGTGACCTGGAGGACGCCTTGTTGCGAGCACAGACCGAACATGCCTCAATGTACTCCCGGACCCCGACTCCATGGACGGCCACCAGAACTGGGAGATGGCGAACATGGTTCTTCGGACTCAGATGGCAAGTGAGCAGCGAGGTGTGAGCCCAATGAATCACCTGGGGCAAATCAACAGGGACAAACAAACGATGCTCTGGGCACCCACTAGGTGGGGGCGTCTCACCATTCGCTTGCTTCACCTCTTGTTCTATCTGCCAAGTAACCACTCCAACCACACGGTTCAGTGGGAGGATGGGCTCTGGTTCCTGGCGGCAGGCTCAGGGTCATAGATGCGTGACAGGGCGTCTGGTTTGACATTCGGGACCCCGGCCTGTAAGACAATGTGAAGAAAAAACGGTTAAAAAACAATGCCCACCTGGCCTGGCGTGAATTTAGTTTCTTGGCTTGTCTGGTATACTCAAGATTCTTGTGATCCGTCCACACAATAAACGGATGCTGTGCCCCCTCCAGCCAGTGTCTCTACTCCTCCAAGGCGACCTTGACCGCCAGCAGCTCCCGGTTGCCGACATCATAGTTCCGCTCTGCTTTAGACAACCGCCGTGACAAGAACGCGCAGGGATGCATTTTACCATCCTGCTCCGACCGCGAGAGAGAACCGCTCATCGATCCCTTCGTTGAGGCGCCTACCTCAACCACAAACTGTCGCTGAGGGTCTGGCATGGTGAGGATGGGGGCCGAGGTAAAGTGACGCTTGAGGGTCTGGAAGGCTATCTCGGCCTCTGGAGTCCAGTGGAACCGCACCTGAGAGGAGGTAAGAGCATGGAGGGGGGCAGCTATTGTGCTAAAACCTTTGATGAACCGCCTGTAAAAGTTAGAGAAACCGAGGAACTGCTGAACCTTTGCGGCTATCAGGTGTGGGCCACTCGGTGACAGCGCTAATTTTAGCCGGGTCCATCTGCACTCTTCCAGGAGCTACAATGAAGCCCAGGAAGGAGACGGTGTCGGCCTGGAATTCACTCTTTTCTGCTTTGACGAGGTTGTTTTCCAACAATCTTTTTAGTACTCTGGTTACATGGTCTCGGTGAGTGTCAAGGTCAGGGGAGTAAATGAGAATGTCATCAATGTACACAAAAACAAAAAGGTCGAGAAAGTCCCTCAGTACCTCATTAATCATTCCTTGGAACACAGCAGGCGCGTTGGTTAATCCGAAAGGCATGACCAGATACTCATAATGACCGCTAGTATTAAACCCGCTTTCCACTCGCTCTCTCTTATTCTAATCAGATGGTAAGCATTGCGAAGTCTAGCTTGGTGAACACCTTGGCCTGCTGGAGCTGGTCAAACACGGAAGACATGAGAGGAAGTGGGTACCGATTCTTTATAGTAATGTCATTAAGAGGACTGTAGTCTATGCAAGGTCTTAGGGACCTGTCCTTCTTGCCCACAAAGAAGAAACCGGCACCTGCTGGTGATGATGAAGGGCGGCTCAAACCCGCCCTCAGTGAGGTCTCGATATACTCCCGCATGGCCTCCCTCTCTGGCCCAGAAACCGCGTACAGGCGGCCCTTGGGAATGGTGGAGCCTGAATCAGTTCAATAGCACAGTAATATGGTCTATGTGGAGGGAGAGCCATGGCCTTAGTTTTACTAAATACCTCTCGAAGGTGGTGGTAGCAGGAAGGCACGGAGCTCAGGTCCGGGTCCTCGGAGTCTGTGGCAGATTTACCAGAGGCAAGGTTACAGTACTTCCCTCCCCTGAGTCGAGATGTCAAGGCAGTCACTAACACAGTCCTTCCCCACCCCATATTTCTCCCGTTCTCCAGTTTGGGGGTTGTGACGAAACAGCCATGGCTGTCCCAAAATCAGTGTATGAGAGGGTGACTTGAATAAATAAAAGCTTATGTGTTCTCTATGCTCATTTATGTAATTTGAGAGGTTCAGAGATGTGTGTGATGGTAAACAGTTCTTTCCATTGAGAGCTTTGGCGCTGATTGGCTTCACTAAGAGTTCGGATTTGAGGCCCAGCTCCTTGCTAAACCCCAGTCCATCAAACTCTCATCAGCCCCTGAGTCTATAAGCGCATCAAGTTCTGTGGCGGTGTGGTGCATTAACTTGAAGCGGTGAACTGACTCACCACTGTGGATCTCTTGGCTGAGCAGGCGGCAACAAGATGGCCTAACTCCCGCAATAAAAGCATCGGCCCTCCTGCTGTCGCTCCGTCGCCTTCATGCGCCAGCCGACCCTTCCCGCTGCATGGGCTCCTCCTCACCATCCGGGGAAGAGACGACCTGCTCTAGCGGGGAAGGCGCTGCGGGTCTCTGTAGATTGAACGCCGCTGTTGCCTGAGTTGGCGGACCCATTGTCCGTCCGGATGGCAAGCGTGATGAGAGAGTCTAAATCTGGGGTAGATCCAAAGGAACAAGAAGGTCTTGAATGGGGCAGCCAGCCCTTTCAGGAACACATCATACAGGGCTGTGGAGTTCCACCCACTCTCCGCAGCCAAGGTGCGGAAGTGGATGGCGAGTCACAGACAGAGTCGCTGCCTTGTCTTAGGATGCTCAGCTCCTGAGCCTTTTCCCGGTCAGTCGTAACGGGTCAAAAGTCCTTTGTAAGGCTGCCTTAAAGTCTGTGAGAGAGCTGCAGAGGAGAGTCCGAGCCCATTCTGCTGAGGCCCATGCTTTGCTCGTCCAGTCAGATGGGACATCATGAAGGCTATCTTGGACCGGTCAGTAGGGAAAGCATGGGGGGATAGTTCATAATGAATTGAACAATCAATGAGAAATGTCTTACATAGTCCCAGTTCCCAGAGAATTTCTCCGGTTGGGCTAACATACTACCAGCCCCAATGATAGGCAACGTCGGGGCGGGAGCAGCAGCAGCTGCCGGGGGCTCAGGAGCTGTGGTCATCTGGGTGAACTGGTCCCGCAGGCCCTGAAGTTGAGACGAGACTTGACTTAACTGATAAGCCATAGTCGACTGAAACCTCCTGACGGGAAAGACAAGCCTCTTGGGCACTCAGGATCGCAGTCAGCTGATCAGTCTCTGCTGAGTCCATACTGGCCAGAGTGTACTGTCAGACCTGGACTTAAGGAGGACTCAGATGCAGATATCGACCGACTGGGCTGAACTTTATTTTGACAAAATAAACTATAAAACAAAACCAATTCGAAGAGGGAAAAACATAAAAGCAAGGAGAAAAACTCAACAGAAAATCACTCCACAAAAAGGAGTACAAGAACTACGCGGCTATAAAACTGAACAGAAAACAACGACCACAAACTATGAAATTTACAACAAAAAAATCACTCACGTGGAGGCAAAAGACTACAGGCACATGTAACGGGGAAGCAAGGTAGGACAAGAACTGTGGGAAAACTGGCTGGGGTGAACGAATGGAACGAAACACTCTGGCACAAGACAAAGGGAGACGCAGACTATAAGACACATGAGGGCAATGGGAAACAGGTGGACACAATCAGGAATCAGGGAAGACAAGCCGACTGGTGACACATAAGGAAGGGCAAGTGACCTGAAACGAGAGGAGAGTTACTTTTCAAAATAAAACAGGAAATGACAAGACAAGACAAAACCCAGCTTGACCTCACCGCGTGACAGAGTGTGGTTCAGACAATGAGTCGGTTTATTTACACTCTGACAGAAGCCGATTGAATCTAATAAAGAGATAAACGCAGTACTAAGACTATCATTGTGGTTGTCCACATGAATATTAAAATCACCTACAATAATTACTTTATCTGTTTTAAGGATCAAGCCTGATGAAAATTCTGCAAATTCAGATAAAAATTCAGAGTAAGGACCTGGAGCAAAATTGGCTGTAATGTTTTCCAGGTTGGGTGAGTGAGGCTAAGAACAAGACTTTCAAATTAATTATAATTTAGTTTAGGTTTAGGATTTATTAATAGACTTGAGTCAAATATGTCTCCAACTCCACCACCTCGACCGGTACCGAGGAATATGAGTATTACAATGAATGGGAGAGTGGATATATTCATCCTCCTGCAGCCAGGTTTCAGTAAGACAAAATAAATCAATATCATAATCAGATATTAATTCATTGACTAAAACAGCTTTAGAGGACAAGGACCTGATATTCAAGAGTCCACATTTAATTCTCTTATTTTGGACTGTTGGAGATGTTGATTTAATTTTTATTAAGTTTTTATGATGAACTCCTCTGCTGTTTGTTTTATCTTTAAATAATGTGGACGGGGGGACATCTACATAATAGTAGTTGTTTAGTATCTGCTTATGTTATATTGTATCAGATGCTTTTGCAAGATACTGGTTGGTTTTTGTTTTCTCTTCCTCTCAGGACAAAGTGGGGAGGTCGACCAGCGAATGCACAGCTGGTCAGAAGCTCCTGCACTTGGACTCAGAGACTCATAACTGGACAATGACAAAGGACTGTGAGCCCTAGATAAGCAACAGGAACACTGATTTAGCCAACCATGGATAAATTTGCTACATTTGGAGGCAACATGGCTGATAGTTTCAACTCAATATGATATGTTTTTTATGCTCTATATATTTTATATTTCTTTGCATGATACAGTTTGATTTATTTCTTTGTAATGAGTTATGTTAAATGATGACAATATTCTGTGATGATATTTCTGTTGTTAATAGGACATGATTGAGTTGAAGGGAAGTTCCTCATCCTGATTGGCCTGTGGGTGAGATCTTCTCTAGATTAGGAGACCATCATTCTACTCTTTTTACATCTCCTAGAGGTGGTTTTTGACTAGATGATGGTAGCCCAACTTGGACAGACCTCTTTTCAGCTGCACTCATATGATAAATATTGTTGGATAAATTAAATGGAGTACGCTTTTCAGGATTTCTGGGAAGGAGTAGCTGTATGGTTACCTGGGAAGAGCTCTGCCAGTTGGGAGGGATTAGCCCATGAATTTGACTTTATTAGAACTGGATAGTTTACCTAGTCTAAAAGTAATTAAAATAATGTGCACATAGGATTTACTGTAAAGGAAAATACTAAATTAGTTGACTTAAATTGTAGTGTGTATCAGAAATTAAAATTGATTATTGGGAAAAGGACTTTGTTGGAGTTAAACAAGTGAGAAGAAAATCTGAAGATAATTTATAGGCTTTGTGAGGAGCTTTGTAGCTTCTCGCGACTTTAGAAAGTCGCGGAGGGGGAATGTGATATATTTTCTTCTAAGCGTTATAAGCATTTCATAGTATCTCATTGGTCTCTCCTAAGGTTAAAGTTGAATATGAAGTGTATGTCTGTAAGAATTTGCAATGACCTCTCTCTGCATGAAGACTAAACATTCGATAGTATTTATGACCTTTCTCTGCATGAAGAATAAACATTCTATAGTATTTACGATCTCTCTGGGAAAATGGTGAGAGGTTGACCACATCTCTCTCTTGGTAATGAAACAGATGTGGTAAAGTAAGTTAGGGAAGACAATGACGGAAGTTGGTTCCTTAAAAGGACATTTTCAGAATGTTTATTCATGTTTTTCCTGTGAGTATAAGACCTAGCCCGGGAGAAGAGGGGTACAACAATTTGGACAACAATTTGGGCAATTCGGCATGGAGATTCAGAAGGGATCCGATCAGGGGATGCATCCCAAACTCACTTGTTTCTTTGAATAAAGCCTTAATTATTCAAGTCAAGGCGAGTTGCCGCTCTGCAGCACACCTCTTCACCCTCTACACCTCGGACTTCACCCACAACACCACCCACTGCCACATCCAGAAGTTCTCTGAAGACACGGCCGTCGTTGGATGTGTTTCTGAGGGGAACGATCTGGAATACAAGACGGTCATCAGGGACTTTGTCAGCTGGAGTGAGCTCAACCAGCTCCAGCTCAACACCAGCAAGACGAAGGAGATGATCGTCAACTTCCGGAGGAAAACATCCCACTTCACACCGGTGACCATCCAGGGATCGGACATAGAGGTGGTGGAGAGCTACAAATTCCTGGGTGTTCACCTCAGCAATAAACTGGACTGGACTGACAACACCCACGCACTTTACAAGAAGGGCCAGAGTCATCTCCACCTGCTGAGGAGACTGAGGTTGTTCGGAGGTGCAGGGCTCCCTCAGGACTTTCTATGACTCTGTGGTGGCCTCAGCCCTCTTTTATGCTGTGGTCTGCTGGAGAGGGAGCAGCACAGACAGGGACAGGAGCAGACTCAATAGACTTAGTAGAAGAGTGAGCTCTGTCCTGGACTGTCCTCTGGACTCAGGATGTTAGCTAAGCTGACATCCATCATGGACAACACCTCTCACCCCTTCATGACACTGTGGGGTCCCTGAGCAGCTCCTTCAGCAGCAGACTGTTACACCCGAAGGAGAGGTTCCGCAGGCCCTTCTTCCCCTGCTGTCAGACTTTACAACACCTGCACCACCCGATCATGTTGTAGTCTCCTGTTCATTCTATTTTATTCATTTATACCTTGCAGTTATTATTTATATCATGGTCACTTACTTTTGTAATATTATTTATATTATGGTCACTACTCTTGCAATAATATTATTATTTGTATCATGGTCACTTACTTCTGTAGTATTATGTATATTATGGTCACTACTCTTGCAATAATATTATTTGTATCATGGTCACTTACTTTTGTAATATTATTTATATTATGGTCACTACTCTTGCAATAATATTATTATTCATGGTCACTTTCTTTGCAATATTTCTACACTATGGTCACTTTACATTACAATACTTTTTATATATCATGCCACTATTATCCTCAGTACTTGTCTGTTTGAAGGTTGATTGTTTTTCGTGTTTTATTGTGTAGGTTATAGATATTTCTGTCTGTTTATTGTGTTGTTGTTTTGCCTTTCTACTTTTTTCTAATTCTGTAGTGTATGCCACACTTTCCTCTGCTGCTGTAACAAGTAAATTTCCTCAGTGGGGATGAATAAATCTAATCTAATCTAATCTTTTCTTTCAAGCATCCACAGACCAACTTTGGCAGCCATGGAAAAGTCACGACAATTACTACCTCACTTACCTGTCCAGTGTGAAGAACATCAGGTACAAGCTCAGACTAAACTCTAATTTAGCTCATTCATTGTAATTGTACAATATGTTTCTGTTGATTTGTTCTGTACACGTAACATCTATTGCACGCCTGTCCGTCCTGAGAGGGATCCCTCCTCTGTGGCTCTTCCTGAGGTTTCTTCCACCTTTTTCCCTGTTAAAAGGGTTTTTGTGGGCAATTTTTCTTCACTGAACCGAGGGTCTAAGGACAGAGTCACTCCCTGTACAGATTGTAAAGCCCTCCGAGGCAAAATATTTAAATATTTGAATTTGAATACTTAACTCTAATTCAGTTCAGACTAAACAGTCTCTCTCTGTACTGTCGTTGTTCGCTGTAACCGCCATCTCACCAGTGTGTGAGTGAAAATCATTAGTAGCATTGATAATAATGACTTGTGAAATTTCATCAATCTAGCAGCTGTTAATCCTGACAGTGGCCCTGACCCATACTGGGTCATTGATCATTAATTCTGGTTAATTATTAGCTTTACCCAATCATTTCACACCTGCACCAAACTATCCCAATCCTACAGTTTTTACTGAATTACAGCCTTCATCATAGGAAGTCAGCTGTCATCATTAACCTGCACTGAAATACAATCGAAAACAATAAAGCAAACAATGAACCTTGGCTTTATGATATAATTTATTTTACTTTACTGATGGTAGGGCACAAACATTTCATAATGC
Organism: Miichthys miiuy; assembly: GCA_036365135.1. NCBI lineage: Eukaryota > Metazoa > Chordata > Actinopteri > Sciaenidae > Miichthys > Miichthys miiuy. The sequence goes on along the minus strand of CM071606.1, from coordinate 29,369,832 downwards.
ACAAATCATAGCAGAGCTCATTCATTCTGTGAAGACCATAATATGTAGACCGAAATATAGCAACTTTTTGTACATAACTGTATAAATCTTACTATGGATATATATAACATATGCAAAAGCTAAGTATTTCAACATAATATGGAATATTTGATTAATATGCATTTGTATGAATAAGTTGTTAAATGCAGGAATATATGTAACTATGAATTAAGTATGTAGCCTAAATGTAAGATGGATGCTGATGTTCATTCTGTACATTCAATAAAGGAACAATATAAATGACTAGGCCAGAATCATGTCATGTTATGTCAGATACATCTATAGACTGTGTAACAGTTGTATTGTAGCTTTGGAACATTTTATCTTGTGCCTCAAGATGCAATCGTGTGTTACTGTAGCCATCAGTCTGTCAAACTTGAAGACGAAGAAGTGGGTGGTTAACTGCTGCTCACCAACAGACAGCTGGGGGGTTCTAGAAAGAACCGGGGCAGAGCCAGAATTTCCTGAGGAATAAACACCCGCAGTCACAACAGATTCTGCTCTGATCTGGACCTGTTTCTGGCAGAAGGGAGGAGTGCTCAACTTTGGAGTTAAGAAGTGGATTTATCTTTACTCTGGCTTCTCACCTGTCTGATGCTATTTTAGTTATGCTCTATGATACTACTTCATATTTATACAGAAATGGGACAAAAGGAAGATTACTTGAAAAGTAATCACCCTCACAAAAACACCCTCATGATGTTGTTATTTCAGCATCCTTGGTTTTCTGTTATGAGACTTTGGAAAGTTCACTATACAGTTTTGAGGAAATGACACAGTTTGTTATGCATGTGTAACTGTAAACAATCTTAATGTATAATATAGATAGGTAGGCATGAGTGGTTTAGATACATAATTACCTTTTAATGCTGAACTCTTGGTTTTTACTCTAGCACAGATTTACACAATGGTTTCTGTATTTCTGTATAGCTTAAACAAACAACATAATATGTTAATTTCTGTGCTTTAGAGATGCTGGTAGGTGTCACACCGCTGTGAAGTCAAGCTGGGTTTTTGTTCTGTCTCGTCATTTCTTGTTTTATTTTTATTTACCTGCCCTCTCGTTTCAGATCACTTGCCCTTCCTTGTGTGTCACCTGTTGCTGTGATTCCTGATTGTCTCCACCTCCCCATTACCCATCTGTGTGTCTATATAGGTTCTGTGTCTCCCTTGTCCTGTGCCAAAGTGTTTCGTCTTATGTCTGTTCACCCAAGCCAGCTCCACAGTCTTGACACAGTCACAGTGTGTATGTTTGTGAGTTTTTTGCCTCGAAAGAGTGATTTTGTGTTGTAACTTTCTTAGTCATGCTTTTGGTTCCTAGTGCTTAGTTTAGTCGTTTTTCAGCCTCCCTTGGAGAGATTTTCAGTTCCTTGTTTTTTGTGTATAGTATTGTCTAGCCTCCACTTTTCAGGAGAGTTTTTGTTTCTTCCCCGTTTTTTCTAGTAGAGGTTTAAGTTAATGTTTTGCAGCCTTTTGATTTTCCTCCTTGAGAGTGATTTTGATTTTGATAATTTTTCATAACCGGTAGTGTTTTTCCTCAGGAGTGTTTTTTTTTGTTTTCTTTAGTATAGGTTTAGTTCTCCCGTCTGGGAGACTCTAGGTTAGTTTTTTCATAGCCTTTTGTGTTATCACTCTGTCGAGAGTTTGTCTCCAAATAAATCTGCTCACTGACACCTCTGCTTCTGAGTCCTGTTTGAGTTCCGGCCTGACAGTAGGTGGATTTTGTTACTTTTGGAGCTGTTTCTTTCTAGTTTTGGCATAAGTTTTATGTAAAGAACCAATATGCAGGTGATTTCAATCGTGTCAGCTAACTCTCTGCTAAAGAGTAAATATGCTAATTTCACAAATATTTCCGGACTTTCTTTAACTTTGACAGTGAAATCCGCCTAAGCTTCACAGTAATTTTCTAAAAACTGACAAAGAAAATGAAGGACAGTCTACCAGGTGAGGATAAAAGTGAGCTGATGAGAAGATCAGTTTCCAGGACCCCTCTTTGCTTTCAAGATGAATGTTTCTGATACAAAAACCAAGTGCTATTTCGCATTTGCATTAAATGTATGTGTAAACTGAGAGCAACATGTAACCAGAGTTAAATTCCTTGTGTGTGTACACACACCTAGCCAATAAAGTGATTCTGACAAAGTCAAAAGTGGCTTATTTACGGTACAACATGCTGAAGACAATGTTCCATTTGTTCGTTTTCAGTGGTGCCTTATTGTAAGGTGAAGATGACTGTGTTAGCTCAAACTGTTCTAACTAACTCTTATCCTGACACTTTGACCCCAATCCATAAACATATGGAGACAAGAAGGTTTTGGAGTTTCCGCTTAGCCTTACCTTTATAAGATCTGAATGAGATCTGGTATCTCAGCGTGACCACCATCTTTAGCTAATCAAGGTTTATAAAGTCAGGATAAATAAACCCAAACTTCACAATCAAAGTCTTGTGTTCAGATGATGAGGATCCATGGTGAAAGTGTGATAGAAATATGACAATATTTCTGTTAGTTTCATGTATTAATCTGAGAAAGGTTAGTCTCCTCATTGCTCCACAAAGTCCTGATGTTTTCAGCTCTTCATTGGAAGTGACAAGTGATGTTTAAGTTTCTGAATTTCTGTCAGGGTCATTTTAGGCACAAATTGGATATGCACATAAAAATAGGTGGATGGATACACATATAGTTCCGACTTAATAATTTAAAACTTTAGTAACAAGTCTAAAATGGCAAGTAGAATCTCATAATTATGACATCTAAAATCAAAATTACACAGCAGATTTCCCATCGCCTGTCAAACTATGTAAAAGATCACTGTATACCTTCATCAGTGTTTTGTATTATCTGTGGTTCACATTTTCACAGAGTTCATTTTAAATTAAGCAGCCCATGTAATACTTAAAATTGAATCATTTTAACTACAAAATAGAATAAAATTTAATTGAATGTAACTGCATAATAGACATGAAAAAAGAAAGTGAGTTTCAAATTATGTACTGAAGGTTCAATTTTCTATTTTGAATTAGAATACTATTACATAATAGCCTCTAAATATTGTGTAGTGTTGTAAAAGTGTACCTCAAGTGGAACATCAGCATGTGCATGTATGGCAGCTTTCAAAGGTCAGGGTCATCCTCTGAGGGTGTTGAACTCTTCAGGGGCGAGTACTTGTCAGCACGATGACTAGCTGACTCGCAGAAGCCGCTGCAATCTCATCAAAGGTGCGGCCCTTGGTCTCTGGCACCTTGAAGTAGGTGAATGGCTCCGAGCAGCAGGACGGTGAAAATGATGAAGACATAAGGGCCACAGAGTTGCTGCAGGGACATCAAAGACAAGATATGACAATGTATTTTTGAACTGAAGATGAACTCAACATATGTACAGTGTCTATATTGTTAATTAAAGCTGTCTTACTTCAACATACTGGAAGCACATCCCCACTAAGAAGTTGGCAGACCAATTGGAGAAACCAGCAACTGCAATGGCAGCAGGCCGAGGCCCTGGCTGAAGAGCTCACACAATAAACCAGGGATTGGGCCGGGCCAATTTCAAAAAGGCTACAAAACTGAAGATGGCCACAATGCTGACATAGGACATCCATCTATGCTGGTCCTGAGAAACATGGCACACCACAAAGGCTTTCATTCACTTTATTTGTAAGTGTGGTGCTGTCTTCTGACCACTCAAAGCGCTTTACAGTACATATCTCATTCACCCATTCACACACATTCATACACTGATGGCATTGGCTGCCATGCAAGGGGCCAACTGCTCATAAGTTTTAGGAGCTAACCATTCATACACATTCACACACCGATGGCACAGCTTTCGGGAGCAATTCGGGGTTCAGTATCTTGCCCAAGGACACTTCGACATGCAGATTGGAGGGGATTAAATTGGGGATTGAATTGCCGATCTTATGATTAGTGGACGACCTGCTCTACCTCCAAGCCCCCAGTTTCAAACACTTACCAACAATGCCATGGCAACAGTTAAAAATACTGCTGAAACCGCCATTCCCATCAAACCAATGAGGTGAAGTGGTCTCCTGCCCGTACGCTCCACCACAAACAACTGCATACAGGGAGAGAAAGTATCTTACTACAAAATGGAGGTGTAAGTTTCAACCTGGAGTTACACATCTGAGCCTTTGTGTTTATGTTAGAATGGCTAAATCAAATCAAAGTCACAAAATACATTTGCCTCGGAGGGCTTTACAATCTGTACAGGAGTGACACCCTCTGTCCTTAGACCCTCGGTTTGAGTGAGGAAAAACTTGCCCACAAAAAACCCTTTTAACAGGGAAAAAAGGTGGAAGAAACCTCAGGAAGAGCCACAGAGGAGGGATCCCTCTCCCAGGACGGACAGACGTGCAATAGATGTCACGTGTACAGAACAAATCAACACAAACATATTGTACAATTACAATGAATGATAAAATGACAATGAATTACAATGAATGATAAAATGACAAGTGGTTCTTTTGTTTCTTACAGAAACCACAGTGAAGGCAGTGTTGACCACTCCTGCTCCAATGGTTGCATAGACAGGCTGGGACACTCCTGCACGCTCAAAGATCCCAGTTGAGTAGTAAAACACCTTAAGTTAAAAACATGACAAGGAGAACAGTTACTTTACATTTGCTGGTTTGTGTTATTGTACGCATCAGCTGCTCTGTACTCTTTAGACTGGAGACCTGAACTAAGAATTGCTTCTTAACCTGGTCTTGACTGACTTGATACTTGAGTAAATGGATTGTAATTAGATAGTGCCATGCCTTCACCCATTACTTTTTTCAGCTTGTCTAAGTCTGGTCCTGGTGGCAGCAGACTAAGCAAAGTACCCTGGACATACCTTTCAGCTCTTTCTGGGGGCTCCAGAGACATTTCCAGGTGGACATGTCTATTCCTTTACAGGGATTGTGTCTATTGGTCTACTGCCTTCTCCTACAACATTAAGTTGTGGCAAAGAATACTCCCATGCAGATAGTGTTATTTTCTGTAGCTGGTGACAGGGCAGTGACGTTTAGCACTGGGTTAAATCTGTCTCCAGTGTAAAAGAAGGTAAATCTACTCAAGGAACTATCAAATATATAATTCCTTGTGGTGGCAGACAGTTATTGGCTTGTCCTGCATTAGATTAGTCAACCGTCTGTCCTTCAATAGGACACAATGGTTCCTCTTTGGTCCTTTGACTTACAGCATTAATTCCAGACAACTGCTGTGAGAGTTGCAGCATGATGGCAACAAAGATAGGCTGACGGTAGTTGGGGAGCGGAACAGCTCAGGGATGGTCACCTTCTCTCCCTCATCATCTGCTGGCTCTCTCTCTCATCTCCTGCATGTCCTCATTCACTTCATCAGTCCCCCGCAGCTTTATCAAGACTGGAAGACAATATTTTAAGTTACTTCTATGTCAGCCTGGAATGGATGGATACATACAGAAAAGGTGTGGTGTGATGAAAAGATGAGGTACTAACCAACCTTTCTGGCAGCCATTTGTGCTAGCTCATTTCATAACACTTAACTTGTAGAGAAACATGTGTAAATTGGGTATTTGAGCACAGTGAAATTCATGATTGCTTGTACTCCTGCCAAAGTTATGTTTTTTTGTGAAATGTGTGTATCGGTGTCATAAATGTGTGTATTCAAGTGTGTTTAACTCACTGCTGCAAGCTTTCTCCTCGTTGCAGTTGATAAGGAGGTACCGGGGGCTCTCAGGGCAGAGTGGCAGCAGGACACATTGCAGAATAGCCGGCAACAGAGTAAAACCCAACAGGAGGGGCCACAGGGAGGCATTTCCCATGATGGATTCAATCCCAAAAATCTACACAACACACACTGCTTACACATAATGTAATGTAATAAATTATACCACGGATCACTGCCCATATCCTGGACAAAACGTATACCTGGCTTCATTGCTGTGTTTGGTGTTATTTCACCATAAAATAATGTCTAAAATCTTTCATCTTGAAAGATTTTAGATTGTAACCCGTCGCCTCACCTCTCCTTGCTAGCATGAAATAAAAACTACAGTGTCCATAAAATGCCCTATCTACAGGCACTGTTTAGTTCTTTCTTTCTGTTCTGTGCTACTGTAGAAACATGGTAGTCCACATAATGAGGAGCTACAGCATCTGTAGCAGGCACCAGAGACTGGCACCAGCTCTGCCATCTCCAAACTTTTAGTACTACTGTAGTAGTACTTTCAAACTATTACTGCCCATAAAACCAGGCAGAGTCAAGACCCAGCCCTTACCCAAATATAATCACCTCCTGTTTCCAAAGAAATAGAATGTCAAACTCAGAATGGATTTAAAATGGTAAATGGACTGTAGTTATATATCTCCTTTCTAGTCTTCTGACCACTCAAAGAGCTTTTACACTACATATCTCATTCACCCATTCACACACATTCATACACTGATGGCATTAGCTGCCATGCAAGGTGTCAACTGCTCATCAGTTTTAGGAGCCTCCCATTCAGTCATGTGGTGTGCTTAATATTCTGCATGCATCTAGGAATTGCTCTTATCTCTGAGGCAGATAAATAACTGTCAACCACCATACCTTGTAAAAAAATATTTTTTTTAGTGTTGGCTTCACTTATTAGTTTTCTATAATTGCCATCTGACATCCCACATCAGTGTGAAGCTCAAATGGTTATACTATCACAGTAAATTCAGTTTCTTTGTCATTTTAAAGCTACCGTGGGAAAAAATAGGGAAATCATTGATTATTGATGATTGAAGAGTTAAGGATCTTAGCGGGCATGTGGGAGCAAAGAAGCTAACCATGCACATATCTTCTGGATGTGCCCCAACGTACTATTTTGGTAGTTTGCCCCCACTGAATCTCCTACCATAGAAAAATGGCTAGGAATTGTAAGACAAATATATTGTATGGAAAAAATTACCTACCAACTTCGACTAAAGGCAAATGTCTCTTTTACTAAATGGGAAAAATGGGTGTTGTGTGACATAACTAAAGACATACGTGAACTGAATACTGTACAAACCAAGGAAACCTGATTTGTATTCAACTATACAAAATACGGATACCTGCAGCCATGACTGTTGATACTGTTTTATTCATGTTTTCTGCTCTTTCTTTCTTTCTTTCTTTCTTTCTTTCTTTCTTTCTTTCTTGTGTATATGAACAAAAACTTAATATTACAGTTTAAAAAAAAAAAAAAGTTAAAAATCTCACCTGTGCTACGAGAATACCGATCACTACACCAAGCTGATGCAGAGTGCCTAATGCTCCACGGAGACCTGTGGGGGCGATTTCCTCAACATAAATGGGCACAAAACCAGTGGAGAGGCCAGAGTAGAGACCCACTATTAAACGTCCAGTGATGAGCATCTCAAAGGAAGAAGCCAGCTTGGAAAAGCCCATAAACACAGCAGCAATAAAGGCGAGCACATTGGCCATGAGCATAGAGTTCCGCCTTTAGAGATAATAAGAGCATTTGTTAATGGTCTGTTTGTCATTTATAAAGGAAGATGTGATTAATAATATTGTCGGTCATAGGAAAAGTTCATACCTGCCGAAGCGGTTGACAAAGAGACCAACAGAGAAGGAGCCAAACATTCCTCCCACAGAGAAAATGGCCACAGAGAGCGACCATAGAGCTGTTAGAGTGGTTCGAGAGATAGGCTCTGAAAACCTGCTGCTCCATGTGTCATTGTAGAAGCTCTCAATGATCTAAAATACAAAACAACATACAGTAGACTCAATGAGTAAGACGAATAAAGACTGATTAAACTGCTTTCTCCTTCTTACATGGTGGGAGCAGCAGTCTGTTGGTGAAGGAGCTGTTTATAGCCCCACAGTCTCATCCAGCGGTTGAGAGGTGCTGTTCATGATGGATATCAGCTTTGCTAACATCCTCCTCTCCACTTATTACATACATACATACATACATACATACATACATACATACATAATGATTATTAGAATAGAGCTTATAGGAGTCGTCTTGTTGTACAGGCAGCCAAACTAGTTTTACACAGCAATCACAAATATATATATATATATGTATATATATAAAAATCAATTTAATAATTTAATACATTTATTTTAATATATTTGTTTTTATTACAACTCGTTGTTGTTGGACTTCATTGTCCTTTTTTTTTCTTTGTCTATAATACTCACACAACAAAATACTCACATTCTGAGGAGCATTGATGACACCAGTGTTGTAGCCAAACTGGAACGAGCCAATCACAGCTGTCCCGACAGCCATCATCAACTGGGGTGTCACCTGTCGTTATGATAGAGAACCATAGATAACGAGACAACTTACACATGTATGTGATCTCAAAGATTATTATGTAGCTAATTAACTATTCCTTGTCTACACTTTGTCACTTTCGGCCACGGAATTGTTCTATAAAATCTATAAAATTATAAAAAATTCTTCTATTTCTATCTCTCTTCTTACTTCCCATCTCAGATAATTACAGACCTCCAGCCTTACAGCATTCTATCTAAAACATTGATGAGAATCCAAATAAACAGACTGCAACTATACTTATTGACCACCAAATTGGTTTGGTTTGATAAAGTGTATCTTTTCAAAACTGTAATGATCAATCTCTCCCAAACACATCACAGTGAAAATTAAACCACAAATAACCTGATGTGTATAAATAGGAATAAAAAGAGGAATGTGTCTGAAACTAAATGATTCCAACTTTATGGGCACAGTGTAAATGCCTCACAGGCATTTGATCGTGTCAATGATGGAGAACGATTCAATAAATTGAATATTAGATGGGTCCCTAAATGAATGATAAGACTTCTTATGTATGTATTCTCACCAGACGGCAGGATTCTCAGTATGGAGTCCAACAGGGCAGCATTTCCTTTGTAATATAAACACATCATATTGCTGAATCCCTCCATCCCCACCAGTTCCATTCAAACTTGTCTTTGTCCCTATTCCAATTGTGTAAAGCCCACTTCCCATAATCTAGAGTCATTTTTGACTCAAATCTCAGCTTTGAAAAACATCACAAAAGTAGTTCAGTCGTTTCCTTCAGTTCAAAATCATCTCTAAAATCAAAACAATAATTTCACGCTCTGACTTGGAAAAAGTTATACATTCATTAATATTCTCTAAATCATAAATCACTCACTCGCCTGCAACTTGTCCAAAATGCAGCAGCCAGGCTTCTTACTGGTTTTAACAGACGACAGCACATTACAGTGATTTTAGCTTTCTTCACTGGCTTCCTGTTCGTTTTAGGATTGATTTTAAGATTTTACTGCCCAGAGTTTATGGCACAGAACAAATAACATGCAGAGACTCATCATAGCCTATAATGATGGCATGAGGCTGCTTCTTAAACAAATGTTTGTAAAGGACGCTGTACTGCCTCTCTGCCATAATATGAAATCTTATGTCTACATGTATGTGTAAACTGTCTGTTTAACAATGGATTGAATTTGGCCAACAGACTGTGGAGCCAATGACGTATGTAGGTGCAGTTTGCTGATTTTTGTGTTTTTGTTATGAAGTTGCATATGTATTGCTAGTTATTTACTGTTTGGCCTGTTTTTTTTGTTTTTCTATTTATTGTATTTTTGTATATATTGATGGTTTTATTTAGTGCACTATTGAACTTTTTAAAAAATTCCTTAATGAAGTCATTATTTTTCATTATTCATTCATTATTATCAATAATTAATTTGAATTTGAATTTTATTTAAATAGTGCCAAATCATAACAGACACTTTCAAGCAGCTGGCAAGGAAAACTTCCTTTAAGAGGCCGAACCTTGAGCAGAACCTAGCTCATTGGTGGGCTGTCAAGGGGAGGAGAAAGGAGGATAGATAGATGCATGGATGCATGAACAGATGGATGGATAGATAGGTTTACATAAATAAATAAAGACAGGTGCTCTTAGCACCCAGGATTCAGGAGGCTATTTGAAACCAGGTGTAAAGAGACCATGTGGCTATTTACCAAAGGTTGTTAGTTTGGTGCCTGTGATTGAAAACTGAGAATTAAAAAGAAAACTGAAAATAATTACAAAATCAATCAAACAATGAAAAGTCAATGCCAACATATAGTTTCACACTGAAGTCAATGTTTGTTAAACTAACATGGGAGTATAATTATACCTAATAGGTGACTACTCTCCACCAGGTGCAAATAGACAATTCGATAAATCGTGTGGAACCAGTGAATATTTATTCAGGCTATTATTAAGTATTATTATCTGAGCTATGTTATTCTCTAACAATGACTACATCTATAACTATAAAAGTGGAGGTCCACCAGCAGATTTGTCAGTTTATAGCATTATCAGGCCATTACCTTGCTCCTTGTCTCCATCCCAGCTGCTTGGATCTCACAAACTCAGACTTTACTTCCACAATATGAAACTGATGATTGTAATCTGTCAAGTCAGTATATTCTACTTTCTACCAAAACATGTCATCATGCTGCCGTTTGCTATTATCAATGTGTCCAACATCAGTGTAAACAAATCTTCCTCCATTCACCTGCTGCAGTAAGATGCTTAATGACGTAAGCACTAAGAGGATCTTAATGAGCTGCCATGCCTACAGAGGAGCAGGAGAATCACTGCACTGATTGGCTGACAAGAAAATACAGCAAGACAAACACGTATTGTCAGATAATAATAATAATATTAATAATAATAATAATAATAATAATAATAAATTAAACATTTTTTGTAAATATTAATAATAATATAATAATATAAATTATTCTAATAATTTATTTAATAATTTGCAGCCACTTACTGTAACCGGTCTTGTTGCACTTTTACAATGAATATCTATATAATAATGAATAATAATAATGAATATGTATATAATAATGTACCACAAAGCAATGCAGAGGGATATCATCAAGGCCCCCACTGAACTGGCAATTTGGGCAGCATTTCCACACAATCTTGGGGTCATTTGATTCCATCATATTAGCATCGGAAAGGAGCAGAGCAACAGATGTCATGTCATGTCTCAGTGCTCTTCTGGTCAATGGTGGGACAGCCATAACTGGCAGGAGTATCACCAGTGGCAGAGACATCCTGTGCTCACAGCCACCTAAAGTGTGATATGTGTTATAATAAGCCCATGAATCATTATGCATTGTGTGGACAGCATGCACACACCCCTTTGTCGACGCTCAGCGTTTCCTCTCCTCATCCTTCACTGTGTGTGTTGGGAGTGTTAATACACTAACTGGGACAGTTACAAGCCCTCTCCTCCTAAATGGTGAAAACTTTCGATGCTGCTGTTCCCACAAAGTATGCACATCCTCCCCACCAGTCCACATGGGTTATAGTAGAGAGCACTCTGACACGTGCAATGGTTGTGAGGGCTCTGGCTTGGGTCAGCCAGCAGTATGCCTGAGCATTACTCAGAGTGGCAGGGCTGGCTGCTAGCATAAGGGGGCTATGTGACTATCAAATTCTCTTACATAGATTGGAACATCAAATTGGCATCAAAGGAACCGCCCTAAGCTGGTTTAAGTCGTATTTCTTAGATCGATCTCAGTTTGTTCACGTCAATGATGAATTCTCCATGCATACCAAAGTTTGTCACAGAGTCCCACAAGGTTCTGTACTAGGACCACTCCTATTTAGTTTATATATGCTTCCTTTAGGGAACATTATTAGGAATCACTCTATCAATTTTCATTGCTATGCTGACGACACCCAATTATATTTATCGATCAAGCCTGATGAAACAAATCAATTAACTAAACTCCAAGCATGCCTTAAGGATATAAAAAGTTGGATGACCTACAATTTTCTAATGTTAAATTCAGACAAAACTGAAGTTCTTGTAATTGGACCAAACACCTCAGAAACTCTCTTTCTAGAGACTTAGTTACTTTAGACGGATCACCCTGACCTCCAGCTCTACCGTAAAGAATCTTGGAGTTGTTTTTGATCAGGATTTGTCCTTTAATGTCCATAAAACAAATTTCGAGGACTGCATTCTTCCACTTATGTAACATCGCCAAAATCAGACGCATTGTATCTCAAGCGGATGCAGAAAAACTAGTCCACATTTGTTACTTCTAGGCTGGACTATTGTAACTCTTTGCTATCTGGTTGCTCCAATAAGTCTCTTAGGACTTTGCAGTTAATTCAGAATGCTGCTGCACGTGTTCTGACAGGAACCAAGATCAGAGATCACATATCTCCCATTTTGGCTTCCTTGCATTGGCTACCTATCAAATCTAGAATAGAATTTAAAATTCTTCTCCTTACTTACAAAGCTCTTCATGGTCAGGCACCATCATATCTAAAAGAGCAGACACGGTCAACACTTTTAAGAGTAGACTTAAGACTTTCCTTTTTGATAGAGCTTATAGTTAGGGCTGGCTCAGGTCATCCCTTAGTTATGCTGCCATAGGACTAGACTGCCGGGACTCCCCACCCCTCTGCCTCTCCTCTTCCTCCCCCTCCCTCTCTCTCTCCCCTCCCTCCCCTCTCCCTTCTCTCTCTCACCATCAGTGGACATACATGTCTCATTAATGCATGCTACTAACCAAACTTCCCCGGAGTTTTTGTGCTCTGTCGTCCAGCAGGTTCTCGTGGATCGTGGCTGCTGCTGTGATCCTGCGCAACGTCCACTACATATATTATTACTGTCATTATTGCTACCATATCTGCTACTGTGGTCATTTTATCATTCATTGTAATTCATTGTCATTTTATCATTCATTGTAATTGTACAATATGTCTGTGTTGATTTGTTCTGTACACGTGACATCTATTGCATGTCTGTCCGTCCTGGGAGAGGGATCCCTCCTCTGTGGCTCTTCCTGAGGTTTCTTCCACCTTTTTTCCCTGTTAAAAGGGTTTTTTGTGGGCAAGTTTTTCCTCACTCGAAACGAGGGTCTAAGGACAGAGGGTGCCACTCCCTGTACAGATTGTAAAGCCCTCCGAGGCAAATGTATTTTGTGACTTTGGGCTATACAAATAAAAATTGATTTGATTTGATTTGATTTGATGTGGTTGCTTAGGGTCACAACTGCTAGGGGGGGGACTCACACATTAATTGTTTTGTATATTGCTCGCTCCTCACTCTGTAGGGTGTTAAGTTTACCAAATTACTCAGGGGCTGCCAGCTTTACGCAATGACTGTGAGACTCACGCAATGAACCCTTTTCATGCCACGTCCATCAACCTACAGATTCATATTTCTCGATAATGCTGCACGGTGCTGCTTGTCTGTCTCTCTGCTGTCTGTGTGCTGTCCGCAGGTTTGTTCAGCAATGTTATCAGTTATCAGTTTTCAAAGAGCTGTATTGTCAGACTTGCTTTGTAAAGTTTTGTCAACATGTGAGAACACGTCTGACACAGAGAAATAACTGAAATAACATTTAGCGGTTTGTGTAACTTGTCCATTGGCTACCCTGCCAGCCCTGCAGAGTAGCAGCATATAGTCAAGAGACATCAGGATGAGCTGGCTCATCAACAGAGGTGACACACTGCAGTTCCCCTTGCCCCCACCATTGTTCAAAAGGATACTGGAAAGAATCCTGTCATCCCAGGAACAGTGTCTTTCTCTCAAGTCAGTGCTGCCGAAAAATTATGAAAAATGCCCAAACAAATTGGTAATGGAAAGACACTATGCTGACGTTAAAGTAGGCTCTGAAATTTGTTCACTTCCATAATCCTGAAAGACGCAGATTTCCATGCCTCCGTCATCCTAAAACACAAGAGGGAATATTTCATACTGTGCTACAGTGTACTAGTGACGTGATTATGGGGTTCTGTGATGTGCCGTTAGTATAGCATTAGCCGAGCATGGAATTGTTTAGGCTCCTGTAGTTGGTGTGCATTTGTTTTTTTGCTTGTGGTACTGGTCAGATCCAGTATGGCATAGACCATATCCAGCTCTGCCCTTATCTCACTAACAATAGCCTTACAGGACGAAGCCTCTAATAAATACAACTTATGTACTGGAATTCTTGATTCTTTGAGCATAGGTGCAGCCCTCTAAGTTCTATGCTTCACTGGCTCCTTAAAAGCTTAAGAAAAGCTGTTGGAAGCCAGCTGTCTGGTCTCAGTCCAATTCATACACAAGGTGAGACTAAGGTGTGGCCCACAACACAGGTGGGTGTGAATTAAAGCTTTCAGTGCTGCACGGGCACACTAAACCCACTAATGATAGCCTTAGAAAGTTGTGCTAATACTTACAGAATCTCCATTTCTGGTATACTGAAATGTCAGCTGGTAATAGAGTTCTCTGGCTACTGTCTTCCTGTGAATATCCAGACTTTCTGAATGCTTCTGGCCACCTTTTGTCTTCAGGTTGGTGCTTAACTGAGGCATGACAAGCAATAACTTCCTCTGATGGGTCCAAGAACACATGAGCTTTATCAGGTCACACAGATGATCTGCAAAACATGTGTCTTTGTGGAAGGGTGGTCTGTTAGACAACACCCCTTGTTGCAGGTAACCAGTTATGTCCTAGCCTGTATGCAGGACACAGTTAGAGGTTACACCAACATAATCTCAAATTTGTAGTTATGGAAACAGCTACAATGCCAAAATGATAACAAGTACGTATTCAATCACTTATTTATTCAAGAAGAATTACACAGAAAATTGAAAAAGTGAGACTCAAACAGTCTCAGCTTGACTTCACACACTACCCAATGGGCCAGTACAGTCCTATATTCAAAGTTCCACAGTGTGTAACCTGCATGAATACTTTGTGCTTATCTGTGCATCCAGTAACACAGCAGCTTCTGTCCTTAGCTCTTAGACTTAGCTTAGCTTAGATTAGCTTGGGCATAATGCTAATTTTAAAAGTAAATAGTGAACCTTTATAAAGGTAGTTCAGGTCATGTGTGGAGATATTCAGATGTGGGCAGTATAACTCTCATGATCCTGCACCTTATATGAGAAGGGCAGCCAATTGTGAATTGTTAAAGCCAAATGTTTTCTGACTGGGTTTTCTTGTTTCACAGTTTCTGGGCTTGTTGGCACTCCAGATACTCAAATGTATGCGCATGAGCCCTGAAAAAACACTGACTTCAGGGGAGCCCCCAAAGGTGCACTCACTTTTGCTGGTGGGGAAAAACAGAGAGTTCTCTTCATCTCCTGTTTTATGCTTCACAGAGACGTAGTTGTGTGGATCAATGCCAGACTCAGGCAGCTGGCGGACTTCCACCCCTTCAAAGCAGATCACATCACAGACCTGTCCAGCAAAACAAGAGGTGGAGGAATCTGTTGGAAGAAGTGTGGCTGGTGTAATGACTTGACAGTGGTCCTGCAGCATTGTTTTCCTGATCTGGAGTAATTTTCTATAAACTGTAAATGTTTCTACTCTGTGAGTTTTGTTTCATGAATTATGTTCAGTGTTCACATTCCATTGCAGGCCATGCTTGCTAAACAGATATGTGTGGAGAGGACAAACCCAGACTTGTTAGTTGCAATTGGTAATTAAATTACTTTAAATGACCCATCACCTTGAGCTCTCATGAAGTCATTAGAGTGCCTTATGCTGTATTACCACGAAGACTCACCAATCACAAATCAGCTCCTGGAACCCCTGCAGTTTGCCTATAGAGCCAACACGTCTGTGGATGATGCAGTTGGCCCTTCATCCTCCAGCACCTTAACTCCTCAGGAACGTATGCCTGGATCTTGTTTGTGAACATCAGCTCTGCTTTCAAAACCATCATTTTATGCTGCAGGACAAGCCATCCCAGCTGAATGCGCCCGACTCCACCTGCAGGTGGATCACAGACTTTCTTTCTAAACGGAGGCAGCATGTAAAGGTGGGAAAACATGTCAGACTCCAGACCATCACAGCTCAAGAACAGGTTCTTTCTATCTGTAGCTAGCCTCATCAATAAGGCAGAGGACCCCCACTAACACTGACTCTTAAACCATCCACCCACACTGTCACCCACACAATAATGTTATATAGTAAGTTCACTATGGAGAACTATACCGGGGTGCCTGCCTGTACTCTGTGTTTGGTCTCCACCAACTCCTGAGGGAAATTCCTGGCTATTTGGCTGTTAAATGCTCCATCAGTAAGCTTCTAACTGTGTCTAAACAACACTGAATAACTGCAAACAGCCGCCTGTTGAAAGTGGATACCTGCAAAGTTTGCGTCCTAAAAGCCAAATTCAAGTTGAAAGAGGCTAAACGAAAGAGTGATAATTCTCTGTGTTCGTCACCATAAGTGACCCTTTTCACATTAAACTTGTGATATGATCAAATTAGATAATTTTGTGCTTGCTCTGGTACAAAACAAACCTGCCACCAGGGAACAGAGAGAGCCTCAATTGAAATACACCACCCATCAATCCAACATGGTTGTGTAAGCAGTTAATGCAATACATGGAGTTTCTGTGCTCTCTCGTCCAGCAGGTTCTCATGGATCGTGGCTGCTGCTGTGGTCCTGCACGGCGTCTGCTGCATGTATTGCTGCTGTCATTTTTGCTACCATATCTCTATTACAGTTTATACTTAGTTTATGATTTGCTGCTGCTGTGCATCTGTGTCTCTATATCTCTATCACAGGTTCCAGTGCTACTGTAATCATTTTATCATTCATTGTAATTCATTGTCATTTTATCATTCATTGTAATTGTACAATATGTTTGTGTTGATTTGTTCTGTACACGTGACATCTATTGCACGTCTGTCCGTCCTGGGAGAGGGATCCCTCCTCTGTGGCTCTTCCTGAGGTTTCTTCCACCTTTTTCCCCTTAAAAGGGTTTTGTGGGCAAGTTTTTCCTCACTCGAACCGAGGGTCTAAGGACAGAGGGTGTCACTCCTGTACAGATTGTAAAGCCCTCAGAGGCAAATGTACTTTGTGACTTTGGGCTATACAAATAAAATCTGATTTGATTTGATTTTATGTAGTTCAGTGTTGTTAAATGTACATTGTGTACAATCGTCATATTTTTTGTTTTCTGTTTTTTCAAGAAGAATATAAAATGGTGAAAGCTTCAAAAGGAATTTTAACTGTGCGTGTGTGTTTGTCTGCGGCGTGTGTAGTGAGTTGCTCGTGTTTGTCCAGATGAGAGTGTGTGACTTGTTCACTAATCCTCTGAGCACCGTAACTATTTATACATTGACTCAGTGGCGACTGTCTCACTGTTCCCAACATGCTTGACATGTGACTTGATGCTGTAGTCACTTTTTAAATCAAGTTAGGTGACCTCATCAAAAAGTCATCCAATAGTTATTTATGAATTCCAATTCAATTAAATACAATACAAATACAATTAATATATGTGTGAATCTGTGTGTATGTGTCAGCAACATGATAAAAAAACACAGTGGAAGGT
Organism: Miichthys miiuy; assembly: GCA_036365135.1. Taxonomy (NCBI): domain Eukaryota; kingdom Metazoa; phylum Chordata; class Actinopteri; family Sciaenidae; genus Miichthys; species Miichthys miiuy. The sequence continues at coordinate 29,352,478 of CM071606.1, read as the reverse complement.
AGGGTGAACAGTCGGACATGGCAGAGAGAGGAGACATGATATTGTATACAAGCATAGCAGAGCACATTTTCAGACAGTCTCTCCTGAAAGACATTCCTAGTGAAATGCTAAAAGAAAACAGCTGGTGGAACATCTCACAATGAATAAGGTTGACTGCTAATAGGTTAGTAACATGATAAGGCTATAAAAAGAACATCCAGAAAGGCTGTGGATGAGGAGGGGTTCACCGCTCTGTGAATGACTGCACTGGGGAAATAGTGCACAGAAGAATCTGTAGATTTCATTGGATTGGTGAGAGACAGAGAATATTTTCACTTATTGAAAATGTTTGGCACGTTATCATATGTCAAATACGACAAAGGAGACCTTGAACTGTAGAGTAGCTGTAGTCCTACATGAAGCAAGAATGGAAATAAAATCCACTTTCAAGAGTACAGAACCTGCAAGGCGAGAAAGCACAAAAATTCTGGGGAAGAAGCTAAGTTAGTAACATGCATTAATGGGACATGGATGTGTACAGATGGAGAGAAGAAGAGCAGAAATCACAACACAGTGACATTTGACTGCTTGTGTTTTTTGATCAAATGATTAGGAATCTTTGGTTCACTCTTTAACAGTATATTAAGTATCCTATCTTTTTTAAGGTAAACTGAAAAGTAACCAGTAAAGCAGTCAGATAAATGTAGTGGAGTAAAAGATAGGATATAATATTCACAATAGCCTATATTTTAACATTGACAGTTTCTATTCAAGGACTTGGATCCAAATAATCAAAACAAAGAATAAAGAATACTTTTTTTTTTTACAAGGTCTTTTGCCACACAGAATTGAATGACTTGATGATCCACCATCCTGACCTCTTGTTTTATATTGTTTATGTTGTTTTATGTTTTATGCCAGTGTTTAATGCCTCTTAAGAACTTTGATTCTGTGCCAACATAAGTGTGCACACAATGCATTGACTATGTGTCAGTGTCAGCTCAGTTGAAGTTTGGTTTTCAGTGCTAGGATCCAGCTGTTTAAGACGACATTTTAGTAGCTCCCTTGTTTTGCGTCATAGCCTTCTAGCAGAGTATACGCCCAGTTATATATGAGTGCTTGGTTTCCTGTATGAATACTTAATGCAAACCACGTGGTGTGAAAGCAGACTGCAGCTTCTTTTGTTCAAATCAATCAAACCGGAGACGGGCAAAGAGCTGCTGAATCAGGAAATCACCGGTACATTTATTTATTCTTACCTTTATCAAATGACAGATAACGTCTTTTCGAAATCACAGAAGCTGTATGTACGATAAGCTTAAAAAGCATCCAGTCAAGTAAAAAAAGTTTGTGTGTTAGCATCGTTTTATGTAACGGTGCTGTCCGTGTCTTTATTTAGAACTGCTGTTAGCTTACAGTGGCGAGGTAACGTTAGCTTAATGAGCACTATCATTCAGCTAACGCTTAGCCAAATGTACCCTACACTTTAAACTTCTTCCAACATGAGTCAAATACACGTAACATTTTGTATAACATACCAACTTTGTGTAGCTTGTCTGTGTAGCGGCTGACTATATAACTTCTCAAGTTGTTGCATGTCAGCTAGCTTGCTACACAACCATTATGTGAACAAAGAACGACAGTTAGCTGTTAGCCTAATGAAGCTAGCTAGCTGCTGGATGCACGGTAGCTTCATGTTTTACTTTGTTTCAGGTTTGTGATGCTAGTTTCCACCGGCTGATTCATCCGGCTGACGGTGAAGAAAGTAACGTTGGTTTGGAAAAAATGGCCAAATTTAGAATTTTAATTGCTAACGCTTGAGGTTACAAGAATAGGCGTGATTAATCTGGTTTAAATGACTTAACTTGATTCTTTTAACATTATCAAATTTAAAGACATATACAGTGATGTAGCTGGCCGCGGTTGAAGTCAAGTCTAAATCTTTTAAGTCTGTAAGGTTCATTGAACTAAAAGCAGAAGTGTTGATTATTTCTTCAGTAATGCCCATTCTTCCTGCCTGCTTATGAGCAGGAAAAGTTTGTGTTGTTTGATGTGTTACGTATTTTATTAGAGCATCGAATCAAATTTTATTTGTATAGCCCAAATTCACAAAACACATTTTGCCTCGGAGGGCTTTAGCATCTTCATATTTGTAACATAGGTTATTTTTGTCATTGATTTTCTTTGTCGGTGTCACCGTGCTGTCCTTCAAACATAAATGAATAAGTCCTACTTAAACTATTCTTCCTTTGTGTTTTTGTTATGCTGTTTGTTCTTGTATTTTCTTTGCTGTGGCTCGGTTGCTAACTAGATGGTGACATTTTCATTTTTTGAATTCAAGTACAGTTATAGTTGTTAATTCCTCATTGTTACACCCCGCATAAACTGATCACTGCCTCTTTGCCACAAAAACAGCCTCTGATTGAAAAATGCCACGTAAGAAGGTGACAGATGTCTCAGGGAATGGTGGGATGAAAAAGAAGAGGGCCAGCGGCAAAAGGAAAGAGAGGGACTTCAGTAGTGACGATGAATTTGACTACGAACAGGAGAACAACAAGAAACCTGGCAAGCCTTCTGCCAAGACTGGTCTCCAGCCTGTTACTGTGGCAGACGACGTCAAAGAGAAAATAGTGGGTTTGAACACTAACCATAATGTTTTATTGTTTATGTGATAGCCTATCTATGTGTAGAAAATCAAGAAGTAAGAAGTATAGACTATTGAATCCATAACAATGACTTCCAGCCAGTGAATCAGCCACCTACTCTTGAAAGATTGTTACTTGCAGTGTATTGAGTTAAAAAAATCCATTATCAGGTATTGGTTCATGAAAAAGTGTTATTTCAGATAGTTTTTAATCAAATTACAGATGCTGTTCTCCAGATGTTACTGAAATAAGTAACTGTTTTACTTTAGACAACAACGTAAAAGATTTGTTTGTCTCTGATCTCATTTGGTCCTTTCTGCAGAAACTTGAGTGTCCAAAAGTAAAAGGTCAGCTGCTCATCTTTGGAGCAACCAACTGGGATTTGATTGGAAGAAAGGAGGTGCCCAAACAACAAGGTAAAATATTTTTCTGACAAATGTCTGGGTCAGATCAAGAGTCGGACAGATCCCTGTGCCAAATGTCCCTTTTTGTCTCCATACTTTATTTCTGTATTGTACTATGATTTTTAGAATAATAATGATTCATTTCTGTCATCAAAGGAATTTGAACTTATTGCCATTATCATTTTGATCATTTAAATGCAAGAGAAAGCAGGCTCTGGCATGGTATATGGCCATGTGTAGCTTATCCAGGTAGAGGAATGAGCCTCCTGTTGTGATCAAATTTCAACTTGCAAAAAGCAAGTGCATCTGGTCAGCTGATTATTTCTGACCAACAGTCGTGAATGTGTGTAGCTTTCTGAAGTCTTGTTATCACACTGAAGCTGTCAGGTCTGTCTACAGATAAACTATTGTTTGTCAAGAAATTGTTCCAACGCGTAACCAAAACCACAAAATGTTTACATTTCTATTGATGTATGGATTACACAATCAAAGATGTGTGTTAACTGGTGAGTTTTTGAGGTGTATTTGTGAACTTGCCCTAATCTTTATATGAAGACAACCACATCCTAAATCAGTCTCGTACTTAACACACAGAAATAAAATCTCAATCATCTCAGAAAGAAAAGCAACAAGTGTATTTCCCTAAAATTGAACTGATGCTTTAATGCAATGTGGAGCACAGGGACTTGCACAGAACACCCTGGTTTAGACGAGGCTATGTAGACAGATTTGTTCACAAGAGAAGGTGATAGCACTAATAACTAACTTAACCTCTATGATCTTATCATGTGGTCCTCACTATGGTGTGATATGGTATACCAAATGTAATCCTAGAGACATTTGGTATACCTGTTTAAAGTGACCTAACACATCTGAGATTTTGATTTGGTATATGGATTATCTGTTCTCTGCTTTGTATTTTCCTTCTCTCTGACTGTGGTGTATAGATGAGATGTAGGAGGTTGTACAGCCAGACAGAATCAATAAAAGATTGATCAGTTCCAGTGTGTCTGCAGTAGAGAATGAAATGACCACACATTAGGTGTGTGTCTCTTTGTTTGAGATGCACAGGCCACATACTGTATGTGTTAAATCCAGTGAGATCCCATTAATTTATTGTGACAGTAATGCCTATTCATATGTATGCATGTTCAGTGCTGCCCCCCTGCAGCTGGTCCACTGATGCCTGGGGCAGGCTGTGCACTGCCTTGTTCAATCCTTGCCTCACTATCCTGGCAGACACTGATAAATTTACTTTGTTTAGATTGGAGGGGTTGGGGTTGTCTGTAGAAGCAGCTGCATAGACAAAAAGCATCTTTAGGGCGACATGTTGTGCCTACCAGAGCACAGAAAATGCATTCAAAGAATTCTTTTGTAGTTCACTTATCTGTGTTGCTCAGCAGACGTCTGTTACATAGGGCTGCACCTAATGATTCCATTTTTGATTGGTTGATTAATTTGAATGAATTTATCAATTATTCTAAAGATTCATTTTTATTACTCCATTAATAGGACAGTAACAATAGGACAGTAATTTTACCCAAACTAAATGTCAAAACTTTATTTTATTCAGTTATACTGAAAGAGACAAATGAAGCGCATTTGAATAATGATGGTAACAAGAAGTTTGTGATTGTACTGGCTACTGTAGACAGATAGTGGTTCAACATGGTGCACTCTGTGGAAGAGGACCTGCAGCTTCTCATCACTGCAGTAATGTAGTTAATGTACATGATTTACAGACTAACAGTCTAGTTTACAGGGTACCTTAAGCATTTTTCAACCTGGACTCACTGACACAAAAACATAGGAAAAGAAGGCCCAGGTTCAAAAATACCAACATTACTCTTTTACCCGTATTATTCATTTTCTCATTCATACATGGCCATTGAAGTAACCAGAAAAAGTGCACCTAAACCTCAAACAACTCCTTTCAGATGAAAACCAGCGTATACGAGTATTTTATAGTGTTGTCGATTGATTCATGTCCAGATCTTGACAGTTTAGTGCAGAATATTTGAATTATTCAATAAAAATGTTTAGCTATCTCTCTTTACTGGTTGAAACTTGAATAATGCTTTTGAATTTAGCTACTGGCTGATTTTGGCAGCTGCCAAAACTGCTACCACAGGACATGGAGGAGTTTTAGCAGTCCTGGTAGGACAAGTGAGGGAACCGTGGATGCAATTTATTTTGTTGCTACTGATTAGATTCTCACAGATGTAAATGCAAAAATGCACCACAGAATTATTTCCTGGTGTACATGTGTATGCATGTGTCATAGACATGCTGTTTAGTCAGCATCTTGATATTCCACTTCTGTCAGGCGGATGGATTATATGTATATTCTTTGTGAGAATATATGTGTGTGTGTGTGTGTGTGTGAGAGAAAGTGAAATGGATATGTCTTGATGTGTGGTTTGTGTGTGTTTCCAGCTGCTTTCCGCAACTTGGGCCAAAATCTTTGGGGTCCTCATCGCTACGGCTGTCTGAATGATGTCCAGGTTAGCTGTGTGGTGTCTGGTCCCTGTGCTGCACACAGTCTCCTCATGACCACTGAGGGCAAGCTGTGGAGCTGGGGTAAGTAACATGTTGTAGTCAGACCCACAAAAGTTTTAGGTTTATACCCAGCAAATCAGCTGATTACCCAGTTCTGATTACTGCATGTAAGTAAGTGGATTTTATGCAGGTTTGTGTCACAATGTTTGAGTCAAGAGTGGAAGTTACCCATCACTGAGCTCTTGGTTTATTCAGGTCGTAATGACAAAGGGCAGCTGGGCCACGGGGATACCAAGCGTCTGGAGGCTCCCAAGCTGATTGAGGCCCTAGCAGATCATGTGATTGTTTCTGCAGCCTGTGGACGTAATCACACCCTGGCACTCACAGGTAGGCAGAGCCATTATGTGCATGATCTAAGGTGGTGGTGTGTGTTTATAGTCCAACCAAAAACTACAGAAGCTCATGTCAGTTTTAGTTTATTTTATTTTAATTAGTCAATTTTATCTGTTGTAGTAATTGTTTGGACACCAGCATACTATGATGATATTCAAATAATTCAACACAAAATTAGATTGTATTGGGTAAGGGTTGATTTGGCTCAGGAGGTAGAGCAGGTCGTCCACTAATCAAATGGTCTGGGGTTCGATCCCCGGCTCCTCCAGTCTGCATGTTGAAGTGTCCCTGGGCAAGATACTGAACCCCAAATTGCTCCCGAAGGCTGTGGGTGAATGTGAAGGTGTGTGAATGTGTATGAATGGTTAGCTCCTAAAACTGATGAGCAGTTGGCACCTTGCATGGCAGCTAATGCCATCGGTGTATGAATGTGTGTGAATGGGTGAATGAGATATGTAGTGTGAAAGTGCTTTGAGTGGTCGGAAGACTAGAAATTTGTTATACAAGTACAGTCCATTTACCATTTATTGATTGTCAGAATTTTCCAAAAATGATAGAATCCAGTCTAATCCACTGTATTTTTAAATGCATTCTAAACAGTGGATAGTTAGCATCCACTGCTGTGTTTGCTGATGTCAGTTTTTCTCCTCAGAGGATGGCGTTGCGTACTCTTTTGGTGAGAACAAGTTGGGCCAGCTGCCAGGGCAGCCAGACTGATGCAGTCCTCAGCCCAGCACCGGTAAGCTATCACTGTCACACAGAGCGGACATTGTAGAGTCAGGGATCCAGCTCAGGATCCGGTCACATACAGAAATGCAGGAGTGACTATTGCCCATCGAGGCAAATGCATGTCTTTCTATTGGTTGAACTGGTGGCTACTTAGCAGTTCACCAAATTGAACTCACGCTAATGCTAATTTCCACTTTTAGTGATGTTCTCTTTGCATGGCAGAGCCTTAACTTGCATTTGTAGACAACATTTTCCTGAATTGTCCCTGGGTCCATCAAAGAAAACTTCTTGGTGTTTTATTCTGCAGCACTGTGACTGTGAGCCACAGGTAAAGTATCATAGTTTAGTCCATGAATCCACCAGGATCACCTCAGTTTCAGTGACATGTCAGGCTGACAGTGGAAGAGTTTGACTTGTCATGTAACGTTGTTGTTTTTCTCCAAAAGTTGAATTTGGCTCAAGCTCGGGTCATTTATTTATTCCCTGCCTGGGGATTTTGGGCTTTAGACTACTTTTTTTCAAGCATAAATACACAGATGTTGTTGATAAAATGTATAAATGTGTTGCCGAGTATGAAATATATGAAACAATTTTACAGAGTAGATATCTGTGAAAGAGGAGCACCTCGTACAGTCTTATCTCAAACATCCATCCCCACTGGCCCTATGTACAAGCCAGAATTCCAAAAGGATGTTGTTCCTGGAGTATTGTAGGACATTGTGAGAGTAACAAAAAATGAAGACGTAAATAAATAAAATAAGTTGTTGAAGCAGAAACTGACTTTTACATACTGTATAATAGAAAGACAGAAAACAAAGGAGTGAGGGGAAAATCTGAAGATGGACTTTATTTAATCAAGGGTGCTTGCTGTTCCATATCTTGGCTGATCTGACTGTCAAGTGAGTCAAAGAAGGATTCAGAAGTAAAGGTTGGTGTAGACTCACAGAGCTATAGACATTTAGGGAAAATGTTCAATCCTGCCTGAAGATAAGAGTGACCATTAAAGCATTGTTTCACATGATTTAATAGACTAAGTAAGTAGAGCGAGTGATTCTCTTTGTAAAGACAGCTGTGTTTTGTTTGGGTTTTTTGCATTCAATAATAAAACATAGGCATTCTAAAATGGAAGAGTGTAACCAAAGCAGGCTTACATTTATTGCAGTTCATTAGAAATCCTAACCCCAGTAGAGGGCGATATTGTATAGTGAAGGCTCTTCCCAGGGATGCATTCATATGCAGTGGGTATCACTTTGTATTTAAATTGGCCAGTTATTTTACCAATAGTGTGATAATATAGAACAGTTGAACAGCCCATGCCTGAAATAAACAAAAACCAAACATTAAAGAATCTTGTTTATTAATTGCTAAGGGGAATTTGAACTTGAACAATATATGAACTGTTTAAAGTTAAGTGTTGTGCTCACTTATAGTAATATATTTAAGTATAAATTAAACAGCTACAGTACTAAAAATAGCAAAACAAAATATAATCACAGTCACACACATACTGATGGCAGAGGCTGTCATACACAAGGTGGATAAGAAATTACTCACAAATAATAAATGTATTAAAAAAAGTCAAGGTGAAGAAAGTCATGAAGTCATGCTGGTAAAGAGTCTGACAGCTGTTGGAATGAAGGACCTGTTGTGGTGCTTCTTACATGGTGGGAGTAGCAGTCGCTGAAGGAGCTGTTTAAGGCCTCCACAGTCTCATGCAGGAGGTGAGAGGACTTGTTCATAATGGATGTCAGCTTTGCTAACATCCTCCTCTCTCCCACTTCCTCTATGGAGTCTTAGGGGCAGTCCAGGACAGAGCTGGACCTCTTGACCAGTTTGAGTCTTTTCTGTCTCTCCCGAGCTTCCCGCCCCAGCATACGACTGTATAGAATGTTGCAGGTGCCACCTCAATGTCATAGAAAGTTTTTAACAGAGTCCTGCACACTCCAAAGGACCTCAGTCTCCTCAGCAAGTGAAGACTAGTGAGGCCCTTTTTTTGTCCGACCAATCCAGTTTATTGTTGAGGTGAACACCACATGACGGCATGGCAACAAGGCCATGAAACTAAACTACATAAAATAAATAAAAATCATTGAATGAAGGGTGTGTCCAAACCTTTGATTTGTACTGTGTGGCAGCCAGAAACATTCATCAGAGAGAATACAAAAGTGATTTTAAGGTCATCCAAAACTGATGTGTTGTGGAGAAAACTTCCAAAACGTAATGAAATAACAACACGGAGACAGCTGCTTGTGAATCCGAATGTCCTTTACTTTTCCTTTTCACAACCTTTTATACCCATTTACACACACATCACTGTTACATAGTCAAATCACCAGATCTGGACCCAACCTTCCTGTACTTTGTTATAATCATTTGTCCGTGTTCTGAGCATCACGAACGTAATATTGTCTGTGTTTCCTATGAGCCTGCATTGTGTGTGTGTGTGTGTGTGTGTGTGTGTGTGTGTGTGTGTGTGTGTGTGTGTGTGTGACTCCTTAATCTTGGTCAAGGCCGACCTGAAAACAGTCTGGCTGAATGTTATCTGGTGGCACAGAAACATTCAATACTGTAGCTGTGTAATCTGTGTGTCTGTGTGTTTGTGCGTTTTGTATGTGTTTGTGTGTGTGCCTTTATCATGTTCCATCCAAAGTCCATATGTGTCACTCAGAACACCACAGATGTCACTGTGATCTCTCATAGTGAGCATGTTTTATAGTCTATCTGTTCTCTCTTCTCCCTCTAGATTTCATACAATGGCCAGCCCCTGGTGAAGGTGGCTTGTGGTGCAGAGTTCAGCATGGTGGTGGACTGCAAAGGAAACCTGTACTCTGTTGGCTGCCCAGAGTATGGACAGCTAGGTAATCACAATATGCAAATGCATTTGTTGTTTTTAATGACAGCTTTGTTCGAAATATTTTTAATTAACTTGATGATCAGCAGTAAATGGGAAAATGTTTCTGCTTGAGACTAATGTTGGAAGTTGACACCAGTTTTACAAAGAGAGCATATGTCATATCTGGCTATTTAGAAGCCATGTCTCCATTACATTGCCTCCAGGTAGTCCACCAGAGAGTGCTGACAAACGACCCATATTGATATTGGCCTAACAAATAGTATTGTTTAGGTTTTTGTGTTTCTGTCTTATATTTGTATAATATTGACCCCTCATCTGTGTCATTGCAGGTCACAACAGTGATGGGAAATTCATAGCTCGGGCCCAACGCATCGAGTTCGACTGTGAGCTCATCCTCGCCATCTTCATTGAGAAATCCAAGGATGGCCAGGTCATGCCTGTGCCCAACGTGGTGGTCCGAGATGTGGCCTGTGGTGCTAACCACACGGTGAGAAAACGTCTGCTGCCATCTCTAAAAATGACCCCAAGTAGTGCAGTTTGCTCAAAGCAAAGGACATTAATTACAGGTACTACTCGGAAAATTATAATATTGTGTAAAAGTTGTTTTATTCAGGCAATTCAACATAAAAGGTGAAACCAATACATTTTATAGACTCATCACATGCAAAGTGAGATATCTCAAGCATTTCTTTGTTGTAATTTTGCTGATTATGATTTACAGCTTGTTAAAACCTCAAACCCAAAAACTCAGAAAATTAGAATACTGTGAAAAGCTTCAGTATTGTAGTCTCAAAGTGTCACACACTAATCAGGTAAGTAATCCAAAACACCTGCAAAAGAGCCTTTTAAAAAGTCTGTCTTGTTTGGTTTAGAAGAATTCACAATCATGGGGAAGACTGCTGACCTGACAGTTGTGCAGAAAACCATCATTGACTCCTTGCACAAGGTGGGTAAGACAAAAAGTGATAGCAAAAGAAGCTGGGTGTTCTCAGAGTGCTGTCTCAAAGCACATTAATGGACAGTGGAAGGCAGAAGTGTGGAAGAAAATGGTGTACAAGCCGGAGGGATGACCGCAGCCTGGAGAAGATGGTAGGAAAGGGCCATTCAAAAGTGTGGGGGAACTTCATAAGGAGTGGACTGGAGTTGCTGCTTCAAGAGAAACGACACGCAGGCAGATGCTGGACATGGGCTTCAAATGTCGAAAAGAAAGACTGGACTGTTGCCCAGTGGTCCAAAGTCTGATGAGAGCAAGTTTTGCATCTCATTTGGCAACAAAGGTCCCAGAGTCTGGAGGAAGACCGGAGAGGTGCAAAATGGAAGATGCATGAAGTCCAGTGTTAAGTTTCCCCAGTCTGTGATGACTTGGGGATCCATGTCAGCTGCTGGTGTTGGTCCTCTGTGCTTTATCAAGTCCAGCATAAACGCAGCTGTCTACCAGGACATTTTAGAGCACTTTCATGCTTGCGGACCAGCTTTATGGGGATGCGGACTTAATCTTCTAGCAGGACTTGGCACCTGCCCACACTGCCAAAAGTACAAAATCCTGGTTCAGCAACCATGGGATTACTGTGCTTGATTGGCCCGCAAAGTCACCTGACCTGAACCCCATAAAAAATCTGGGGGCATTGCCAAGAGAAAGCTGAACGGGAAGAGACCAAACAATAAAGAAGAGCTCAAGGCCGCGATTGAAGCATGTTGGTCTTCCATAACACCTGAGATATGCCACAAGCTGGTAGCATCCATGCCACGCCGGATTAAGGCAGTCATTCGTGCAAAAGGGGCCCCAACCAAGTACTAAGTATAGATGCCAGATTTTACTTTCAGAGGCCTGACATTTTTGTATTTAAAATCCTTTTTTTATTGATTTCAAGCAATATTCTAATTGAGTTCTGAGTTTTTGAATTTGAGGTTTTCTGAAGCTGCCAGTCCTAATCAGCAAAATCAAAACAAATAAAAGCTTGAAATATATTGATTCGCATACTATTTGTCTATATAATATGTAAATTTAACCTTTAAAGTTGAGTTACAGAAATACATGCACTTTTTCAGGATATTCTAATTTTCTAAGTAGTACCTGTAATTAATGCTGCATACAGGGAACACAAAATCCAAACCTCAAGAGGAAATGTTTTCAGACAAACAGACTTCATTTGATGGTAAATTGCAGCGACATAGCATCACTTTGTTTACAAAACATCCATATATTACCCTTGAAATGAGCAGTACAAAAGTCAGTACATTTCTATCATACATACAATATCTTCATATGAGAACAAAACCAGAATACTGTATGATAATATAAATCTATTAGTAGTGATTTACACAAACAAACATGGGAAGATTTGTTTGTACAGAATGGAACTTTAAAGTCACTGTCCACAGCTTGAGTCTGTGGGCCACCATCACTTAATAAAAGTCGATCTGTAACAATAACGCAAATAATTTTTTAAATTTTATTTTTTTTAATTGTGTATTGACTTCCTGCCAGTTCACAAACTAATGCCATTATTCTTCCCTGAGAATTAAAACGTGTGTGTGTTTGCAGCTGGTGCTGGACTCTCAGAAGCGAGTGTTCAGCTGGGGTTTTGTGGTTACGGGCGTCTGGGTCACACAGAGCAGAAGGACGAGATGGTTCCTCGACTCGTCAAACTGTTTGATTTTCCTGGACGTGGTGCTAGTCAGATCTGTACAGGCTACCAGTGTTCCTTTGCTGTCAGTGAAATGGGTAAATGGTTTATAGTTAGTTTATGATTTGCTCCTGCTATGCATCGCTGTCTTTATCTCTATCACAGGTTCCACTGCTACTGTAATCATTTTATTATTATAATTCATTGTAATTCATTATCGTTTTATCATTCATTGTAATTCATTGTCATTTTATCATTCATTGTAATTGTACAATATGTTTGTGTTGATTTGTTCTGTACACGACATCTATTGCACGTCTGTCCGTCCTGGGAGGGATCCTCCTCTGTGGCTCTTCCTGAGGTTTCTTCCACCTTTTCCCTGTTAAAAGGGTTTTTGTGGGCAAGTTTTTCCTCACTCAACCGAGGGTCTAAGGACAGAGGGTGTCACTCCCTGCACAGATTGTAAAGCCCTCAGAGGCAAAATGTGTTTTGTGACTTTGGGCTATACAAATAAAATTTGATTTGATGAGACCACATCATGGTGCAAGAAGATATCTAGACACTGAGCTTTAAATACTGAATGCCTCTGTACTTTAGATGTCTGATCAGTATTGTACTTGCAGGGGGGCTGTTTTTCTGGGGTGTGACAAACACTTCCAGAGAGTCAACCATGTACCCCAAAGCTGTGCAAGATCTGTGTGGCTGGAAGATCCGCAGTCTGGCATGTGGGTGAGTGACATCTGACATTACTTGTAAACTTCTTAAACACTTCAGATACACAGCAAGTGTGCCCTCATTGGTACATAATACCACTATTTTTCCCATCCCCCCTCCCTAGCTCTACATTTCTGTGCAATAGTTTTTGTTTCTCTGCACGGAGTTTGAGTGTGTGTTTGTATTTAACAGGAAGAGCAGCATTGTTATTGCTGCAGATGAGAGTACAATCAGCTGGGGACCTCGCCAACATTTGGAGAGCTGGTAAAACCATGAGGCCTTAGTAATGCCTTAATTATTACAGGATATACTGTTCATCATTAAAAAATACACTTGACAACAATATTGGCTGTTGTGATAGTCAGCTCAGCACTTATTGTATATTGTTGTTTATCCTCAGGGATATGGAGACAACAAACCCAAATCCTCCACCATTGCCCAGGAGGTTAAGACTTTGGATGGCATCTACATTGAGCAGGTAAATGGAATTAATCAAAAGTTTTGATCATCTCTTAATGAGGGAACTATTAATGCATCATACATCACTTGGAGTGTGTCCACACAATCAAAAAAGTGGAAAAACCTAAAGTCAGCATGCTAACACACTGATCTTAAAGGAGGTTTTTCCTTGCCTCCGCACAAAGTGCCTGGTCATGGTAGGAATTGGAAAAGAGTACGTAGACCTGCTCTATATGGAATGTCATGAGTTGCATGTTGAATGAATTGAATGTTTCATTGGTACAATGTTGAAAATGTTCACCATCTTGCATAGCATTCTGGGATTTGTTAATTAGTAGTGATAGTTGGAGATTTTCGTTCTTTGTCCAAAAATAGCAGCAGCTCAGTATATGTCCATGTACTATATATCTGGCAGTTTCTAGAATGCTGAAGTTAGTATGTGGCCATGAGTCACAATGTGATGTAGTATTCATGAAATTAACCCATAACTTTTCTGACATAGTATCAGGTGGAAGTGTTCTTATGTCATCATATATTTTGAAATGAACAACGCTCTCTGAAGCAGCAGGGATGTTTGTGTCAAATGAAGAGAACCATGTAACTGATGACATCAGAAGCTTCTGTATCATCTACCCATCTCTACTGATTAGCAGTAAACAGTTGAGGTTGGTGGGAATGTCATTAGTTTAGCAGGCAGATCACAAAGTAAACTACAAAATAAATGAAATATTGACCTAATGATGTCACAAAATGAAAGGATCACTGTTATTACAGTAAATACTGAAAGGAGCACAATGTTCAACCAATTGCTTTGTGCTGCCCGCTTACTTTTCCTGTCTTTATTCTGCACACATGTTAAATATTGAGCGTATACATGGTAGAAATCAGGCTTCTTGTTTACGTGATGTGAAGAAATCAGTAATAGTGTTAAAGCTTTCTTTCTCAATTTATGTCGCATATAACCATACAATCATAGTTCAATGTATTTTGTGAGCTCCTCCAATTTGTTGAATTAAATAGTTTGAAAGCATTGTAATAAGAACAGAAAAGTTATAAATACTCATGGTTATTATGTGAGTGAATAAGTAATCTTAATGGAACTATCTAAGTAATAAGTAGTAGAATAGTGCATGTTTGGTAGAGCACCACTTGTTGGATGTTCAGTGTTAACTAAATGCTCACTCATCAAAAACTGGTTTTGATTCCATTTTGTAAACAAAGCTGTAATGAGGCAAGATATTGATGTTAAAGGACACATGTCCTTAAATAACATAGTTTGACCACTTTACCTTTTCATACAGCAACATCTATGTGATTGGACCCGATGTCAAGAAGGTCTAAAGAATCAAATCTACAATACTGAGATGTTTTCTCATGAAAGTTGAGACAGCAAAATGTGCTGATCCTCTGGAGATGACTGAGCCTTCTGTCTTGTTTTTGCAGGTGGTGATGGGCTACTCTCACTCTCTGGTTATTGCTAGACAGGACACTGAGCAGGAACAAGAGAAACTGAAAAAGCTGCCTGAATACAACCCCCGAACAATCTGATCGGGCCTCCAACACCTCAACCAGCGATACTCAGCAGGAACACCTTTCCATCTTGGTGGTGTACTAGTGGGATGGTTGAGTTCAGGGGGAGGCACTCACAAGTCCGAAGGATATCCACACATCTCAACTACCAGCAAACTGGCTCTACACCAATTTGGACACTCAAATCAGAGAAAATGGGACTGGAGATGGACAGATCCTTTGGATGGTCCAACTCTCACAATGAACGGTCAAGATATCCTCACTTCCCATCTCGAGTGAACCTGCAACAGTTTGCTCCGAGCACTTCACACCTAAACAGAGTAGTGCTTCCCAAAAACCCTTTTCTATTTTGTAATACAGCCAAACATTCATGTCTTCATGTATCTTGTTGTGTTTTCTTTGTTGCAGTATTTGAAATGATAGTTGTCACATTTACGGGTGCTACAGCAGGAACCTCAGTCTTTTCCAACTGAGGAGTTTTCAAAGACCAATACTCCATACCTGTGCTTTTTCTTACATGTATGTTCAGGATATGGAAGTCTTGTTTGTATTGTTCAGAGGATCAACTGATGATTTAGCATATAATGGCACTATGAGCAGGTGTGTCCAACTACCACAGATTGTAATCAGGATTGGAACATGATGCTCTGAGTTAGTGCACTCCACTCAACGTTACATTCCTTTTGTTGTCGTCAGTGTTTGGATCGAGGATGCACACCTCAGTCCTTCAAGACCAGTGTCTGCTAGCTGCTTTACTAATTTGAGTAACAGTAACTTCCAACACTCAAAGAAGTTTCACAAGCAGGTCAGAACTTTTAGAACCAACAATGCAATTTGTGGAAATGGTTCAGTGTCTCAAGGTGTGCTGGAAAAGAAGGCATGTCCCTTTTTAAAGATGTGTTTTCTTCCTAATTGTACTGCATTCTTTTTATGGTGAAATTTCTCTGGGTTACATGTTTTTTCATTGAAATGGTTAAATAAAGATTCAAATGAGTTTGTTTCTTCACTTACTCTATCCTTTAGAATTTTAATGCTTAAGTAACCACGTTCTGTGATCCATGACTAATGATAACCGTATGTTTCTATTAAGCATGGAAGTTCATGTCTGACCTTAGGAAAGTATATGTAACAATTATCTTGATTCAAGGTTCCACATTAAGTTTAACGTCTCCTAAAACCTAATTGTGCTGCAAAATCATGTTCATTGTTTTGCAGCTAGTCCTGTATTTCAAATGCAAAAGTTACACAAACTGAGCCTCAGCCTTAAGAAAGAAGCTGCCTTCTAGTGGTAAGGCAGTGGTTCTTTTAATAGGTTGAACCTTGAACTTGAGACCAAACAGTGGTCACAGTATATACAGGTGCATCTCAAAATTAGAAAATCGTGGAAAAGTTCATTTATTTCACCAATTCAAAAAGTGAAACTCATTATATAGATTCATTACACAAAGTGAAATATTTCAAGTGTTTTTTAATTTTAATGATTATGGCTTTCAGCTAATGAAAACCCAAAATTCAGTATTTCAAAAAATTAGAATATTGTGAAAAAGTTCAATATTATAGACTCGCTATGTCACACTCGAATCAGCTGATTAACTCATAACCCATGCAATGGTTTCCTGAGCCTTTAAACAGTCTGGTTGCTGCTGACTTGATAGTTGTCCAGAAGACATTGTCATTGCCAGACCTAATAATGCAGACAAGCTGAAGGCCACTATCAAAGGAACCTGGGCTTCCATAACACCTCAGCAGTGCTGTATACTGATCGCCTCCATGCCACACTACATCGATGAGTGAATTATGCAAAAGAAGCCCCGACCAAGTATTGAGTGCCGATATATGAACATAGTTTTGAGTAGGCCGACATTTTTGTCTTATATAATATTTAAATTTTTTGAGATACTGAATTTTGGGTTTTCATTAGCTGTGAGCCATAATCATCAAAATTAAAAGAAATAAACACTTGAAATATTTCACTCTGTGTGTAATGAATCTATATAATGAGTTTTACTTTTGAATTGAATTATTGAACTTACTAACTTCATGATATTCTAATTTTTTGAGATGCACCTGTAGCTGGTGAGGCAGCTTAGTTTTGACTGACAGGAAGTCTTAAAGAAAGCTCCTGGGACAAGCTCCTGTACTGTAAACGTTTATTTAAATGTACAAAATTAGATGAATTGTAAGTTTAATCTTCATCCTCCTCCTCCTCTTCATCCTGGTTGATCTGGAAGTAGCGGAGTTCATAGCTCTCCTTGGTGTTCGCCACAACACGCAGCCAGTCACGAAGATTGTTCTTCTTCAGGTATTTCTTGGTCAGATACTTCAGGTATCTGGTGCAATGTAACAGGAGACAAAAACAGTGTCACTGACCATTTAACTTCCAATGTCATCTGCCCTAACATTTTTTACACCAGCACAATGGAAATATATGCAATCCCATGTAACATATACTTGAAATGCAAATGGGTATTGTTTTGTGTATAACTGCTTATGTGAGACATGGCACATGGCCACATTTTGGAGAATCTGGTTTGCTTTCTGTCTGAGTGAATTGCTTCTCATGTCTAAAATGAATGACAGCTCACTTAGCAAAAAGCTAAGCCAATGAAAAGGCATTTCCTGGATGCACCACCACTGAGAAAACAAGTGATGCTGGAGGAGACAGATGTTGATGCAGAGCTCAGTCTGTTTTATTATGTTTTCGGGGTTAAAATGTATGTAAAAAAAAGAAAGTGAGTGAAAAGAATTCCTTGAGGGTTAATAAAGCTCTTTCTCTTCTCTTCAGTGTACCAGGGCATTGGGATTATATCTTTGGGACCAGAGGGAAGGATTGAACTCCAGCAGACACATACTGAGCGTCCACAGCTCGGTTGACCCTATTAACAGGTGATGAAGGGTGAAAAAGTATTTACCTTTTGGAGAAGGGCACCTCAGAGGATACTGTAATCTTGCTCTTGCTCCTCTCGATGGAGACCACACCACCTCCTAGGTTTCCAGCTTTTCCGTTCACCTTGATGCGCTCCTGCAGAAACTGCTCCTGAAAACACATTTGTGGAACCATCACACACACACACTGATAGAAATTTGTACACTAAATATCTGCAGTTTGTGGCAAATACCATTTGTTTACTGTGAAGGATTACCTAACTCAGGGATATATTTAATTCAGAATATCTGAGAATTGGTGGACTTACAAAGTTGGCAGCGTCCATGATGCCATCTTCAACAGGGTGGGTGCAGTCCAGTGTGAACTTCAGGACCTGCTTCTTCTTCTTACCACCTTTACCAGTGTTCTGCTTCTTCTGCTAACAAAACAAGACATGAAGCTGAGCAGACAGCCGCCGAGCCAACACGACAGGACTGAACTCCAAGATGTGAGATCACAGTTAAACATGAACGTCATGCCAGACGGGCAGATAGACAGGTAGATACTTTATTAATCCTGAGAGAAATTCAAGATACCATTTTAAACAACCATGTTGGGAACATTTACACAGAGGTCTCAAAGACAAAGACACAATGCTGTTTCATCAGAACGTCCATCGATTCACTGGGCAACGTTTTCAACAAGAATGACTTAAACACTGACGGACAATCACGTGACACATCAGGAAATTCATGTATTTATTTATTACAGGTTTGCTGCGAGGCTCGTTCATTTTAACACCGAACATGTCCACGAGCTTTCCCTCCATCCTGTCAGGCACTAAATCAAAAACTTTCATCTCATCAGACATGAACTGATTCTTCGGCTCCATCTTTTGTGCTGCTTGTTAAACAGACTGTTGTCATGCAGCTCTAACGTTAACAACGTGGTGAGCTCCGACGCTATCCGGCTAACGTTAGCTCATGAGCGGCTGTAGGCCACAGAAAACCGCAGCTACAAACGAGCTAAGAGAAAGACTTCAGAACCGAACCTAAGCCTGCACACGACTGCTAGAACAACACTGCCGGTCCACCCCGCACGTTTTAACTGGCTTTCACGCAGGAAAGGCTCCATTTATCAACACGCGACTTTACTTACAACAGGCGCCATGGCGAGAAGCTAGCAGAAAGGAAGAGCGTTGTATGCGCATGCGTTACATTTACAAATCAAACGCCGAATTATGGATCGAATCGATGCATCTAAACTTGATTAATAATTCAATGTGATGTTTTCCACTTTGTTTAAACATTTTATTTGAACATTAAAACAAAAAAAGCAAAAACAAGTCTAATAGTCAGTTATGAATTAGTCAGTTATTAAAACAGCTGATAAGAGAATAAAATAAGAGAGAAGTTAAAAATAGTTTATCTACCTACTTTAAAATGCAACTTTCTTCAAAGAGCTTAATGATCAAAGAAATCCTTAATTTCACATTAATTAATCATCACATCATTAATACACAGTAACCAAGGACGCTTTACAAGGAAAGACCTAAAAAAGACAAAAAGTCAAAGTGGTGTCGTAAACTAGTGTGACATTAACACAGCACAAGCCTTGTTGGACAGATGGGAGTCCCACTGTTCTTATATTATTATTATTATCATTATATTTCTAGTCTTTTGACCACTCAGGGTGTTTTTACACTACATAAATATCTCACACGTAGGTGGCACAGCCTTTAGGGACAATTTGGGGTTCTGTATCTTGTCCAAGGACATTTTAACATGCAGACTGGAGCAGCCAGGGATCAAACCACACTATTTTCTGATGAGTAGACAACTCACCATGTGTTCTCCACATCGAACTGAGCATAGAATGTGTTAATTATTAAGAAAATATCTGTGCTGACGTGCTGAATATCTGGATGAGAGAAAGCAGTTGTTGCAGTGAGGAAGAAAATGTCCTCCTTTGGTTCAGGCTGTGAAAAATACCTGCTGACCACCAGCTGCTGGATAAGTGCACTTGTAAAACACGGCTGAAACATGTTATTATTCAAATATAAGATCAGACATTCAAGCTGAAACACAAGATTTATACATAAAGATATGATTTATTGCTTTTATTTGTTGGATGATTGCTGGTTGGAAATACTTCATCACAACATCAAATCTATATCAAACTCGTGTCATGCTGGTGTAAAATGATTATAGATGATTTATTTCAGTGAGAGAGCTTGTGACAGGTGAAAAAGTTTGAATATTGATGGATTTAGTATTTATTGATTATGTATATTTATTAAGTTGTATACACACCATGGAGACAATGTCAGCATGGTCAACCGGACCCATTAATAAACAGAAGTTGGATTCAAAGCTATTTAATGTCATGTTGTCTGGACATTATCACATTATTCAACCCAAATAATCTTAAATGAGTTTTTTCACAATAAGTCCTGCTGTGAGTCTTCTGCTCTTTAAATTCTTTTTTTCATCCAGTCATGTGACTGACGTTTTCCTTTTTTTGACTTTCCATTCAGATGCTCTGCCTCAGCCTAGACTAGTCTTTCAGCTAATGATAACCAACCTAAGGAACCGTCCTCTGAACAGCCCCAACATGGACTCCATAAGGGAATGCATCCTGAGCCTGTGATCAAACTCAAAGGGAGCCTCATACTCCCTCAGGTGGACACATCGTTCAGCCAGCTGGTGCAGTGGAAGTACACAGCACCGTCTTCTCAAATGGAAGGACCATCGGATATGATGGTGCCCCCTGCAGGGTCCAGCTCGCCTCTTCTGACCATATTGACCCCAGTTCATCCCGAGAAGGCAGACCTAGAAGCCCTGAAGGCCGACTGAAGTGTGGGTCATGTGGAGGTTCATGGCAGTATTGTAACCAGAGTCATCTCCTGTGTACCGCACTGAGAGCAGAGAGCTGTAGAGTGAGTGACAACAGAGCAGACAGACAAGTCCTCATGTCCATCCTCTGCAGATTTTGAAGAATCTACAGCAAATGCAAAGACTGAGAGACAGAGGAAGCACACTGAGGGAGAGAGCAGTCTGCCTCCTCCACAGAAACGCCTCAGACTGTGACTCTGTTTAGTTTAGTTTTTACTCCTCAGGACCGGCCTGTGCATCTGGCAGGGCCACTGAGGCCCCTGGTAGCATCCTGCACTGGGGCCCATGAACACACGCTGCACCATATGGTGGACTGAGGAGGAAATCTTGTACATTTATAAATAATTTGTTCATCATGGATGTATCACGTCAGTGTTTTTGGTGTGTCTTGCAAAATCCTTTATTTCTTGGAGCTGCCTGTGTGTGCCTACACATTTCTTCTATGATATCAGAATTCATTGATCATTTGTAACTTTGCCTAGTGTGGTCTCTGTGCTATGATGCACTCTAAATCCTGACTGAAAATCCTCAAATAAACTATTCTTATGGAGAAAGTCACACAGCTGATTAGCTACAGCTTTCTCAAGTAACTTAGAGAGAAAGGGAAGGTTTGATATCGGTCTGTAATTGGCTAAAACCTCTGGATCTAGAGTGGGCTTTTTAAGAAGAGGTTTAATTACAGCTACTTTAAAGGACTGTGTACATATCCTGATAATAAAGACAGATTAATCATATCAATACAATAAAGAAGGGCTAACTAGAGGTAAAACATCCTTGAGCAGCCTGGTTGGGATGGGGTCTAAGAGACAGGTTGACGGCTTAGATGAAGAAATTATTGAAAAGAAATTATGTAAATGGTCTCATCAGTAACTTCAAAAGAAACCTCACTAAACACGAGTGCTTTTCTTACATCAGTACCTTTTCCTTCACACCATTTTAGTATTTGTTCAGTCTCCATGTTACATTAGTTTCAGACACATCAAATAACAAAATACCCTTCAAAACACTTTGGTTGCTTCAATGCTATAGTGACCTCATCTACCATTAATTGTATTATTTTTCACGAATATGCTCACGAATACACAAATATCCTGGACGAGCCCGCACGTGTAGCCCTCCCACTTGTATTATAATTTGATACAGCAATAATTATACACATCTCAATTACCTTTGAGAATTTTAGCATGGGATGTGTAGAGGGAGTCTCAAAAAAAATTAAATCTGTAGGTATCTTACTGTGATTTTTACTAAGGTGAGAGAGGCCCAATTCAGGCAGCATTTCAGTAAATGCTGGGGGGGGCAGCATTTCAGTAAATGCTGGCGCACCATTGGAGCTCGGTTGCAGGTCTTCCTGGAGATTTTATATACTCACATAGGATCCAAATGTTGTTTGTTTCATTCAAACCCACTAACCAGTGGCGGCTGAAGAAAATTGTGAAAACTCAAATCCAACGTAGGAAAATCCTGGCTCCTCACACACTCATTCCTCCTGTTGCCTAGCAACACTAACGCTGAACTGCCAACAGTCAATGCTACAAACCTCGTTTCATCTTCAATTTTTCATTCAAATACAATATACATTATACCACTGGAGCAAATTGACCTTTCGCCGAGCCCCGCCCCAAAACAGACATTGTCCAATCACACATTCTAGCAACCGTTACTATGTAAGCAAGGTCCGTCAAGCTTCAGACTTCTAGCAAGATGGTGAAGCACTGTGCCTATGGTGTATGTAAATCGGACAGTGGATACCCCAAGAGCTTGACCGGAAGAGTTGTGTTCTTTCCATTCCCAAAGCCAAAAACACAACTGGAGCGGTGCGTACAATGTTTTACCTCTACTTAGCCCTTCTTTATTGATGGATGTAAAAAGTTGGATGACCTACAATTTTCTGGTGTTAGATTCAGACAAAACTGAAGTTCTTGTAATAGGACCCAAACACCTCAGAAACTCTCTCTCTAGAGACTTAGTTACTTTAGACGGGATCACCCTGGCCTCCAGCTCCACCGTAAAGAATCTTGGAGTTGTTTTTGATCAGGATTTGTCCTTTTAATGTCCACATAAAACAAATTTCGAGGACTGCATTCTTCCACTTACGTAACATCGCCAAAATCAGACGCATTGTATCTCAAGCGGATGCAGAAAAAGTAGTCCGCGCATTTGTTACTTCTAGGCTGGACTATTGTAACTCTTTGTTACCAGGCTGCTCCAATAAGTCTCTTAGGACTTGCAGCTAATTCAGAATGCTGCTGCACGTGTTCTGACAGGAACCAAGATCAGAGATCACATCTCTCCCATTCTGGCTTCCTTGCACTGGCTACCTGTTAAATCTAGAATAGAATTTAAAATTCTTCTCCTTATTTACAAAGCTCTTCGTGGTCAGGCACCATCATATCTAAAAGAGCTCATAGTACCTTACTACCCCTCTAGAACACTGCACTCTCAGGATGCTGGGTTCCTTGTGGTTCCTATAGTTTCCAAAAGTAGATTGGGAGCCAGAGCCTTCAGCTATCAGATATCTTCAGCTCTCTTCTGTGGAACAAACTACCATTCTGGGTTTGGGAGGCAGACACGGTCATCACCTTTAAGAGTAGACTTAAGACTTTCCTTTTTGATAGAGCTTACAGCTAGGGCTGGCTCAGGTCATCCCTTAGTTATGCTGCCATAGGATCGACTGCCGGGGGACTCCCCCTCCCTCCCCTCCCCTCTCTCTGTCTCTGTCTCTGTCTCTCTCTGTCTCTCTCTGTGTCTGTCTCTGTCTGTCTCTTTCAGGGTTATGCTAGTCAGGCACGGTATTGTATTGGTCCCTTTACTGAAAACACTCTCTGTCTCTATCTCTCTCTCTGTCTACCATCTCTCTCTCTCTCTCTCTCTCTCTCTCTCTCTACCATATCTCTCTCTCTCACCATCTGTAAACATACAGTACATGTCTCATTAATGCATGTTACTAACTAAACTTCTTCCCTGGAGTTTCTGTGCTCTCTCGTCCAGCAGGTTCTCATGGATCGGCTGCTGCTGTGGTCCACGGCGTCCGCTGCATGTATTGCTGCTGTCATGACAGTATTGCTGCTGTCATTATTGCTACCATATCTCCATTACAGTTTATAGTTAGTTTATGATTTGCTGCTGCTGTGCATCTGTGTCTCTCTATCTCTATCACAGGTTCCACTGCTACTGTAATCATTTTATCATTCATTGTAATTCATTGTTATTTTATCATTCATTGTAATTGTACAATATGTTTGTGTTGATTTGTTCTGTACACGTGACATCTATTGCACATCTGTCCGTCCTGGGAGAGGGATCCCTCCTCTGTGGCTCTTCCTGAGGTTTCTTCCACCTTTTTTCCCTGTTAAAAGGGTTTTTTGTGGGCAAGTTTTTCCTCACTCGAACCAAGGGTCTAAGGACAGAGGGTGTCACTCTCTGTACAGATTGTAAAGCCCTCTGAGGCAAATGTACTTTGTGACTTTGGGCTATACAAATAAAATCTGATTTGATTTGATTTGATTTGTTTTGAACAGTGTGGACGGCCCCACTCCCAGCTAAATGTGTCGAAGATAACGAAGCATGGTGTCGTTCGCAGTGATCTAGAGCTGCCATGGCGAAGATAGCTAGCCAGGGGAGTTAGTGGTTCACGATAGAGGGGAGGCTGGTTGCCTCTGTAGCTAGATCAGGGCCCTTTGTAGAGAGTGCCGTGCCGCCATCGCTCCCTGTGTGGCCCCCACAGCGCCCTCCTGACCGCCAGCCAGTTCCTGTCCTCGCCGTCCAGCAAAGCCGTTACCCCGGGGAGTTGGACGGCAGTACAAGCTCAGACCCCGGGGGAGGGTCTCGCCGAGCGGGCGAAGTACAATCTATTATTTAACTTTGTATGTACTTGTTATTTAGTGTGTGTATAGGTCGGCCTATTTTTATATTTTATACGGTGGTGGGCTGCGGGCAGGAGTGACGGCCTGCGGGTGGGCAGTCTATGGTGCCATATGCTGCAGGTTAGCAGCATATCGTGTGTGGGGTGGTGTATGGACTCTGCGTGCTGTGTTTAAAGCGTGCCTTAAAAGCTAGTGATGCTAGCCTGATGTGCAGTGGGTCTTCATTCCGTGTGCTGTGTTGAAAGTGTGCCTTAGAAGCTAGTGAAGCTAGCCAATGTGTAATGGATTGTCACAGAGTTGTATTAGAGGCGAGCCTGTCGTTGTTGTGACCCTCCAGAAGGAAGCCTGTGCCCCTGACCAGCATCTCTCTGTCAGATCGGAGCCCCCACGTGTTTTATGAACTTTTGTTAATTATTAATAAAGATTGTTCTCTATTGTACATCATCCCTGTCTGTGTTTGTTCAGAGGTTCTGACATCCTTAGCTTTTATAGCTAAAGGCGAAAACCCGCATTTATTACAATACATATGTCTGCTCAAAGGTAAGGACGAACGTTTAACGTTAACTACGTACTGTGTTATCTAGAACTAGAGGCACAAATTGGACCAAAGTTATACCATGGCAAGGAGATCATTGCCAAAATCAGAATCAGAATCAGAAATACTTTAATAATCCCAGGGGGAAATTATTTTTGTTACAATACTCCAGGAATTCAAGGTTATGTTAAACAAGTAATCATCTATTAAGAACAAAATATAATATATAAATATATATATGAAAGGTATAGAAAAGATCAAATTTACAGTTAAATAATGTGCAACAAATGCAAAAGTAATTGTCCGTGTTTGTGTCAGATTACAGAAGGGGGTGTATAAAACATCATAAAACATCCTTAGCATTGTCCAGCAGATGTTAAAGGACCTCAGCCTGCTTAGGAAGAAGAGTCGGCTTTGGCCCTTTTTGTAGACAGCCTCTGTGTATTTGTCCAGTCCAATTTGTTATTCAAGTACACCCCCAGGTACTTATACTCCTCAACAGTATCCACAGGGACCCCCTTGATGGAAACAGGGGTCACTGGTGTTTTCGCCCTCCTCAGATCCACTATTAGCTCCTTCGTCTTTGTCACGTTGAGCTGCAGATGGTTCAGCTCAGTCCAAGTGACAAAGTTGACCACAACAGTCCTGTATACACTATCATCACCCTTTTCAATACAACCAACTATTGCTGAGTCATCAGAGAACTTCTGAAGGTGGCAGGATTCGGTGCAATAGTTGAAATCTGAGGTGAAGAGGGTGAAGAGGAAGGGAGAGAGGACAGTCCCCTGTGGGGCCCCAGTGTTGCTGACCACCCTGTCAGACACACAGTTCTGTAGGCGTATGTACTGTGGTCTGCCCATCAGGTAGTCAACAATCCAGGACATGATGGGAGCCTCCACCTGCATTGCAGTCATCTTCTCACCCAGTAGAGTCGGACGGATGGTGTTAAAAGCACTGGAGAAGTCAAAGAACATGATTCTGACAGTGCTTGCCGGCTTGTCCAGATGAGTGTAGACTCTGTTCAGCAGGTAGATGATGCCGTCCTCAACTCCCAGGCAGGGCTGGTAGGCGAACTGTAGTGGATCAGTGAAGAGCCTGACCATAGGCCAGGGTCGGCAAATAAGTTTGGACCTGGGCCAATTTTTTTTCTGACAATTCCATTGCGGGCCATGACCATGCTTTCCTACTGGAAAAAAAAAGGTTTTCTATTTTTTCTATTATATTAAAAATAAACGTTATTTAACTTTAAAAATGCATTTAATTTAATTTAAAACGTTAATTTGCTTCTATGTGCTGTTATTACGCCCACTGCTGCATCTCCTGGCATCTGTCATGAAACAGGCAACCTGCCCTAGCAACCTGCCGTAACTAATGTATACAGCAGCAGATCTGTTTCATGCCGCTGATGTGCATTCACATTTTTTAATTAGGCTATTTGATATTTGAGCCGACCTTGTTTGGTTTTGGTTTTTTTATTTATTTAATGAAACATATTTGTTCACGTTGTCCATTGCAAGAGGGACACAGGACACTTTTATTTTCCACAGGTTACAGCGCACGCACGTGCCAATTAGCGTTCCAACCTGTGCGTCAAATAAAGAGGCTGCAAGGATGTTCTGGCTGCTGTTTTGTCACGTTACTTATCAGCTACTTTTCAATAAATGCTGTGAAATCTGTGGAATTGTTGTATTTTTGACAGAAAACATGAGGTTTAAAAGATATATAAAAAAAAATATATATTTTAAAATAAATCAACGTCATCTAGCGGGCCAGAGATAATTGATGGCGGGCCGCTAATTGCCGACCCCTGCCATAGACTTTAGCTGCTCCAGGACGAGCATCTCTAGGGTCTTCACGATGTGGTACGTCAGGGCCACCGGTCTGTAGTTCTGAGGGCCGCTGGGACGCGGCATCTTGGCACAGGAATGAGGCAGACGTCTTCCACAACACTGGGACCTCTGTAGATGCATACTCAGGCTGAAGACTTGACACAGTACTCCACACAGCTGGGGGGCACAGGCTTTAAGCATCCTGGGAAAAACACTGTCGGGGCCTGCAGCCTTGCCAGGGTGGAGTCTCGTGAGCTGTCTTCTCACCAGGTCAGGTGTGAAGGACACTGTAGAGGTGACAGTTGGGAGAGGGGTGATGTCCTCAGGTTGTGGGGGATATGATGCAGAGCAGGGGTAAGGGGTGGAGTAGGTGGTAGTAAATTGAGGTGGTGAGGGGCAGACAAGGGGTCTGTAAAGAGGAGGAGTAGGAGGAGGTAGAGTGGTAGTAGTTGTTGGGCAGCCAGCAGCAGAGTCTTCAAACCTATTAAAAAATAGGTTCAGTTCATTGGCTCGGTCCACACGTCCCTCCAGGAACCTGGTGATGGTTCTCATGCCACTCCACACATCCCTCATGTTGTTTCTCTGGAGTTTATTCTCCAGCTTTCTCCCATAATTGTCTTTAGCCTCCCTGATTTTAAGTTTGAGTACCCCCTGCACTCTCCTTACCTCATTATGGTTGCCATCTCTGAACGCTCTCTTCTTGTCATTAAGGATGGCCTTAATGTCCTTAGTGACCCAAGGTTTATTATTAGTGTAACAGGTGACAGTTCGAGCTGGGACATTGCAGTCCACACAGAAGTTGATATAGTCAGTAATGCACTCTGTGAGCCTATCAATGTCCTCCCCATGGGGCTCACAGAGTGCAGGCCAGTCAGTCACTTCAAAGCAGCCTTGCAGTACCTCATAAGCCTCCTCCGACCACCTCCTCACAGTCCATCCGTCGTAGGCTTCCTCTTCACCAGAGGCACATAGCAGGGTTTAAGGTGAACCAGGTTATGATCTGAGCTGCCCAGAGGGGGGAGAGAAGAGGAGATGTATGCGTCCTTAATGTTAGCATACATCAGGTCCAGGGTCCTCTCCTCTCTGGTAGGACAGCTCACGTACTGTTTGAAAGTCGGCAGGACTCTATCCAAAGTGATGTGGATAAAGTCTCCCGACATGATGATGAGGGCACTGGGGTGTTGGGTCTGTAGTTTGGAGATGGTGGTGTGTCTAAAACGTCATCTAAAACGATGTCGGACTCCGTAGTTTTCTCTGGACCCCTCCCCAATGTGACCAGTGATGACATGTTTAGCCGCATGTCGTCATTTCACCGCTGGCTGTCGAGGTGGTGTCCAGCAAACGATGTGGGCTTCATAGATAATTGGACACCTTTCTGGGGAAAACCTGGTCTGATTAGGAGAGACGGCATCCATCCCACTTTGGATGGAGCAGCTCTCATATCTAGAAACATGGCCAAGTTTATTATCGACCAAAACCGTGACAAACCAGAGTTCAGACCAGGAAGCAGAGCTGCAGTCTTACACGCTTCTCTGCGCTCCATTAGAGCAGCTGCCCACCCAGTCCTTTAGTATAGAGACTGTGTCTGTCCCCGTCCACCTACATTATTTAAAGATAAAACAAACAGAAGAGGAGTTCATCATACAAACTTAATAAAAATTAAATCAACATCTCCAACAGTCCAAAATAAGACAATTAAATGTGGACTCCTGAATATCAGGTCCTTGTCATCTAAAGCTGTCTTAGTCAATGAATTAATATCTGATTATGATATTGATCTGTTTTGTCTCACTGAAACCTGGCTGCAGGAGGATGAATATGTTAGCTTAAATGAATCCACTCCTCCCAGTCATTGTAATACTCATATTCCATAGGACCAGACTGCCGGGGGACTCTCCCTCCCTCTCTCTCTCTCTCTCCCTCTCCCTCCCCCTCTCCTCCCTCTTTCTCTCTCACCATCAGTGGACATACATGTCTCATTAATGCATGCTACTAACCGAACTTCCCCGGAGTTTTTGTGCTCTGTCGTCCAGCAGGTTCTCGTGGATCGTGGCTGCTGCTGTGATCCTGCGCAACGTCCACTACATATATTATTACTGTCATTATTGCTACCATATTCTACTGTGGTCATTTTATCATTCATTGTAATTCATTGTCATTTTATCATTCATTGTAATTGTACAATATGTTTGTGTTGACTTGTTCTGTACACGTGACATCTATTGCACGTCTGTCCGTCCTGAGAGATCCCTCCTCTGTGGCTCTTCCTGAGGTTTCTTCCACCTTTTTTCCCTGTTAAAAGGGTTTTTTGTGGGCAAGTTTTTCCTCACTCGAACCGAGGGTCTAAGGACAGAGGGTGTCACTCCCTGTACAGATTGTAAAGCCCTCCGAGGCAAATGTACTTTGTGACTTTGGGCTATACAAATAAAATTTGATTTGATTTGATTTGATTCCTCGAAGTACCGGTCAAGGTGGTGGAGTTGGAGCCATATTTGACTCTAGTCTATTAATAAATCCTAAACCTAAACTAAATTATAATTCATTTGAAAGTCTTGTTCTTAGCCTCACTCACCCAACCTGGAAAACATTACAGCCAATTTTATTTGTTACAGTATATCGAGCTCCAGGTCCTTACTCTGAATTTTTATCTGAATTTGCAGAATTTTCATCAGGCTTGATCCTTAAAACAGATAAAGTAATTATTGTAGGCGATTTTAATATTCATGTGGACAACCACAATGATAGTCTTAGTACTGCGTTTATCTCTTTATTAGATTCAATTGGCTTCTGTCAGAGTGTAAATAAACCGACTCATTGTCTGAACCACACTCTGACCTTGTTCTCTCATATGGCATTGAAATTGATCATCTAATAGTCTTTCCACAGAATCCTCTTCTGTCTGACCATTTTTTAATAACCTTTGAGTTCATACTACTGGACTATAAGCCTTTTTGCAGAAACTCTTACAGCAGATGTTTATCTGATAGTGCTGTAGCCAAATTTAAGGAAGCAATTCCTTCAGTATTGAATTCAATGCCATGTCTCAATGTAACAGAGGACCTGCCTGCTTCCTTTAGCCCTTCACAAATAGATCATCTTGTTGATAATACTACAGGCTCATTACGGACAACTCTAGACTCTATTGCACCTCTGAAAAAGAAGACCATTAAACAAAGGAGGTTAGCACCATGGTATAGCCAGCAGACTCGTAAATTAAAGCAAGAGACACGTAAATCTGAACGCAAATGGCATGCCACTAAACTGGAAGAATCTCTGTCTAGTCTAAGATAATCTTAAAACATACAGGAAGGCTCTGCGTAATGCCAGAGCAGCCTATTACTCTTCATTAATAGAGGAGAATAAGAACAACCCCAGGTTTCTCTTCAGCACTGTAGCCAGGCTAACAGAGAATCACAGTCTCACGGAGCCATCTATTCCTTTAGGTCTAAGTAGCAATGACTTCATGAGCTTTTTTAATGATAAAATTATAACTATTAGAGATAAAATCCATCATCTCCTGCCCTCAACAGGCACTGATCTGCATACTGATACAGCAACTTTGGAAACAGCTGTAAAACCTGATATGTATTTAGACTCTTTTTTCCCATCGACCTTCATCAAATAACTTTAATAATTTCTACATCTAAGCCGTCAACCTGTCTCCTGGACCCCATCCCAACCAGGCTGCTCAAGGATGTTTTACCTCTAGTTAGTCCTTCTTTATTGGATATGATTAATCTGTCTTTATTATCAGGTTATGTACCACAGTCCTTTAAGGTAGCTGTAATTAAACCTCTTTTTAAAAGCCCTCTAGACCCAGAGGTCTTAGCCAACTACAGACCGATATCAAACCTTCCTTTTCTCCAAGATACTTGAGAAAGCTGTAGCTAATCAGCTGTGTGACTTTCTCCATAACAATAGTCTATTTGAAGATTTTCAGTCAGGATTTAGAGTGCATCATAGCACAGAGACCGCATTAGTCAAAGTGACAAATGACTCCTAATGGCATCAGACAAAGGACTCATCTCTGTACTTGTACTGTTAGATCTAGTTCCGCATTTGACACCATCGATCATCTAATTCTCTTACAGAGACTGGAACATCAAATTGGCATCAAAGGAACCGCCCTAAGCTGGTTTAAGTCGATTTAGATCGATCTCAGTTTGTTCACGCAATGATGAATTCTCCATGCATACCAAAGTTTGTCATGGAGTCCCTGCTGTTCTGTACTAGACCACTCCTATTTAGTTTATATATGCTTCCTTTAGGAACATTATTAGGAATCACTCTATCAATTTTCATTGCTATGCTGACGACACCCAATTATATTTATCATCAAGCCTGATGAAACAAATCAATTAACTAAACTCCAAGCATGCCTTAAAGATATAAAAGTTGATGACCTACAATTTTCTAATGTTAAATTCAGACAAAACTGAAGTTCTTGCACTGGACCCAAACACTCAGAAACTCTCTTTCTAGAGACTTAGTTACTCTAGATGGGATCACCCTGGCCTCCAGCTCCACCGTAAAGAATCTTGGAGTTGTTTTTGATCAGACTTGTCCTTAACGTCCACATAAAACAAATTTCGAGGACTGCATTCTTCCACTTACGTAACATCGCCAAAATCAGACGCATTGTATCTCAAGTGGATGCAGAAAAACTATCCACGCATTTGTTACTTCTAGGTGGACTATTGTAACTCTTTGCTATCAGGTTGCTCCAATAAGTCTCTTAGGACTTTGCAGTTAATTCAGAATGCTGCTGCACGTGTTCTGACAGGAACCAGATCAGAGATCACATCTCTCCCATTTTGGCTTCCTTGCATTGGCTACCTATCAAATCTAGAATAGAATTTAAAATTCTTCTCCTTACTTACAAAGCTCTTCATGGTCAGGCACCATCATATCTAAAAGAGCTCATAGTACCCATACCCCTCTAGAACACTGCGCCTCAGGATGCTGGGTTCCTTGTGGTTCCTATAGTTTCCAGTAGATTGGGAGCCAGAGCTTTCAGCTATCAGGCTCCTCTGTGGAACAAACTACCATTCCAGGTTCGGGAGGCAGACACGGTCAACACTTTTAAGAGTAGACTTAAGACTTTCCTTTTGATAAAGCTTATAGTTAGGGCTGGCCAGGTCATCCCTTAGTTATGCTGCCATAGGACCAGACTGCCGGGGACTCTCCTCCTCTCTCTCTCTCTCTCTCCCTCTCCCTCCCCCTCCTCCCTTTCTCACCATCAGTGGACATACATGTCTCATTAATGCATGCTACTAACCGAACTTCCCCGAGTTTTGTGCCTGTCGTCCAGCAGGTTCTCGTGGATCGTGGCTGCTGCTGTGATCCCGCGCATGTCCACTACATATATTATTACTGTCATTATTGCTACCATATCTGCTACTGTGGTCATTTTATCATTCATTGTAATTCATTGTCATTTTATCATTCATTGTAATTGTACAATATGTTTGTGTTGACTTGTTCTGTACACGTGACATCTATTGCACGTCTGTCCGTCCTGGGAGAGGGATCCCTCCTCTGTGGCTCTTCCTGAGGTTTCTTCCACCTTTTTTCCCTGTTAAAAGGGTTTTTTGTGGGCAAGTTTTTCCTCACTCGAACCGAGGGTCTAAGGACAGAGGGTGTCACTCCCTGTACAGATTGTAAAGCCCTCCGAGGCAAATGTACTTTGTGACTTTGGGCTATACAAATAAAATTTGATTTGATTTGATTTGATTTGATGGTGCTGCAGGCAGATGTTGGATTTGCAGAGGGAGGGATGTACAGGACAACAATGATGACATGCGGGATCTCTCTAGGCAGATAGTATGGACGGAGACCAATGGCTAGCAGTTCAACATCCGGGCTACAGAGCTGTTCTTTAATTGTGATGTGACCGGGATTATACCATCTGCTGTTAACTAGAACGGCGTTCCCCCCGCCTTTCCGTTTACCGCTCTTGGTACAATCCCGGTCGGCCCGGACAGTGTGGAAGCCATCGACGGAGACGTTCTGGTCCTTAATGTCCCTGTGTAGCCATGTCTCTGTGAAGCACATCAGACTGCATTCTCGATACTCTGCATGGCTCCGCGTTAGCGCCATTAGCTTGTCCATTTTGTTGCTAAGAGACCGCACATTTCCCATAACAACAGAGGGGAGACACAGCTTAAATCTTCTCCTCTCCATAAGCCCCTCCCGTCTTGACCCTCCTCTGTTCTCCCGACGTTGCTTCCCTCCTCTGCATCCCCGGTGTGTTTTTCTCCAGAGTTCAGCTGGTATGTCGGCTGGTCTTGCTACTATGCCGGCCGGCATTAGCGCGATCAGCTGTTCCCTGGAGTAAACAAAGGCAGCGTGTCCTGGTGGAAGCGGCATGAGAAAAAGCACAAAAACTCACTAAAAACAACCTTGTTAGAGAGGGTAGGACTTCACAGAGTAACAGTGAAGAAAACAAAAACGAACGTTACCCTCTAAGTAAAGTTCAGCGAGCCCTTTAGCTTTAGCCAACATTAGTTAACATGTTAGCTAACGCCTATATTAGCTGTTGTTGTGTTGGGTCTCAATGCTTGGAGCTCCCTAACCTTATTTTTCGTCAGTTTTCAACAAAGACAACTTCAACTCATTTTGTTTTCATATTTCATGTAGCATTTTCTGAACAGACAGCCAACTCCTGAGTTTCCCAATCCTATAAATGCTGTGCAAAGGGACCGTAAGCATTAGCCTCAATAGTGGTTATGTCGCTCCGTTGCGTATTTTAATATTTTGAATATATCCTCCACTCCATATTGTAACCCCTTTTGCCTCGATCTGGAGGATATCGCGGAGGTATTGCTCCAAAAATTGTCACTGACACGCACCAGTATACCTCCTCTTCCCATGGCACTCTGTCGCGCTTGACGACCTAGCAACAGTAACTAAGGGGGCGGCTCGCAAAAGGTCAATTGGAAGCTATTATAATTCTCTGAGATATCAGATGACTTCAGTCACCACAATCAATTTACATACCATTTATCATTTAATTGCTGAATGATAGACTATCATTTAATCAAAATGGTAAGGTTATACCTCCTATTTCACTCGTTATAGTTAATATTTGTGTTAAAAAAGTATAATATTAACACGTTGTTAGTAATAGCAGCTAGTACAGTAAAAAGCTAATCAATGATAGATGACTGACCTCATTATGAGGAACAACAACGTTTGATAAGAGCATTTAAATAGAATGTATTAAGAGGATTTCAATGTCTTATTTATTAATGTCTTACTTCACTGTCCTATTCAGCTGTAATTTGCAAAATCTTGATTAAATACATTTTGTGTAACACGGGAACCGATCAGCTGTTTGCGAACGCATTTTTGGTAGTTCGTTGCTATTTATAGCAACAATAGCCAGATAAACAGGTTACTTTCTTGGCGCAGTTGGTAGAGCATCCGCCCCATGTACGAAGGCTCAGCAGCAGCCCAGGGTTCGAATCCGACTTGTTGCCCTTTCCCGCATGTCACGCCCCATCTCTGTCTCTCTCCACATGTCATTCCCCATCTCTCTCCCTGCATTTCCTGTCACACTCTTCAGCTGTCTATCAAAATAAAGCAAAAAGGCCAAAAAAATAATATTATAAAAAAAAGAAGTGTGTGTGGAATTCCCATGTTGCGTCCATGTTGAATCGATGTTGAGTCCCAGGTCTCTGAGGCCCAAATGGTAATAAATACTGAACAATTGCTCTCAATTGTACAGACAGGTATAGACATAACATAAACATAAAAACATAAAAAATAACTATATACATATTTAAAAGATATATATATATATATATATATGTAGCAGCAGATGATATATTCAACACTATTATTCTAGCAGTGTGAGCACACAGACAACATTTTCTTAATGATATTCAAATGATAAAACAACTTTATTAGAGGACACATAACATGCAATGGAAACGACAAGAGCTGTGACACTGTGTGTAGTCCAACTGTGTGATGACAGACAGGATGATGAGGGTTAGGGTTAGGGTTAGGGTTAACGATGATGATGATGGGGGTTCATGGTGCATGCTGTCTCCTCTCCTCCTAGACAAGTGGAAAGACAGTTAATAACTCCAACAATTAACTACTGAACATTGATCATTTCATTATGTTTGTACCTTTATGTGATTATATGTGACACTATCAAATTGAGTTGATATAAAACTTCTGATAAAAACATTGAATCAATATTTTTAACATTTTTACCTCTGCCTGTCTCTCGTCTAGTCTGAATTTGTTTCTTCCTGGTTTCTTCTCTCTAAAGACAAATGATAGATAAAGAGAGACAATAGTTAATAAACAGAGAAATTATTTCACTGTATAAGAATTCTGATAATAACTTGAAAAAATTATATTTGTCTTTTATAGAAGATGGTAGATAGTGCATCATGTACTGTAAGAATTCTGATAATACCAACAAATATATGTGTAGTACCCTGTTATCTTTGTTTACATTTTTTTCTTTCTTTTATGATGGTATTGAGTTTTTCTGTGTTTTTAGGATCTCTTGTAGTGTTTTGTTGTTTTGTTTGGGTGTTCAGGTGTCAATCTGTTTTTTGGGTTTTTTTGTCCAATCAGTGTTTATTGTGATGAATGTCCTACCGGATTTCGGATTAGAACGAAAGGGGCGGGGATAACGAGAGATGAGAGGGATAGGGAAAAACTGTTTGGTGCTGTTTTAACAATCCAGGTCCAGTTTGTTATTTTATTTCTATGATTAAAAACAAACTGGGGTTTGAGATCGTCCGGACTCTGCTGGGAGGACGAGGAGAAGATCATTTTGGTGTGATTGCTGTGCTGGCACACAGATTGAGGTTTCGGGAGGACAGACCGCTAACTAGCATTAGTGGGTGTTCAGACAGGGACAGGCAAACCGTTTTTCAATTCATTTCAGTGTGGGTCGTGCTTCGCAGGCGTTGCTGCAAAAACGTTGCTGGCATCCGGAGAGAAGTTGAGCCAGATCAACTTTTAGGAAAACGGAGCCCCACATCACGCTCCGGCCGCCAATCAGACACTCAGATCTGGCAAACCTCCACAGCCAGCCTGAAATGTATCTGAAGCAGAGACTATCCAGGTGGATTCATGGACTAAACTCTGATAATCTACCTGTGTGTGTTCTGACTTTGTTTATTTCATGTACCAGCTTCTAAATCTGAGTCCGACTCGCAATTTACGCCGCAAAATAGAGACACGAAGAAGTTTAATTTGATTTGTGTCCGATGATGAGAGAGAGAGAGAGAGGCCTCGATAAAGCTGTTATTAATCAGCGAAATAAAAGGTTATTTCCTGATTGTTTCACAGCTGTTACATTTAGCAGGTATAGACACGCACACAGCAACCCACTACCAGCTTACTTTCGGGGCGAAAGAAAATAAACTCTAAAAAACATGGTATCCCACATGGAGCAAATCCTAAAACAACGTAACCGCTGTGGCATAGACAGCGCCACAGCGCCACCTTGTGGACCCAACCAGGCCTTACAGAACGAACTTACCCAAAATGTATCTGATGATCAAGACGTCAGGCCGGACGGCTGAGCTCAGTAGGCTTTTGGAGGGGGTGGGTTCCTGTGCCATTCTTGGTAGTACTACGGGTCATGATTGGTCAAATCTTGGTAGACGCAGAGAGACGCGATAGGTTTTCCCAATTCTTGGTAGCGATGGGGCATCTGAATGGTCAAATCTTGGTAGAATTCTTTAGCGATGGGCACTTTGATTGGCTCTCACGGGATTGATTTGCTCGACTAACAGGCGACGGGGAGCGCCAATTGACACCCCCTTTTCACTCAATTTTAACCATAAAACTGATTTATTTTTCACTCAAATAACAAATTAATGGGTAAACTTTTTTTTGTCACATTTGTTTTATTGTTTCTGGAAGACCATTCCAGCATTACTTTCATGAAAAAACACAAATACAATCAGGTGATTCTTTGAAAATAAAAATAAAATAATTAATTAATTAAAATAAAAAGTACACTGAGAACAGCAAGTAAAAGTATGAAGTAAGAAGTATGGGCTGCTGGGGAAGAGACTGCCGGACAACCAAAGGTACTGTAGGCCCAATGACTGCCAGATCGAGGACAGGGACAGGGGACAGGGGCTGCCAGACAACCAAAAATACTGTATATGCCCAGTGACTGGCAGATTGACTGAGAGGTTGGGGAAAGGGCTGCTGGGCAACCAAAGGTACTGTATATGCCCAATGACTGCCGGATCCACGGAGGGGCTGCAGGGACAGGGGCTGCCGGAAAACCAAAGGTACTGTAGGGCCAATGAATGCCAGAGTGACTGAGGGGCTGCATGTGGGGACGGGCTGCAGGACAACCAAAGGTACTGTAGGCCCAATTTCTCCTGAATTCCCCAAAAGTTAGCCCTGGATAAAGACTATGTCGATATATAGGCCCCAGCAGCCACAAGGGGCCCCAAGTTCTGCCTCAATATATTTTTGGAGAATAAAAATAACCTGTTTTTATTTGTAGCCAGGCAAAGCCCCCCATTTCTTGTGTGAAGCACTTATATGCTTAAAAAGCATATGAGCTTTTTTTTTTTATAGGTTATTAGCAAAACTAAGCTGCCATGATAGGGAAGTTGTGACTTGTGTTTGTGGTGTAATGACAGATCATCTCAAAAGGGTCCTCAAACAGCTAGAAACGGCCCTGTGTGTATCACTTTCGTGTGGTTTGTACTAGATTCAAGATTCAAGAGATGTATTGTCATTTTCAAGTAAAAACACATGATTTATACAGCAATGAAATTCTTATTTTGCCCGTCTCCCTTTACACAACAACAATAAGAAAAAACACACAACACACAACAAAGATAAGAGTAAAATGAAAATATAAAAATTGAAATATGTATATTAAATATAGTTTAAAGTGCAGAGCAGTTAAAAGTGTTAAAAATTGTGTTCACGTTTTTATGTGCACTAGGGGTCTTGCTATATACCAGCATTGACGATGGCTGTGATATTTGATCATAATTGATATTTGATTATAAATGATCTCTCTTTGCCTGTGGGACTCCTGAAGCAGCTGATGGGTTTTGACGTGCTAAGCGAATGCGGCCTCGGCAGTGCGGAGGCAAAAACCTGGGCGGAGGAGTTCGGTGAGGCCATGGAGAATGACTTTCGAACGGCTTCAAGGAGGTTCTGGACCACCATCCGGCGGCTCAGGCGGGGGAAGCAGTGCACTGTCAACACTGTGTTCAGTGGGGACGGTGCTGCTGACCTCGACTAGGACGTCTTGGGTCGGTGGGGAATATCAAGACCTCCTCAATCCCACCAGCACGTCTTCCACTGAGGAAGCAGAGTCTAGGGACCCCGTGGTGGTCTCGCCGATCTCTAGGGCTGAGGTCACCGAGGTAGTCAAAAAGCTCCTCGGTGGCAAGGCCCCGGGGGTGGATGAGGTCTGCCGGAGTTCCTTAAGGCCCTGGATGTTGTGGGGCTGTCTTGGTTGACACGTCTCTGCAACATCGCGTGGACATCGGGGGCAGTGCCTCTGGACTGGCAGACCAGGGTGGTGGTTCCCCTCTTCAAAAAGGGGGACCGGAGGGTGTGCTCCAACTATAGGGGGATCACACTCCTCAGCCTCCCCGGGAAGGTCTTTTCGGGGGTCCTGGAGAGGAGGGTCCGCAAGATTGTCGAACCTCGGATTCAGGAGGAGCAGTGGTTTTTGTCCTGGTCGTGGAACTGTGGACCAGCTCTATACCTTTAGCGCGGTCCTGGAGGGTGCATGGGAGTTCGCCCAACCAGTCTACATGTGCTTTGTGGACTTGGAGAAGGCGCGACCGTGTCCTCGGGAGTCCTGTGGGGTGCCCGGGAGTATGGGGTTCGGACCCACTAATACGGCTATCTGGTCCCTGTACTCCCGGTGCCAGAGCTTGGTCCGCATCGCCTGCAGTAAGTCGGACTTGTTTCCAGTGGGAGTTGGACTCCTTCAGGGCTGCCCTTTGTCACCGGTTCTGTTCATAACCTTTATGGACAGAATTTCTAGGCGCAGCCAGGGCGTTGAGGGGCTGCGTTCGGTGGCCTCAGGATTGTCGCTGCTTTTGCGGATGATCTGGTCCTGTTGGCTTCATCGAGCGTGACCTTCAGCTCTCTCTGGAACGGTTCGCAGTCGAGTGTGAAGCGGCTGGGATGAGAATCAGCACCTCCAAATCCGAGGCCATGGTTCTCAGCCGGAAAAGGGTGGAGTGCAGCCTCCGGTCGGGATGAGATCCTGCCTCAAGTGGAGGAGTTCAAGTATCTCGGGTCTTGTTCACGAGTGAGGGAAGGATGGAACGGGAGATTGACTGGCGGATTGGTGCAGCTTCTGCAGTAATGCGGACTCTGTGCCGATCCGTGGTGAAGAGGAGCTGAGCCAAGGCGGCTCTCTATTTACTGGTCAGTCACGCTTCTACCCTCACCTATGGTCATGAGCTTTGGGTAGTGACCGAAAGAATGAGATCGCGAATACAAGCGCCGAAATGAGCTTCCTTCACAGGGTGTCTGGGCTCTCCCTTAGAGATAGGGTGAGAGGCTGGCCATCTGCGGGAGCTGGGAGTAAAGTCGCTGCTCCTGCGCATCGAGAGGAACCAGTTGAGGTGGCTCAGGCATCTAGCGAGGATGCCTCCTGGACGTCTCCTCGTGAGGTGGTCCGGCACGCCCTCCAGGAGGCGGCCCGGGAAGACCTAGGACACTGGAGAGACTATGTCTCTTGGCTGGCCTGGGAACGCTTGGGGTTCCCCTGGAAGAGCTGGACGAAGTGGCCGGGGAGAGGGAAGTCTGGGCCTCCCTGCTGAAGCTGCTGCCCCCGCAACCCGACTTCGGATAAGCGGAAGAAGACGAGACGAGACGACGAGATGATCTCTTTCGCTTTGTGTTTCGTTTCTTTGGTTACAAACTCTCTCGATAATGATATCAATGTAGTTCTGTACACCATTACGCACGCTAATTGTGGGTACATTGACTAAATCATGCGCATTAGCAATGTTGCTTCCGACATAACCTCAAAGCAATCTGTGCGTCTTGACAAATAACCGTAAGATGAAAGTACAGACAATCAGAACAATATCGATCTGTTGTTCACAGATGTGAAACTTTTGAATGTGCTCTGATTGTACCTGTATGTTTCTATGTGACCATTAAATTCAACTGAAATTTAAATAAGTTTGCTCCTAAACGTTACATGGTCTCTATGGTGACAGAGAAAAATGTATTTTTGGCATTATTCGAAAATGGAACGGTCGCCATCTTATTGCCACCCAAATTTTTATTGTATTATTTTTATTATAAATTTGTAAAATTGATGTCATCAAATAGAATGTATGAAGTATATTTAAATTACTACACAATTGTTGACTGTCCCGGAACATTCAATCCATTTTTACCATCTAATAATAATTTTACACTGAGAAAACGCCAGTGTCACCAAAACTGTTTTCCTAACACAGTCAAAATTCTGTTGACTTATTATTATTATATATATATGTATATATATTAAGGGTTTCAGAAAGATGATTTCATAAATTTGACATTTGGCAACATTAAAAGATGTCTTATCCACTGCCTGATTTTGGTCAGCAGAGGCTCCAAACGGGCTGTTGTTAGAGGACAATTTCAGCAAGCAGATTTTTGCTGCAGCTT
Organism: Miichthys miiuy; assembly: GCA_036365135.1. Lineage (NCBI taxonomy): Eukaryota > Metazoa > Chordata > Actinopteri > Sciaenidae > Miichthys > Miichthys miiuy. Next base: position 29,312,011 of record CM071606.1, on the reverse strand, counting down.
TTCTCTCTCAGGGTTTTTATTCAGCAACAGCTTAGTTTGCATGAGAAGTTTTCCAGTCCACTTCAACTTTACGACAGAGACTTTTCTCAACAGCCAAGTTCAAATGAGCAGTTCAACAGATCTGCAGTTCTGACATCACATCGTCACACCCTTTCTGTCTCCATGTCTACTGATGCAAGTGCATTGGTGTGAGTGTAGCCGGTCTGGCCTGACACTCCATTAAATGGACTCTGCGTTGTGTAGTGCATGAAGAAAGATGATGGACGTCTGTCTGATTGGGGGTTTATTCTGTGTACAACACAATGAGTGAATGAATCAGTTCAGCAACATTTGTTCTCTCACTCACACTCTCCTCAGCATAGCGTGCCGTTAATCTATAACACATTTAGTGTTATTATTAAAACAATCAATAAATCAAAATACATTTCAATCTGATCGTATAGTTACATCAAAACACAGTACAAAATCAAATACATTTCCCAACCAACCAACGGCAAATTTTTATATTTAATTAAGAAATACACTTTTCTTACACAAAACATGAACATACACAAAAACTATATGTAAAAAAATAATATTTTCACCACAAAAAAACAAGGGGAGCGCTCACATACCTGTGTACAGCACAATGAGTGAATGAATCAGTTCAGCAACATATGTTCTCTCATGCACACCTTTAAACACAAGAGAGAGACAGCCGGCGCGTGAGCAACTAAACTAGCCTGCGACAGTTGAGCTAGCATCTTATCGATAGATTGTACTTTATTGATCCCCGAAGGGAAATTCTTTCATTTATTTAATCATATATATATATATATATATATATATATATATATATATATATTGTCTGTGCCTACTTGTCATGTGGGAGGAACCGCCATCATAACAGTCGTTCAGTATCTATAAACCTCAAGTGTTGCTCATTATCAGGGACACTTGGTGATAAGCTTTCCCTGTTTGTTGAACCATCCAGTGTGTGTTATATTTCCATACTGTAGTCTGTTTCATCTTCCTTTTTCTCTTCCATGTCAAAGGCATAGGGCCTCGCAGCCACCAGGGGGCCCCCAGGCTGTAAGTTCAGCCTCAATATATTTTGGGAGAATTAAAGTACCTGTGTATTTTGGCACTTGCATGCTTTAAACAATATATAGATTAGATTATAAGCAAAACTAAGCTACTAAGATAGGGAAGCTGTGACTTGTGTTTGTGGGGTAATCAAATCAAAGTCATCTTTGGGCTGGGCTACCACTCAGTGAGTGGTGAATGACATCCACCCGCCATTCACTGAAGTGAGGAGAATAATGGTAGGCACCATTAACAATTGCATCATGACATTAAAATAATAATAGATATTAGCTTTTGCTGATTTCTGTTGATCTTGTGCAGTGGCCAAAACGTCAGCCTTGTGGTTATACATACCATAATCACAGAAACAGATCCAAAATGGTACTGAAGGGGTTGCAGTGTTACATGTACAGTGAGGGAAATAATGATTTGATCCCTGATTTGATTTTGTGATTTTTGCTAAATTTAAAATAGTCTCTAATTTTAATGGTAGGTTTATTTAAACAGTGAGAGACACAATATAAAAAATATCCAGAAAATCACATATAAAATATATAAAAGTTATAAATTGATTTGCATTTCATTGAGGGAAATAAGTATATGATCCCCTAACAAAACATGACTTAGTATTTCGTGGAAAAACCCTTGTTGGCAAGCACAGAGGTCAGTTGTTTCTTGTAGTTGGTCACCAGGTTTGCACACATCTCAGGAAGGATTTTGGTCCACTCCTCTTTGCAGATACTCTCCAAATCCTTAAGGTTTCGAGGCTGGTGCTTGGCAACTCAAGGCTTCAGCTCCCTCCACAGATTTTCGATGGGGAGAAAAAAGGACATCAGGGACAAGATTATCGACCTGCACACGGCTGGAATGGACTACAAGACCATCAGCAAGTAGCTTGATGAGAAGGAGACAACTGTTGATGCAATTATTCGAAAATAGAAGAAACACAAAACAACCTCGGCCTGGGCATACGCAGAAGCTTGCTTCATGGGGTATCAATGATCATGAAAAGCTGAAAGATCAACCCAGAACTACGGCAGAAGCTTGTTACTGATCTCAAGGAAGCTGGGACCACAGTCACGAAGAAAACCATTAGTACTAGTACTACACCATAATGGATTGAAATCCTGCAGAGCCCACAAGGTCCCCTGCTCAAGAAGGCACATGTACAGGCCCGTCTGAAGTTTGCCAGTGAATAACTGGCCCAAACAGGGTTTGGGAGAAGCGTGATATGGTCAGATGAGACAAAATCAAGCTCTTTGGCATCAACTCGACTTGCCATGTTTGGAGGAAGAGAAATGCTGACTATGACCACAAGAACACCATTACCACCATCAAGCATGGAGGTGGAAACATTATGCTTTGAGCTATTTCTCTGTTAAGGGTACAGGACCGAATACCAGGAATGGACCATGTACTGTGAAATTTTGGGTGACAACCTCCTGCCCTCAGCCAGGACACTCAAAATGAGTCGTGGATCGTCTTGCAGCCAAGCGAAATCCTTGAAACCTTAAGGATTTGGAGAGGATCTGCAAAGAGAAGTGGACATAAATCCTTCCTGAGGACACAAGGGCGGTGCTGCCAACTATGGAGGACTTCTAAATCCAGGACTGTAGGAAGAAGGCAATTTAGAGGAAAATGGAAACAGACATACATCTAAAAAAACAAAGAAATGTCAAAATGAACACAGAACTGTTATGATATATAAATATAACCCCTTTAGTACCAGTATGGATCTGTTTCTGTGACAAGCCTGGAGGAGCTCAGGAAGCTCAAGACCCAGTTGCTGGAGAGGCAGCCAGGGCCTCTGTCTTTGTAACCGTCAGTATCACAGTCTCTGTGTCATTTCTTTTTAGTCAGTATTGTTCTTTTCATCCATGCTTCTTGTCACATCACAAATCACAGGATGTCTCATTTTATCTATGGTTTGATATGTGTGCAAGTAAGAGATGTGGGAGCCAGTACAGAAATATGCTTTATTTTTCATTTTAAAATATATTAAGCTTACTTTCATCCAAGCAGGAATTGTGCTTTAATTTATTTATTTTTGTGGCAGATATTTCATCATTTGGAAAACATACAAAAATGCAGTGGGATAAAACACTACCAGTGCTTGTTAGTCTGTATGCATCAGAGCTGTGAAGAGTGGTGATAGAGTGGCCCAAACATGGCAGCTTCATAGTGTTGTTCATATTGCCTGAATAGGGCTTTATAGTCAGATTGCTGCAAATAAACCACAAGAAAAGAACAGTTTGAGCCAAGAAACACAAGGAACAGACATTAGACCAGTGGAAATCTGGTCTTTCAGTCCACATTTTATATTTTTGGTTTAAACCAGCGTGTGAAATGCAGAGATGGTGAACAGATATACACATTTATTTTACACACCTTGTTAGTGCTAATGTCATTCAGTACACATTGGTTCTGATTGGCTACATCATTAACAACAATCCTCCTCCACATCGGGCTCACCTTCAGCTGTGAAAACAGACGTGGGTGTAAAAATACAAAAGGTGAGTTTTGTTTTAAGGGTGACATCATAAAGATACTGCTGTTCCCATCTGAAAAAGAAAAGGAAAAGCAAGGCGAGTAGATTAAAGTAGTTTTTGACTAGAATAAGGTGGAGAATTCAAGTGGTGACATAAGAAAAAAAATGTACCAGAAATATGGTCATGTGTTCATTCCATTCAGCACAAGTGCCAAAGTCATTTTAGGGGAAACACTGCAGCTGGTCCTCAAGTTGTTCTGTGTGCACATTGTTCATTTTGCTTTTGCTGTGGTATCTTAAGAGCTATTGTTTTTTTTATATATATACAATGTACATACACATATATACTAGCTCAAATGTTATTGGAACAGAGCAAAGGGTGGGGGATAGTAAAGGTAAATTAAGTATAGGCCAAAAATGATATGCTACTCCTTTTAGCCCCATATTCAGTTGACCTACATAGGGTGGCTGGGAAGTGGAGTGGAGCTGCTGCTCCTTTGTGTGAAAAGGAGCCAGTTGAGGTTCAGATATCTCATTAGCATGTTTCCCCTTTGCCTTCCTTTGGAGGTTTTCAAGGCACAAAACTGGAGGATTTTGGGACAAACCCAGAATTATGTGGGATAGTCCATAACCCATCTGGCCTGGAACACCTTGGGATTCCCCAGGAGGAGCTGGAGAACAATGGTGGAGAGAGGCCTGGCACGCCCTGCTTAATTTGATGCCTCTGTGACCCCATCATGGATAAGTGGAGGAAGATGGATGGATGGAAGGATTTGAAAATCACTGCATTCTGTTTTTATTGATGTTTTATACAGCATCCACACTTTTTGGATTTAGGCTTGTAAAACATTGTCTCTAATAAGAACTGATTTCTGATAAACAATTGACCTTTCCTACTAGTGAAGTGAGTTGATATCCAAAATGTAATTGTGACTATTTTCTAATTAAATATATCTATAAATAATCAAATTATTATGTGGATTCAAAATTGACTTTGATAGATATGAGTTTAATAGAAGCAAATGGTAAAAGTTGACTAGTTTATCATTATTAGACGACCACTAGTAAAGATAAATGAATTGTAGACATCTATCGTCTATATAATATATATTTTAATTAGAATTGCTACTAGTCAAAATCACATTATGAATGTTACCTTAAAATTCTAACTAGTCAAAAAGCAATTGTTGATATCTATAACTGCCATTAAAGCTACTGATGAATAAATAAAAGGACACTGGTCAAAATGAAAAGGCCCAGTGTGTCAGATTTCAGGGGTATAATCTCCTAAAATAGAAATGTTTATATATTTTGGTAACCTTGAGCCTTTTATATCTACAGATGCCACAGGTCCCCTTCCATGGAGTCTGTCATATTGAATCAACATGTTTTTACAGTAGCCCAGAATGGACAAACTAGACACTTTTTTTTTTTTTTTTTACTTATTTTTTACTTACACCGCCACTAAATCTTACACACTGGTCCTTTAAAATAAATAAACAAAATTTCTTGTGTTCCAAGTCCATCCTGAGTGCTGGGATTAGTAGCAATTAGCAAGCCATACTAAAATAAAAATTCTGTATTAAGTCAGTAGGTACAAAGCTAATGTTATCAAACACCATGTTGTGTGAAACTTTAAGGCATGCTATGCTCAGTAAGTGTCAGCAAATACATTTGTATTCTCTCCTGGAAAACATTTTGTTTGGACAGGAGGTTAACAAGTGGAAAATGTTCCAAAAACATTCTGAATAAGAAGATTCCTTAAACAGTGACCTGTGACACTCCACCCTCCACAGGGAACCTTTCATTTTTTTCTCTCAATTCTTTGCTGCCCATCTTCTCTTACTCACAACAGGTCTAGGGTTTGAAGGGTGGATAGCAGCACTGTGAAGTCACTCACACAGATTAGACAAAGAAAGCTGCAGAGTAAGTCTTTACCAAGATACTGCCCAGTCATTTGGTTGGTCTATAACAAAGTGAGCCTGACAGGTCTACGGGAGACACAATGATTAAGTGATGCGGATTGAAATGACAGGACACATTACTGTACAGGATGGTGACTAATTACAACAAGACAACTAATCATGTTTATATTAAACAGCAACAAAAAAGGAACACAAGGGAGGCTACAAAACAGGAAGTGATGTCAACACTTCCTTTTCCATCCAGGTAGTGATCAGTTCACCATTCCTATTATGTTCAGTGAAACAACTTTTGTCTTTCATGATAAATGAATAGAAACCTTTACTTTCTTCACACATTGCATTGATTCTAGTTAAATAATGATTCTATAGATAAATTCTTCAATTAAAAAATGTAACATCACCTATTGTTCCCTTTCCCATGGTTTGGATGCACTGGCTCAACTGCTGTTAAAGAGCTACTAACTACATTTCACTATCCATGGTTTTAGTGGACAACTTAAGTGTTCCATTCTATTCTTAAATGAATAGCATGCTGAAAATATTTGGAATGATAAGTTTACTGTTGTTTTAATCAACACTAAAGACACAACTTACAGTGGAGCTTCGGTGCTACAAGGAGACAATAGTATGATTGAATAATGAAGTTGTGCATTTAGCTTTATTGTGGCGAAATAAGGGTGGAGGAGCTGCCACATTCTGTGAAGAAGCAAGATCAAACTTTTCAATGAAGCTTTTCAAGACTACACTGCACTGTCATTAAAAAATCATGGATCTAAAATGACCCTGAGGACACATACATGTCATTCATCTGTCTTGACACGGTTCACCTCGCATCCAGGGATACTAGATCTAAAAAATGAAAAGCTCTACTACAGCAGATGACTAACTGTTATTTAAAGAGAACTTTTCAGTGTTTGTTCTGGAAATTGTTACATTTAGGAATAATCAATTTTGATGAAAACAAAAAAAAACAGTGAACCTGGTATTCTATGAAATGCAAATATTTCACCAAATATTTGCCATTAAAACTTTTAACTCTGCTGATGTATGATACTAAAGGGCCCATTGCAGTACCATTCAACAACACAGGTCACCAATGAAAACACCAAGCATAGTCAAAGCATGCAAACACAAACATGGATGGAACAGATTGACTGGCTGTTACTGGAATACATGTACTACAGTGGAGGTTGTCTGGTCTTTAGCTGGATTTTGGAAGTTGGTAGAAAAACAGCAGCTCCGCTGCCCTGCAACTGTCATGGTCTCTGTCTGCGAGCTATAAGCTCTCAGTCAGCTGCACAGTTCCCTCCAGCTGCCATGGCAGACACCACACACCCAACAGGGTCCAACCTGCTTTAGTGCTTTAAGTCTGTTAATGTCCATCATCCAGCTGTTAGGACTAGTTGACTCGGATGCCTGAGATGAAGGGCAGCCCGGTGGGAACCTTCTTCTTGTACTCCACATAGTCCTCAGCAAAGAAATGGATGAGGGAAAGCTCTTCCTCTTCGATCCGCTCCCGGAAGAACCGCCAGCTGGCTATTGTGTAGGCCAATATACACACTGGGTTACACAACATGACCTGCATCAGTCAACAAAACAGAACATGAAATACACAAACAAACAAAGGGCAGCAAATTCTGTCTCTCTGTCTCTCTCATTGTAATTGTACAATATGTCTCTGTTGATTTGTTTGTTACACGTGACATCTAGGGTCTAAGGACAGAGGGTGTCACTCCCTGTACAGATTGTAAAGCCCTCCGACGCAAATGTACTTTGTGACTTTGGGCTATACAAATAAAATTTGATTTGATTTGTGTTTTTTGCCGGTCGACCCTGTGGCCTGAACCGCCGCAGCCAAAATGCACTAACTCAAATGAAGGAGGAAAAGAATGTTGTTGGAGAAAATTTGACAATGTATTATATTAAAAAAAGGACGCAGTCACTGCCACAATAGATCGAGGGTACCTGTATGTGTGGGACGGGCTACCTGTCTTTGATTTTAATACAATACCTCATTACATTATCAAAGTAGAGACCACAGATTAGAATTAGGCAGTAAATAACCTTAAGAGTGAGAAATGATGGGGAAGATAATAGAATAACTAACTATAGTAAAGCATCAAACTTACATTTGACCTAAGAAAGACGACAGTTGGGGGACTTAAAATCCAGTTTGTACTTTATTTTTGAGCATATTGGGCTGGTTTCACTGATATCTACGTATATGATAGTGACATGTTTATTAAAATAGTCTATAGCCATACTGTATACAGACAATTACCTGAACATGAGGCTGAGTAGTGCTGCAGTAGCTCACCTGTGTTCCTGCGCTCCAGTAGAACCAGCCCACATAGGAGGGATGTCTGAAGTAGGCGTGGGCCCACTGGTGACCAGCACGTGGCTCTGGGCCTTCTCATTCTGGACGATGTGGTTGAAGTTGGAACCAGCCGTCAACATGGCCGCCTTACGCAGGCCCTCACCACACAGAACCATAAGCAGACCCACAAACTCAACCAGTTCTGCTGCTTCAGCTCTGTGGAGTGAGTGAGAGAAAAAAGAGAGAGTTAGAGAGAGAGAGAGAGAGAGAGAGAGAGAGAGAGAGGGGAGAGAGAGAGAGAGAGAGAGAGAGAGAGAGAGAGAGAGAGAGAGAGAGAGAGATTTCAGTAAAGGGAGATGTGACTGCATCTTCAACCAATACCGTGCCTGACTAGGCATAACCCAGAGAAAGGGGAGGGAGACCCTGGCAGTCTAGTCCTATGGCAGCATAACTAAGGGATGACCTGAACCAGCCCTAACCAGGACATACTGGTGGATACATGAAAAGTCGCAATGACCACAAGATTCTGCACCCTTCATGTGGATCTGTGACAGGCTCACAAACTCTCAAGGTGTAAAAAGAAAAAGTACATGGCATTAAATCTGATGTTTCACCAGAGACTGGAGGTCGTACATGTCCTGTGATGTTCTCCCCATAGCAGGTTGTCCAGATCCAACTATATCCCATGTGAAGAGCCTTAAAAACATTGTGTAAGTTTTCTATTATATAATAGATTTTAAATCATTTTGATGATACACTGACTTGTAATCATCAGTGAATGGGGTCAATCATTCCCACCTTGTATGCCTGTTTCTGCACTATGTAACTTTGTGCTCTGGGTACGATCATCTGTGATCTGTCACACTTTATGGCACTAAGTCACACACCACCAACTATTTCACTTATTTTCACTGGATCATATTTTATGGAGAAAATGTCTTCTGGTTTTCCCTCTGGCTGAAACTGGAGGCACCAATTTGAAATATCAATTCTAACATATCAAGTGTAGACCACAGCACACAAATCTTACTTTCTGGTGCCAGTAGGTGGCACTATGACTATGACTGGATATTAGCATGTAGAGGTCCTTTAAGTGTTTTAGACTTTAGACTTAAAATGATCCAGTGTGTTATTATGATTTTAGTTAACATAATATAATAATCTACAGTACCAGTCTAAAGTTTGGTCGCACCTTCTGAAGACATTAAAATGATGAAATAACACATTATGTGGAATTATGTGGTAAACAAAGCAAAATCTGTTTTAGATTTTTCAAAGCACACTTTTGCTTTGTGGACAGCTTTGCACACTCTTCATTCTTTCGGTCAGCTTTATGAGGTTGTCACCTGGAATGATTTTGCAACAGTCTGCAACAGGCCTATATACTGGAACATAAGGATTCCTCCATCTGTATAGTTCTGAGTCAATACCAATGTCTAAAATACTGACATATTAAATACACATTTTCTCCACTGCTCATATTACTTAAGTTACTTACAAATATTAAAAGCTAGTCCTAATTAAATTTCTTAAAGACTCTGATAGAATGTGGGTAGGCACTGGGTCATTGGTCAGGAATCTGACTTAGCCATTAACTCATCCATGCTTCACATGCCCAGTCTGCACATGTCCTTTTGTGTACCATCAGCAAAGCACACAGCAGTTTTGAGTGGACTACCGGTGACAGACCAACCTGGAACTGTCAGTTTCTCCACGGTGAACTCCACCCATGATGAGACTGCAGCCAGAGTATACTCCACACTGTGGTTGAGCAGGAATGAGTCTAGCGACAGGCTGCGTGGGTTGATGATGGCGTCACCAGGTATTCAGAGTAATGGAAGAACGACAGGGAACACATGTACCTGCAGAGAGGCACTATTACTACACACATTCAACTGCAACAGGCCTGCATTACAAAATACACACAGCTGAATTTGTTATACAGAAATAAAAACAAAACAGCCTATATCAATAACATCATGTTACTCAAATGAATAAACTGCATGACAAGTGACATCTGATCTACATACCAGCCAAAGTGTGTCCAGGTGGTCTCAGAGAAGCTTAGAATTAAGCCACCGCCGAAAGTAACTCCCAGAAAACAGGCTCTCACAGCGACCTAGAACCAGTTCAGACAGACAGATTAAGAGCCAGCACAGAGCAGCTGGCCACAGAGACTCTTCGTACAGCCGAGTCAGTGTCAACGGGCTACAGTATGGACTCCCTATCTATATAACTCATGCTTAATATCCGCCATTTAAATGACTGATTGGTGTTGATAAACCACCATATCTGCCATTATAATGGACGATATCTGACCTCAATAGAATACACTGCACCACCTCCAGACTGCAATGTAAAGCCCACTGAGAGGTTTAGCTAGATCTGAACCCACATGCATCACTGAAGGGTTAGGTTAGGTTTGGTACATGTGGAACAGTCATAAGACACAAACATGGCACTGATAATCATTACCATGTAACGCAGAACAACAGACAGTAAGGAGTTAGCACATCACCAGCAGCTGTCAGCCCTTTTTAGCTAATCAGATTAACTACTAACACTAATAGGTAGCTCGTGTTAGCTAGCCCGAGGATTTAGTTAGCCAACATTAAAGTTTCACTGCTGACGTAGGTCAGTCAGAATGTTTCACTGCTGGACAGCAATTTACTGAAAACGAGATGAAATTCGACACAAGCCAGGAAGTGAACCCTTCCTCACGTCAGTGCCCACAGAGGTCCTCTGTACATGATTAGCAGAGGCCGTTGATAACTGCTATGTGGATACAAATGGCTATTTTCCCGGAGGTTTCCGTCAGGTAATCAAAGACCCAGTCAAGATGTCCAAACCAGGTTCTGATCAACGGGATTACAAGAACGCTGAGCCCTAAAACAAATGCGTTTATACTTACTCTTCCTTCTAGTACCAACTTACTGCCTGCCATGATGGAAGGACCGTGGAACTCTCGCGATACGAGATTATATGGGAACCTACCAACTTCCATTAAACGTCCAGTGTATGAGATTTAGGAGAAAGGATATGGAAGAGGAATATAACATTAATAACTATGTTTTCATTAGTGTATTATAACCTGAAGTGAAATTAGAATTATTGTGTTTCCGTTATCTTAGAAAGTGACTTTATATCTACAGAGTGTGCTGAGTGAGTCACGTTTCTACAGTAGAATGAAACATTGGTTCCAGATGGGAGCTTTAGTATTTTTCTGCATGTTTCACTGCCTCTGTAGATTCTTCTACACGCTTGGAAGGAGAGGGTGAGGTGAGGGATAGTCGTTTGGTTTCAACCTGCAACCTCACTGCTAGATGCCACGAAGTCCTACGAAATCCCACACACTGGACCTGTAATGGCTTTCATAGTTTATTGTATGGAAGCGTGTTGCTGCCACACCAGAAGAATAAAATGTATCTGTATCACATTAAAACCTGATTTTTTATATTGTTAAAACGGGAAAGGTTTCATGTTATAAGCTGAGTTTGTTTGTTGTAATAACATTAAAATCTTGTTTGAATGAGGAAAAGTGTGCTGAGATCAGATAAACTGAGGAATATGGCTCATTTTCATGACTCGAAGTTCTTTCATGCTGGGTTGAGACACGGTGAGATTCTCTTGTTCCTGAGCACAGTGGATGATATTGTGATAAGTACGTGTACATTAAAATGCATGTGGCTGTACAGGAGGAATACACCAAGGAGTGATACTGATTATTTTTTATGTCTGGCGTGGCAGTAATACGCTTTAATAATGAGAGTTCTTTGAGTTTGTATGCATTGTTTTGGCCATATGAAATTTAATGTTTAAAACATGTTACAGGTCTTTTAGCCATCCAAAACGGATAGCAGCTCAGTGCATCTAACTGTGAAATAACTGAATGCACTTTTTGTGGAGTTCTGTTGTGTATGTAAGAGGATAAACTATGGTGAAACTTCCTTCCACTATGATTCCATCATTTACTCCACTCATTGTGGTGAAACAAGGGGCAAACTGGCAGTTCATTTAGCCCTCAGCATGATAGATGACCTCAGCAGTCAAGCTCAGATTCCATGAAAGGGCTTACGTGTTCAGTCATGTTTTTTCCATCCATCAAACCTATTGAAGAGCATGTGAAAAAATGGTGTGTGTTGATCTGAAGATGAGATGTACAAAAAGCAGTTTGTTGGTGTAGAAAAGGATGAGCAGGCCACATTATGGAGCTAATACAGCAGAAACTCAATGCACATGTTGATTTCATGAATTTAATTAGCAAAAAACAAACATTTTTCATGACATTAATTAATCAAAGTACAGTTACATTACAAAGCCCTTCGCACCCTTGTGCACTTAATTAATTAATTAATTCTGCAATGCAGTCCATCCTGGTGTTCAGTGCTCAGACCCCCATACAGCTAGATTACTGTGCCAGAACAGAGCCTGGCTTGTTCATGTCAGCAGTATAGTAATAAATACTTAAATCATACACAGTGCTCATGTAACCCAGATTCTACTTCTTTTGCCTGCTTGAGAAAAAACTAGAAATCTTGCTTTGTGCCTTCAAAGTCGGTGATGATGAAGCTGAAAATAAAACAAAATAAAATGAGTTGGACACCAGTGTAATATTTCATAATCATATCATAGGCCATTTATTGTTTCATGAATAATAACACTATTGTTATATCTGTAAAAATAGAAAAAGCATCATCTATTTTGACTCAATCCCACGTGCACTGATTGTAGATCAGTGAAAAGGTTTCACCTCTCATCCAAGAGTCAGTGAGTGAGTGAGTGCCTGTCATATAACTTTTTTCACTTACTTTTACTTCAAACTGTGCTACAGTGAAACTACCAACAACTATTAACCACTGACATCTAGTGGTAGACTGCTGAAACATTTCTTAGAGGTATCTGTGCTCTCCATGATTCCTAATTTGAAATGATCCATGATTCCACTGCCTTTAGTTTCTATCATACTATAAAACATTTGGTTGTTCCTTACCATCTCTTTGCTGGTTTTCATTCACAGCAGGAACATCAGCCGCAGAGACTGACTGACCTGTCAAAGCTTCCATCATCTGTTTGTACTGCTCCTTATGGTGAGGACGGATAAACATGCCAAATCCTGAAGAAAACAAAGATGAAAGATAGAATGAGAAGCACTGACAAGAAATTCTTGTTCGAACTTCCAAAATTTAAAAAAGGAAATACATGTAATGGTTTGTAAAAAACGTACTGACTAGAAGGTGGACGTCCTCATCTCTCTCTGTAAATAAGCTCACCACTATGGTCACCAGGTTTTCATAGTTGTCTGTCTTTTTGTAGCTGTAAATAGCCTGAAAGAGCTGAGCTGATTTTTCAGCTCCGAGGGCTTGTTTTACATCAGCCAGAAAAGTAGCATGGACATCACTCCTTGGAGCAGAACCTGATTAACACAAGAAGAGTAGTGTAAAGTTGATTTTAAACATAATAACCATTCATTCAATACATGAAATACATTTGGTCTAAGTATGCCAACAACTGAACTACAGTAATACTACTACTGAAACTAATAATTCATAGGAAAAGCAGCAAATCCTCACCTGCTGGAACCTTGAAATGTGATGATTATCAAAATAGTTGCCAAGTTTGTCATTGTAACCCACGTTACTACTACTATCCACTTCGCTGTCTGAGGGACAAACGCCTCAAAAAGTTCCTATCAAGGCCTGTAACTTGTATTTCCTAATGATATGAGCACTAAGACTCGGAAGACATTCAGAAAGGATATAATGTCCTACCAGTCTGAGGTTCTTTTAGTCCCTGCTGGTTTAGGTGTTGTCCTCCTCTGTTGAGCTGCAGTGTATTCAGCTGACTGCAGGTAGACTCCCCATTGGAGAATGTTAGGCCTGCAGCTGTCTGTCTGTCTGTAGCTTCAGTAAACAGAATAGTGACCAGGAAAGTTACTGAAAATTCTAAAGTTTTATTTATAATGCACTCATACGCTGCTGTTACTGCTCATGAGAAAGTAACTAATCACAGAGTGATTAATGGAGGTGGATTAATAGAATGGAGGTGCTGGAGATCAAACCACCAAACTGACTCGCTCTACCTTTTGAGCCACAGCTACCCACTTTAAAATAAGCGCATTCAACTTTCGCTAAACAAGACAAGCAATTGAATGCAAGGCAATGTTAAAATGCTATAAGCAAGTAAGTAGACAAGGGTCAAAGTCATTAGCCTGACTAAGGAATGTCAGTTACGCTTTAAAATATCTATCTAAAGCTAGCCAACATTAGCCACCACAAGCATATGGGCTGTAACAGGAAACCTTTGTGGATCCAACTTTTATTTGTAAGTGGAAGAATGTGTTATATCTTCTTTCAAAGTTACACTCAATAATCAATAAATTGTCATTTTAAAGCCAAACATGATGGTCCCAGTTTCCAATGAGAATGTTTTGCTCTTCTCTGTTTCATATCATTGTAAATGAAATATTATCATTAGAAGTTAAACATCTATGGCTTTGGTATGGACAAAAGAAGTAACATGATGATGGCATCATGGCCATTATGAACATTATGAACTGACAAAATGTTGGGCAGACAGAAATATGGAGAGATTATGGAGTATTCCCCGTGAGACAAATTTCAAATGTGTGCATCTTTTCATACCGCCGTGCAGTGTGTTTGCTTTCTTTATGTCTTTAGCCAGTGAGTGATCGGGTTTGTATCCACAGCCCTGTCCAGTCAGCTCCTGGCAGTTCTCATCAAACCTCTTCTTGTGATGTGGACGAACAAACTGGTATATACCTGTGACACAGTGGCTGCATTAGGGATCAAGTAACAGACACAGACAAAGACACAGACACACAGAGACTGAAGCAGAGTCTGGGTGGCAAAAATCTTGGGAGAGACAGGTCTCGAAAAGTTAATTTTCCTGTGATTTGTCTGTCTTAAAAATTGGTGAAGGTGCATGTTGTTGAGCAAGACTTACCCCGAAGCAGACTGTGAGTATTAGCGTCTCCAGCTAAGACAATTGTCTCAGTCAGCAGGACGTCCAGGTTGTCGGTCTTCTTGTAGGTCTGCAGAGCTTGTACAATGCAGTCAAAGTTGACCTGGCTCAGTGACTTCTTCATCTCTGACAGGAAAGTCTTTGCCCTGCTGGCTTTACCTTCCTCACACACGTCCTCAGACTGGCTCATTTTCTTCAAAAAGGGTGAAAAATAGAATACAAATGATCAAGACCATGACAGTTTCAATGCACTTAGTTTATCCTGTGCTTAAATATATATATATATATATATATATATATATATATATATATATATATATATATATATATATATATATATATATATATATATATATATATATATACCCACAAGTTTCCAAAGAGTGTGGTGGCTCTGGCCAGCAGGATGGTAGTATGTGGGTGAAGCTGAGGCTCCATAGTTGATGAGGCTGAATGAAGCCTGGGTGTTCAAACAAGCTGCCTGTGATGGTTTTAATTTTGCACAACTTTAAGCCGTAATAAAATTTGAACAGGTGAGTTGTATAGAAATTCACCCTCAGTACAGTTGTCATGAACGGGGAAATTAGCTATAGAGACCAAAACTGTTTATTTCTGCTGTTATGGAGACCAGTGTTGTAGCCAGCCTCAAGAGTTGGAGGAAGTGCAGTTTTTGGCACTTCTGCAAAATAGTGTCTGCAGTGCACCAGCAAGTCTACCAGCCAGTTTTACAAGGAACAACAAAGCAAGTTAATGCTGAGCTGTAAAATCATTACAGAGGACAATAGGAGTGATCTCTGCTTGGACAGTGCACAGCCAAGACTTTCACAGAACCAAAACTTTTCCCTGCCTGGCTCAGGGGATCACTGGCTAATATGCAGAACACCAAAGAAACTCTCTTCCTTTACAGATTAGTAACCGACCAGCACCATAACTTGCTTAACTTCTGTTGATGTACATGTACTGATGTGCTTTTCATTGAGGTTTTATTGTTGTCATTGTTTTCATGGTTCACGTTAAGGTTTTTAGTCCCAGGGCGTAAAGGAATGTTAACAGGGAGCGTAGCCACTGTTGTGCCAGAACTGGAGTGTGTAACTGGGCTCAGCAACCTCTTTGTACATAATTACAGAGGAAAAGAGACAGAAGAGGACGTTGATTAAGGAAGTTAAGAAGAGAAAAGGAGAGAGTGAGTCAAGAGACAAGAGTAAATGTGGGACTGACTTTCAGTGGTTGGTGAGAGCTTGGTGAAATAAAAGGCTGAAAGACAGACGCCGAGCTGGGCTGACTGCTGTTGGACTAGTCAGTAATATTAGCTGCTGCTACGTCTGCTGTTGGTGACCTTGTTGATGTTTGGCTGTTAGCAAAGTTGTCGACTCGCTAGTTTTTGATCAGAACAAATACTCGAGTACAGTTGTCTATATTACTACATACCAGTCACAAAAATACCAATTCCTACGAAATACACAGTGGAACCTTAAAATGAATTTAAGCTGCAAGAAGTAGCGAACAGGCCCGCAGAGTAGACGTGTGACGGCTGTGAGGTGGTTATGTTGTTGCCGGAGATTGGTCGGCTTCAAATTTTCACACCTTTGCACAAAAGACTTCGGTGTCACTTCCTGTGTCAAGTATGTGGCGCAAGCGAAGGCCTATAAATTAGATTTCATGTAAAAATTAAGTCAATCTTAGGAAGCAGCACAAGGAACTGTTTGTTCAGCCGGCATGCATTGCATCAGGCCAGTCATTATTACTGTTGTATTTGACAAGTTCAATTTTCTGCTGATATCTCAAATTGATTATGCATTTATGTGTGTATAGTATTTTTTCTCATTTAGCCCGTTACCCTTTCTTCACTCACACTTTATGCGAGTAACTGCGAGCCAAAGCATCTTTTTAGGCTTAAAGGATGTGATGGTGTACTGGGCTGGACAGATCTGGTGGAGACGTACCTGTTGTTGGACCAATTTGATTTTACGTTTGCCTCCCCGCAATTCATCATCCAATCTCTTGTCATACTGAAGAGACAGTGTGGACAAACGATTTACCTTCAAAAGAAAACGCACAATGGAACAAATAAATACAAATATTGTGAGTTCACGCCCTGTGATAAACTGGCTTATAGATAATGGATGGATGGATGGATGGATTGTGACTTCACCATGGCATCAGTAATAATTGTACTGACCCACTTCACACATGGACTTTACCACAGGGAAATCGTCTATTTTATACACAGGCCTTATTTTTTCCACAAAGCCTCTTTTGACAAGTGCTAAACAACAACAACAAAAACTACCTTCGCTCCCATAACAGTGTCATTGTCTTCTCCACTGCAATGGTCACCTCGCTCTAGAGCATCTAGCAGGTTGGCTGGTCTTCGCTGACTATCCTGTACATCACACTCATACTCAATACAGATCCTGGCCATCCCATTGGCTCCAGTGTGTTCATCTGATCACAAAGACAACAGCAACATGTTAACAAATGACTGATGATGGTTTCCTATGTGAAATCTTTCAGGATTTTAAAAGGTGGCAGGGAAAGGGTCTCTTTATCCTTATACTCACTGAGTTTCCTCCTCTTCAGGCTGGGAAGATGAGTGTCTAGCACCTTGGCCTTCTGGGTGTGGGAGCTTTGGGAGGATGAGCAGGAAGTGAAGCCAGAGGCCTGAGTGTCTGGTAAACACACTGTTCCACAGCTCTCTGCTACAGCGCTCTTCTCTACCACAGGCCTCTGGCACATTCAAAAATATTCACAGTCAGATCATAAATTAAAAAAACAAAACAAAAAAACAGTTCAAGCAAGGAAGTGAATTTTTGTGAACTGTGTGAGTAGAACCTACCATTTTCTGTGCAACCCTGAAGAACTGAGAGACATCACGGACCACATTCCCAAAGCAGTCATACAGACGCACATAAGGCCTGACCCATGATGGCAGCTGAGCCTGGGCATCACTGCCTTTAAACCTTGGGGGAAAGTAATGTGTTATTCTAGTTGTGTGGAGTTGGAAAAAAGTGGGCATGAAAGCTGGAGTGCCCCATTGGGTAACATGTTAGGTGAGACATGTCAAACTCAAGAGATGATTTCATCTGTCTATTATTAATGGCCCGCTGGTAAATCTCACTCCCACCTCTCATACTACAAATCCCAAAATGCACTGCAACAGCTGCGACACAGGTCAAGATACTTTCATTGGTCAAGACATGTGCACCACCCCTCATATGTGATAAAATGCTCATCATAATTTCCCAAAGCCCAACGTGATGTCTTCATATTCCATGTTTAGTGTGACAGTAACAGTAACAGTCCAAAAGCAACAAAACAACTGATTATAAAGGACAAATCATCCCATCACTTCACAACAGAAGAGCAGGAAATAGTCATTGTGAGATTTTTTTCTGTAAATGAATAGATTATCAAAAAGTTGCACATTAATTTTCTGTCAATTGATTAATTGACTAATTGTCTCAGATCACTCATTTGCACCACTCAAGAGCAAATCTGTTTGGCATGAGGCCCAAAGCTGTGTGACGTGATGGTTCTAAATCTGACCTCTGATCACACAGGAAGATGGCTCCAAAGTCCTCCTTGTGGCGAATGACTCTCCCAATCGCCTGGTTCACAGCTCGGAAAGCCTGTTGTTTGTACCACTGCTGCCCAGACAGGTACTGCCCACAGACACACAGGCACAATAAGACTGAGCCACTGAAATAACATCAAGCCTGTTCAGTGACACTCCAGTTTCCTCTCACCTTCAGCCCAGTTTTCTTCCTGCTCATCTCATCCAAGAACTGCATCTTCAGGATGACTCGAGGGTCCATCTTGGGAGGGAAAGGAAGGCCGGTGATGATGACTCCCCGACCAAAAGTATTGGCAAAATCCAGACCCTCGCTAGCCTGACACAGAAAGATGATAGAAACAAACATTATGAAGGACATCACAACTCCGTTTGCATACACTGATTTCTATTTTTTATTTTATTAAACTTGAGTGAAAATAAGAATTTCCCTTGAGGGATCAATAAAGTATCTATTCTATTCAGTACATAGGGCTGGCTACAACTACAGTAGAATGCAGAGTAAAACTGAGACACTGGATGTTGTTTTAAAGAATGGATTGATTAGTACTTTTTTCCTAATTTTTGTTTGATGTGCTTGTTGTTTCTCATGTTGAAGCTCTATTGAATGACTGTGTTGCCTCAGTACACTGAAGAAATGGGGTCTTGTGGGGAGACATGTCTTTTGAATGTTAACTGTTCTTTTGTCTGTTGATCCCTTACTCTGGAAATGAGTCAGCATTGTGTACTTCTCTGGCTATCAATGATGATCATTGAATATTTTTCAATATCTAAATATTATTTCATTGGAAATAATACATTTCATATTAATATGTTCTGTCTGACAATTCTGTGAACTGCATTTTTGTGAGATTTCATACTTTAACCTCACCTTCCCTCGACATACAGCAAAGAAGCTTCCCCCTTTGGATGCTGGATCATTGACTTTGTTATAATATCCATCAATGACCTGAGAACAGACAGAAGATCAGCGGATTGTCAGCAGTGCTCACGAGTCTTTTAAGGACATCTCTTCAGCTTCCATCATGACCACCTCATGAAACAATAATGAAACTGTTCCTGCATCAGGTTAATAAATGAATATTATATATTTAATAAAACGCACCTCATTAAAGGTGCCCTTTCCTTTAGGTTCAACAAACATGGGCTTTATTGTTTCAATGCGATCTGCATGTCCCTTAGCCTGGTGAAAGAACACAGAGACACACACAGACACACACACACAGACAGACACACAGACAGACACAGACACACACAGATTTGAACAAAAATCCAAAAAAAATAGACTATATTATAAAGAAAGTGATGGTTACATCCAGATGACTCCACAGATGGCATACTGTATTCTGGTACTTTTTGTGTTTTTGGTAATTGTTTAGTTTTCTGCTCTGCCTCTCTGGACACATTCAACAGGGAAAAAACTAACTGGTAACACTTTCTCTTCAGTTTTTCAACCAGAAAGTTTTACAGAGTTATTAGTTGGAGGAGCAGCAGCTCTCTATGGAATTTGCTGGAGATGCTGAGGGAAGCGAGCTGAGAGATACATAAATAAAATAAAAAAAGAAACATGCATACATGCAAAAGCACAGACACAAAATGTTCCCATTTCTCGTTATTTTTAATATTATAATATCTACTTTATTACACTTAATGAATTGCATTTCTTAAAATCTCATTAATCAATTCTATTATTTGTGATGCTTTGGTAATATTGTTTACTTTATTTTCATGCCAATATAGCACTTTGAATTTTCCTACCCACAAAAAAATTAAATAAAAATAAATAATAATAATAATAATAATAATAATAATAATAAATAATAATGCCAGGAACGCATGAAAACAGAAACTCTTGGAGGAAAGACCAGAGACACTTTTTTCTGACCTACACAAAAGTGGAGACGTCAGCAACTTGATCTTCATTACAGATCAGCCACAGGCATGGCACGTCATAAGCACCCACTACCCCTCTGTGAAAGAAGAGGCAATCTATAATGGCTGGAAAATTAAAGTCAAAGTGGCAGAAGACCCAGACACTGTCATGGTAACAATCAACATATATAAGAATGGGACTGTCATGGTGCAGGGGAACCTCAAACTATAAAAGAAAGGGCCCAACAGGAGAAGTCTGCCCCCACTGCCAACATCAACACCATGGCAGATTCAGAACCAGCCCCACTCCCAGCATCTCCACCACTGCCCAGTCTGCCCAGGAGGATGAGCCCATCTTCAACTTTTGCAGATGATCTAGTACTGTTGGTACTACTGGCTCCATCTAAGGAGGCATTACAACAGATACTAGACCATCTGCAAATGTTCTGTGAAACCTGGGCACTGACAGTGAATCTGATCTCAGAGACAAGGGAGGAAGGGCTTTCTATGCTATAAACCATTCCTCAAACACAGAAACACATTATATTTGAACCAATTATACTGTACGGTAGTGAAGTGTGGGGTCCTTTTTATAAATCAAGACAAACAATAGAAAAAAAACAATAGAAACCCTACACACTGATATCCGTAAGAGCATTCTCAGAGTCCACAGGAACACACCCACCAATGGACCAATTTCCACTTTTAATTAGGATCCAAAGAAGAGCCATAAATTCTAATTAACTATTGGATATACTTCAATGCTATTCAGCTCTAAACAAAAAGTGAAAGACTGATGAGAAACTGAGAAAGACGTTGACAATGTGCAGACTGCCTCAGTTGTGTTATGCTCTGTACATTGCAGTTTAATGTATATGTTACTCCTTGTTTGTAGAGAGCAAAAGAAAACTAGAGTCAAAATCCTTGAATGTGTACACATACCAAGCTAATAAAAGTGATTCTGAGTCTTTACTTACTAGGGATGAACGAGTACAGCATTATCTGTATCTGTATCTGCATCTGCTAACCATATGAATTATCTGTGTCCGTATCCGTACTCGGAGTGGACGGGGGCCTAACCTGGAAGTGGGCGGAGTTTAACTCAGAAGTGGGTCGGATTGTCTTGAAATGGGCGGGACTTTAACCGGTATGTTATTTTAAACATGCAATTGATATGGGTCGATCAGAAATTGTTATATTTATTGCTGATTAGAAAACTACTTACAGGACAGCATCAGCATTGAGCTTCAGATCAATGGTTTTTATCACGATAGAAAACGAACTATTTACAGAACAAGTTTTGCAACAATGAATACAAGACAGTGTGTTGTTTATGATCAGTGTGATTCTTTAAAAAAAAAAATTATGGTTATTTTTTATTTTTTTTAATTTCCACACCAGGTGTGTGTGTTTGTGTAGCTTAATTTGTAATATTATTTATACCACTACTACGAAGTCAAAAAAACTGGTTAGTAAAAACTCAGGCAGAGAGATAGAGATAGATAGATAGATAGATAGATAGATAGATAGATAGATAGATAGATAGATAGATAGATAGATAGATAGATAGATAGATAGATAGATAGATAGATACCAGAACTCTACTGGTTAATAAGTAAGTACAAACCGAAGTAAAAACAAAGCTGAAGAAACCCTAAACGTTAACGGAAAAGACCTGCGAACCTGAGTGACTGAGGGAGAGACAGAGAGCTGTTCTGTGTGTGAGTGAGCAGAACGGGACACAGCAACACAATACATCTGTATGTGTGTAGGGAGCGCTGTGACTAGCCTATCACAGAACGCAGACACAGTCAGCTACCCAATGAGGATTTTCATTCAATCCCAGCACAGATATTGACTCGTATAATACTCGTACTCAGCAAAAGTGCTCTATCCATATCGGATACTCATTTCAGCCATGTATGGCTCAACTATTACTAACTTATACTATTACTTACTCTCCAGAAGTCCAGAGTTTTTTCCATTAAGGGGAAAGAGGGAAAAAACACTAAGAGACCATGAGGAACCACGCGACTCAGGTTGGCTGAGGAGAGAACAGAGTAACCAACATTAATATGATGACTGAGACAGAAATGATGAAAAATATACTACAGGCTAAATTCAAAATGATGGTAAAAAGCTAATAAGCCAAGCTACTCAAATAGGACATGTCTAACATAGAACTAAGTGAAACTCCTTGTTTTACAATCGAAGGTACTTACAAAACAGTAAAAAACACAATAGACACATGGTAGACAAAAACATGTATTATACATACACACAACAAAAATATGAATGTAATGTAACACTGCTCCTATTTAGTTCTTCTATGCACACATAAAGTTGAGTCAATTTGTTAAGATCTGTGTTAGTGAGCACATTATTTTGTCCAGATCATCTATCCACCTGACAGATTAATCAGCATGACAATGACAGGTGTGTGTTGGACTAGTCCAAAAAAGGTCACTCTGGGGTGTTGATTAGCTCAGTTGGTAGAGCATCTGTATCTGCATCATGTACGAAGGCTCAGCAGCGGCCTAGGGTTTGAATCCAACCTGCGGCCCTTTGCTACATGTTCTTCCCCATCTCTCTCTCCCTACATTCCTGTCACTCTTCAAGCTGTCTCTGTCAAAAAAAGCTGAAAAAGGCAAAAAAAAAAAAAAAAAAAATCACTCTGAAATGTGCAGTTTGTCTGCTGTCTGTTTGATTTTTTGCCTCTGATTGGCCAGTATTCATTGCCTTAATCAGAATATTGGGTAAACCAATATATCTAGCAGACTAGGGACATAGTCCTATGTAAAATAGCCTGACAGTTGAGTGCCTAATATATGTCTTTTTTCAAGATAATACTGTAAATTTTAGAGTGGCGTTTCACTGTGACCAGTCCAAGACACACAACTTTTTGTGTGCATAAAAGAAGTCTCAGATCTTCAACTCATGAAAAATGGAGAAAAGTGTTGAGTGTATATTGCACAATACATATATTGTATGATCTTACCCACAGTGTTGCCTAAAGATGCCATGTTTTCAGGAATAAACCTGTCACAGAAGGAAAGATTATTAGTTTTATTTATAATCACCACAGCAACATAGTAAACTATCTGTGGAGTAAAAGTATTTACTATTAAAGTAACTGCAACACAGAAAATATGGTCTGTATGGGGGAGATGGACATTACTAGGTAAAAGACAAGCAAGCCAAATTAAATAGCTGCTTGTGAGCCATGTGACTTAACTTATATTTGTATATAATTACTCATATTTTGAAAATTGTGAAACCAACCTTCTATCAAACGCTGAACTTAAATGCACTCCATCAGGGCCCCGGTCAATAATGCTCACAAAGATCTGATCCCGCTCAATCACATGACCGTTCTCCAGACTCACTGGGAATTCTCTTTACCAACAGAAACAAAACACACACGGGTCAAGATCAAGTCTGACTTGCTGATATTTTGGATACCTCCAAATCTATCACTCAAGTCAGTGGTAAAGAAATGTAATTGTACACCTTTGTAGGTAAATCAAGCTTTGAGGAGCAGGTAACTTACATCCTCATCTCAGAAGTGAATGAAGACAGGGGAGAGAGAGTACCACTGGTCAGAATGATACAGCGAACACCTTGATTCACCAGGTCCTGCATGCTGAAGCCAGGAGAGAAGCACCAGTAACTCAGAATGTTGCCTACAAGGTACACAGAAACACATAAGGGCAATTTGAAAAGTCCAACACAACCTGATGACAATGAACACAAACTTTCAACATCTGGGTCTGATATCCACAAAGGAAAATTCATTTGAACAAATCATTCTGAAGTGACACCTACCTAAATAAAAAATAAATAAATAAATAAATCATATTCAGTATTTAACTTTTCTAACATGTTGAATAAAGGGCTCCATGCTCTAACTGTCAAGCCTGCATATCATTACCTTGTTTCTTTGATGAAGATGAAGATGAAGCCCACACATCAGTGCTTTTTTTCTTGTGATAGCTGGTGTCTCGATGGATATGAACCTGAGCCAAACAAACAGATAGGATAGCTAACACTGTCATACATAACACATATATAACAAAAGAGTCTGTGAAGATGCACATTTTTTTTAATAGACACCTTAAAATGAGCTGTGTTGGTCTGCATCTGTTGCTGTCTGTCCTTTTCTGGCGGCTCTCCACAGAACACCAGCTACAAGAAAAGAAAAAGAAAGGAGGAATTTAAATTGAAATGAAAAAAAAAAAATGTGATGTTGGATCAGTGATTTCTACCATTGATTCAAGAGGGCAGACACCTTGGCTGCTGCTCTATCTTTGAGTATGTTGAACAAAATGAATCATCAGACGTTGATGTACACCACGAGACAAAACCTTTTGTTTTTATATATGTGTGTGTATGTGTCCGGATTAAACAAACAGATACAACATGTTAATCAATGAGCTTTAGGAGGTTTAGAGGTGTTGAATGTTGAACAGAGCCAGAGCCAGGCTAGCTCTTGGCCCCTCTTTATACTAACTTAGGCTAATTACGCCTTCACTCCAGCTCTGTACTTAACACACAGACTTGAGATACATCTGAACATCTCACACTAAATAAATGTATTTAAAAAAAATGTTGAAACATTAATTTAACTTCACCAAGTAGCACCTGTATGATATCAGCCAACTTCTGCAGTCCACTTGTGTTCAGGAATATTCCTGGTTCTGATGAGAAACAGACCACATAACTCATTTGTTAATCATACAACCTACACATTTGACATGTATTGTCACATGGCCTGTAAGATACTCAGTGAGTCCCTGCATGAAATGAGTAGCACCAAAGAATAATACAGCTGTTACTTTAAATACTCTTCCTACTTTTTGCTGCTATGATATGGAAGAAAATTGGACTCCACGTGCAAAAGATACATCACACGGTGGACAGCAGACAATGTAACAAATCCTAAGTCAAATGACATGTTGTAAAAACAAACACTGACGTCCTGCTAAGTATCCACTGATCTGCTCCAGAGCTTCATAGACTGCTGTCTTGCTGTTGTAGGTCAGATGGGCTCTCTCCAACAGCTCATAGATGAAGCTGAGACAGAGAGAGAAGAAGATGGACAAAAGACACGTTGTTAAAAAACTAACTTTCTGTGGAAAGTCAAAAGGAAGATTGTCTTATTGTAATGATTATTCCATTGTTCAAGGTTTTGGGGTTTTTTGTTGGGTTTTTTAACCAGCAGTTGATTCCATTGACAGGAGGCAGGACCAAGGTTTTCTACAAAATAGTCCTGGAACATTTTGCTTCCAGACCAGTGGCTGGAGATGGAAGCAGTCTCTTACACACATTCACAAAATAATGTCATCAATAATGTCATCCTGTAACCTCAACATCCCACAGATTGAATGAGATAACGTGTACGCCATAAAAGCGCTGTTCAAACGTCATTACAATACAACTAATTTTTATGGTCAGGAAATTTGAAATAGCCCAACTTAGTTAATTTTATGTCATAATCCATGACTTTCTGTTTATTGTTTAGTACAAATTATTATTAAGAGGCAGGCTACTCCTGCACAGGTGTATTGTCTGTAATAACACACTGTTTCATTAATCACTGAGATAAATGTGACAATGAACTGCAATACTGATTTCAGGTGGTATCAACCATTCAGCACTAACAAACACTGAGGTCCAAAACCCAGCCCTAATGTCACATGACATAAATAAGGCAAGCATGCAGGCAGACATTAACACACTGTCACATACATTCCAGGTTTTGTGATGCCTTTGTCACTTGGAACATCGTAGGAATCGATGGCAGCTTCCAGATCCAGCAGTATCTCTGTGAGGTGAAGCAGAGAGGTTGTGAAAATCCCAGAGCACTGACAAATGTTTAAAACTAGTTAATGAAATACTAAAATAGGGTTTGTTTATCTTCTTCATACCTTCAAATATACTTACGTTTAATTTTGGCAATGGTGTCTAATTCCACTTTTAAACCTGAAATTTGAATAACATACGTAGATTTATTTACAGATCATTTTTTCAAGGGAATGCTAGAATTCCCATCCCCCTTATGTGCAGCCTCAGTGGTTGAGACAAAGAAGCATCCTGACCAGAGTTCAGGGAGTCTGCATTGAAGTCTTCACGGCTGACATCTTTAGCCTGCTCCACCAACAGCCTGTCCACAGCATTAATGGCTGAAGCTACATCATAGGGAGTCAGGTCAAATGATGTTGATTCTTCACATGTCTTCTCCTGCAGACAACAGAAACATCATCTGGGGGGATATTGGGCCCTCTTTGAAAACAGTTACTCCATCACACTGAATCTCATACAACCTTGATACTCTGCAACATTCAGTAAAATTAAACACTAAATCATTAGTTACTACTTTATTACTTTAGCAGTGTGTGTGTGTGTGTGTGTGTGTGTGTGAGTGAATGTGTCAAGGACCACCTGTTTAACTGCTGTCCACAAGTACACATGAAACATGCCACATATTCTTAATCATTCCTGCCTTCTTGTAAATTCGGTATTTAACACAATACACTGAGTTGTTTCTTTCCTTGTAAAACAACATTTATCGTGTCATTTTGTTGTAGCATCGCTGTGCCAGCCTGTCAGCTAGTGTGTCTTAAATCTGTCAGCATTTACCAGCTTGGTATGTGAACAGTTTGAACACATTTCACCATTTACACAAAATTCTAAAAAGCACTGTTTTTTTACAAAAGCAGTAAACAATATGGAGTACTACTTTGTCACTGAAATATGGTAAAATACACTGTGCTTATATAGCAACTCTGAAGTCTACTCAAAGTGCTTTTACACTACATATATTACATATCATTCACACAAACATTCATTTTGGAAGCTAAGTATTCATACACATTGGTGATAACCTGATACATATCTTGTCCAAGAACGGACACTTCAACATGCAGTCTGGTGGAGCTGGGAATCGAACCGCCAACGTTCTCATTAGTGATGACCCGCTTTACCTCTTGAGCCACAGCTACCAAATGTGCAGGACAGAGACTTACCACATTATGAGCTTCATCAAAGATGACCACGGCTCCTTTTAGCTCAATGTTGTGTGCCCTACGGCTCTGTGGAACAAAGGGAGACAACAGAATACGAGCATTTATTTTGATATCAATGTCAGACATGACGTGTCATTACCAAAAGTGGATAGCCTGACTATGAACATTGTGTCTTATTTTCAATCAGAAGGTGACTGCAGATTTAAACTGAATCGTATAGTATAGAATAAGTTAGGGCTAAAAAAGTTTACATAACTTCATAACTTTTAGTTACTTTAAAGAACAAAAGCTGAAAATAAGCTCAGCGTCCTCATGGACAGCAATCTGACATGTGTGAGTCAGCTCACCTTTGGATCCAGCAGGTAGTTGTACGGCATAAAAATGACATCTGCTTGTTGTTTCAAGGAACGGGAGAGGTAGTAAGGACATGCCCTGCAGAGAAATGTTCAGCTTTGAGTTGTAAAGTATGTATGCATGCAAAATCTAAGACTGATTTTGTTTATGTTTACTGTACTTTTGTCTGTAGAGCAGCATCAGCAAGATAAGTTAATAAAAATATAGCTGCAAGCAGCAAATAGTGGCTTCAGACCTTTTTGCACTCAACATAAGGAAGCAGCTCAATCAAACAAAAGTAAAGCCACAAGCAGCAACAACTGTTTCAGGCTTCACAAAGCCAAGCAAAGTCACTCCAGGCAGTTTAAAAAGAACTAGTGTGTAGCATTTAGTGGCATCTAGAGCATAATCTCCACAGGGGTCACATCCCACTGAATGTACAAGAGGGAAATTTGACACTCCCAAAAAGTATGCTCTTAGTTTTTTGTGCTTAATTACACTCAGTTGGGTGAAGGCAGCATTCATTGTATTAAAGGAAGTGTTGTGCTACAAAAGAAGCAACAGAAGATACTCTGAGTGTGCACGAGTGCATATGTATGCACACACCTGCAGATAAAAAGAGACAGCATAGGTAAAAGAGGCACACAGAAATTGGACTGATGAGATACCAAGGGGAAACTATGGTGACCGTGAATTGCAGGAAAAAAAGCAAAAGGCTTTGATAACACAATGTGAGGTGGATGGGGATGGCTGCTCTTTAGGGGTGCTATGGAGCCATTTATTCACACCCATGTGAGACATACATTTTCAGACATATTACATCTATATTCATGAGTTTTTAAGCATCTTCAGGCCCTCAAAGATGTCATTTATTTGGGCAAAGAAAAAAAGATGAAGAGGAATCTGGACAATTCCAAGTGGTAAATTAAAAATAATCTATAGTTGTAGCCCTACTCCACATATTGGACAGTTGTTTTAAAAGACTTCTATTGAATCAAGACCGTGGTTAGTTAAACAGACAAATAGGTAATCATGAATACATATATCCCACCTATGTTTTTTGCCAAATTTGACCAAATCTTCCACGTCGAGGATAGAATCCACCAATTCTCTGTCGGTACTCTTCTCTAAAAAAGAAAAGATCAAATTCAGACTTATACAAGAGATACAAGTAGCCTTTAACCAGCATGTCTTACATTATGTAAGCACTTTAACCGCATCACTAATGGAGAACCTGTGTTTTATGTGTTATATTTAATGTGGTTCAGTCTGAAAGTGTTAAATCATTACCTTCAACGTTATTGTAGTAGATACATGACCTGGTGGAAACTTTTCCTTTGCACATATGGAGCTGAAAGACATACAAGGAATATTTTCACAACATTCACAAAATGTTTTATCTGACCTGCTGCTTCTTTAAAGAGAAGTAGCAATACTCAATTTGGATTGCTGCATCAGCAGTTAGTTTTCAGTGGGAACTTATATGTTGTCTTACAGCACATAAGTTCCCATTATTTTACCTTACCTTGACGTGGTTACTCTCCTGACGCATCACTTCCTCGTTGATACACAGCTGGTCTCTTGATCCCAGAACACACACCTTTGGCCTGAATCAGAGACTTTAGGGTCACAATGATATAAGACCTATATATGCCTTAAACAGCTCATCTGCGTTGTACTGCATTAGAGTCAATGTCAAAGATTTTAAAGTGTTACTGACAGACAGACAAAGTATGTGTTAGAATTACATAGATTACCTGTATGAAGTGTTCTTTAACTCACTGATAACCTGTGCAAGCTGAGTGTGTGTCCTGGATGCATATATGATCTTGGGAACATCTGTGTAGTAGGCTGGAGGACAATAAGAATATACAATAATTATATATTTCATAAAATGACAAAGAATTATATTGTAGTAATGTAGTCATGTTAGTGGCTGAAAGAGCCGTTCAGTTTTTTGTTCTGTTGCCATTGTGCCATGCAGCTGACAGCCAGTTACAGTAGCTCTGAACACTTCTGTTTTTTCTCTGTCTTGTGTGCAAACATGGAGTTGGAACTATGAGGATTAGTGATTGCCTTTTTCCATTATATGAAACAGATGGTACAAACCACATGTTACACATCATAGGGCTGCAGCTATCAAATATTTTGGTAATCAAGTAATCGGATAAAACATACTTTTGCTTAATTAAAGCCCAATTATAAATATACAATAGAAAACAAGACAGATCACTTAATAATAACAACCAATTTGTTTCCTTTTTAAGAAAAACTGACATTTATTTACATATTATGCAAAGTAGTAAACTGTTTCAGTCAAAATTTCCAATAAAAATAAATAAAATTACTTCAAACTTAACATTTCCTGACACACAGAATTCAATAAAAATAAATAAGATTGTTTCCCACTTTTTTTTTAAGTATCAAAAATAAGTGAGTACAGCTGCTTGTGCAGGGGTGCAGGCTGGTGCTTTTTGCAGAAACTTGTCCATAAGAGGCTGTGATGGTTTACTGAAAAAGAGGTGAAAATAATAATTACTTAATAGATACTTTAAAGACTAAATGTCTTAATCCTACAATAAGCCTTACGGACCCGTCTGCCATTCTATACATCAACACTGTCCACACACGTTACCAAAAGCCCGCTTCCGTCTTCTTCCGCTTTGCAGGGGACGCATAGCCTGTAACGTAAGCACGTTGTGTCACACTAAAAAGAATCCGTGCGAAACGTGAGCTTTAAATTGAATTAAACGAGGATTCGAGGTAGAGGAAATTCCTCGATCATTTTTTGTAATCGAGTTACTCGATGTACTCGAGGAATCGCTGCAGCCCTACACATTATGATTATGGGGAAAGTAAGATCTCTCCCTAATAAGATAGACGAGCTAAAAGACACTAACCAGGCTACAAAGGGAGTTACGAGAGTGTAGCGTCACGGAGACGTGGCTGAATGAACTCACGTAAGACTCGCTGTTAACTCTGGACAGCTTTGAACTTTCGTCCGTAGACCACAGGAGGGAATCGGAGCCATGTCACCGTGACTCAGCTTTTCATACGTGGGGAACCCACTATTTATTTATAGAGTATTATTCTTATCCACCTTGTTTACTGTGAGCTGATGTAACCAGTGAATTTCCTCATGTTCAGAAATGACTAATATTAAATTGACATTACATATTAAGGTCTAAGAGAGGCTCTAGTTTCATGTATTGTTGTATTAGACTATATTAAACTGGAACATTAATGTGTGGAGATTAAAATGATCTATATCCTTACTGACATTTACATTTTATCTTCACTGAATGCAGTGCTGTTCTACTTGTCCCCACACTCTGTACCCTGTCACTGAGGTTGCCAGATGATGTTTGACCTAAAACTAACAGTGGTGTTTCGTTGTATGCGTTGTAATCCTGAAGAAGACAGCCACTGAAACACTTCAAACTGCACCCACACCGTCTGCTGAGCCCATATGAACATACTTGGTGTGTCACCGTCTGTAGCAGCCGTCCCCCAGGATGACAGAGGCGTGTTTGGGAACATCTCCTCGCCACCCAGCCTCTCTGCTATCTTGCGGGCACTGATGGTGTCCTTGAAGTGCTCTCTCCAGGCCAGGGTGGCACAAAGCAGACACAAGGTTTTCCCAGTACCTGTAGGACTCTCCAGAACGCCATTCACCTTCTGAAAACAAACATAAGAGCTTCAGACAGAACAAACAATATGATGTTTTCACAAATGATTGTGTTTACTCTGCTTCTTTCATTGACCTGGTCATCCACCAACTGTTCATAGAACATCTTGCACTTTGCATACGGCTCATGCAGCTTTTCATGGTTTTAATGGAAGACTATTACGGGACTAAACATCACACAGAGGACTGAAGAGATAATGTGTTTGCACCAATAACGTTATATGGAGGTACTTACCCTCTGAAGACATTCAATCACTTTGCTCATGTAGTCTTTCTGACAGTTATACGGAGAAAAGGGGAAATTCACCTTCACTCCATTTAAAGTTAGTGACGACATGGTGTCAGCAGCAACAGCATCAACGTCTTGTTTAAAATGAGGCACGTCACATCGGTTGACTGTTAAAAAGTTGCTCGTCACATTGACAGTCTGACTGCTCCTGATTCAACTATTCATGTTACTTGCCGCCACTTTTCCGCTTTCAGTCCACTGCTCATGCGCACTGTGTTGACGTACCGCTGCTGCGTTCAAGTACTCACAGAAAAATGTGTTTACCTCAGTGGAGTGTGAGTTTACTGGCTGGAACTGTTCAATTAAATATATTTATCACATATAAGCAGTACTCGAGTTGAGGGGGGATGGGGGGATGGCATCCCCCCTGGGGGAAAAAATGGTCAAAATCATCCCTCTTCTAAAATGGTCATCCCTTCTTCCATCCCTTGTGGCATTTTATCAATGCATGTGGAAATGACTTCTATTTAACACTGGAAATAGAATTACCATTCGACATTTAGGGGGGCTTTATGATAATCAGCCTATTACCTATGTGATAGTAGGTTACCGTGAGCGAGGGACGAAAGTTGCGATAAGTTGCAATTCGACAGCCGCGCCGGGGGCGAGCCCCGGAGAGGGCGCAGCGAGCACTAAGTGCGGGCGCTGTAAAGCCCGCGGCCGGAGCCGTGAGCCACCTTCGCCCCCGAGCCTTTCCAAGCCGACCCAGAGCCAGTCGCGGCGCACCACCGCGGAGGAAATGCGCCCGGCGGAGGCCGGCCAGCCAGCGAGCTAGCAAGTCACCCTAAAATTGACTAGAATGCAGGAAATTGCATCTAAGAAATACAAAATTTTCTGGGGGAGGACCCTCCGACCCCCCGCTGGAAAATATGTCACATACATGAAAAATGTCACCATCCCCGGTTTCATTTTACAACTCGACTACTGAATATAAGGAACAACTAATAATGAAATGATGATGAATTATTTGATAATGAAATGTATCTCCGTGAGTTGCTATACATTCCTAATTTTTAACATTTGCGGCTAACGCTAGAATTAGTGGCTAGCGCGTGCGCTCAGCTGCTCATGGTAGTAAAGATATGCTAATTGCTAACATTTGCGGCTAGCGCGTTAGTGCCATGCGTGCTTGCTAGCCGCTAAGCAGTGATGGTATGAGGCCACATTAAGGTGAACAGCACTGAAACAGAGCAGGGATTGACAGACAGACAGACAAGACAAAAGGCTTTCAAAATAAGAGTCCCTTCAAAGTAAAAGACTTTGTAAAGTCTAAAGTGACAGAGTTTTACAAAGTCTTTTATTTTGAAGGAACTCTTATTTTGAAAATAGCCCCTCCCCCATCTCCTCCCTCAGGCAGGCTTGAGGTTGCCAAGCAACCAGGGCCATCTGCCAGCCCTAATCAGCAGAACACCTGTTAGAATGTCAGTTGGAAATGCCCAGAGAGACAGAGAGAAAATGCTGAAACCACCCCTCGAACAGGAAGGATTTCTGGCCAAACCGTTTGGCCTATCATTGAACCGACATCACTGTGAGCACCCTGAGCTCTTCCTGAACGTCTATATAGTTATTTTGTGTCGATAAAATGAATAAATGTGCCCTTTAGAGCGATTCAAAGAAACGTTACTTCTGCTTTCCTCCAGAAATTTTCCCTCATTTTTAACATGGCAGTCTATGAGGCTGTGGATGGGTGTTGCTGGCGCATCTTTGTGTCTGAAGCCCCAAACTATAAAGCTGACAGCTTTAGCAGATGAATGTGAGTTAGAAGACAAATTTTCCTACGTTTCTATGTATAAATTATGTCTGTAGTGTGAAATTTGAGGCCAGGGTAGTCGAATACGTTTTATTTTTTCAATGACTTTTTTCTCTGCTCCTCACTCTAGCTATGACCTCACTCACTCTAGCAGACGCAATACACACCCATTATAACCGCAGAATTTGAGTAAAAACCTGCTCAACTTTAAGCCTTGATAGTTTAAAAACAGTAAAAAGTGTCGATAAGTGAAGTGAATCACTGAAGAGAAGGCAAGTACCTACATTTTAAAGTTTAAATGAAGTCTCTCGGTGAAAGTATGCCAGAGCAGTTCATTGTTGAAAATGTCTGTTGAAATTTTTTTGGGGGGGCTTTCCCATTCATTCCTATGCGAAATTTTTCGCAGTTTTTCGAGAATAAATTTGCGAAAAACTTGTGAATCTCTTAGAAAAGTAATAGCATGGGATTTGGGATGAAAACATACGTTTTGATATATAATTTGTTGGGATCCTCTCACCGCTGTGGGCCGCATTAATCGGCGAAAAAGGGCGGAAGATGAATAATGCCAAGAAACACGCAGAAGAACAATAGTTGCCTCGTGTCATAGCCACTCTGGACTAATAATGCCAAGAAACACGCAGAAGATTAATAGTTGCCTCCTGTCGTAGCCACTCGGCACTAATAAGAGTCCCTTCAAAGTCCCTTCTAAGAGCCCATTAAAAAGGCAATGATGACACAGTTTGTTGTATTAATACTGAATTTGCTGAGCAGTGTCAATAATAATGTATGGGGGCGACGGGGCCAGAGTCAGGCACACTCAAAATTTCTTTAGAAATTTTTCTAGTTTAAAAACAGTATACTGTCAAAATTCTACAACATTACGATATCTATATTGAGTTTGCCTTTGATAAATACAATACAATAAAAGTCTTATTAACAAATGACAGGTCCAGTGATTCTGTCCACAGAAATGTAAAATGTATAGATAGAGACACGAAACTGTAGTTGAAGTGTAGTGGTGTCATGTTAATATTATGATGATGATGTTATAATTATCATCAAATTATTCACTGTAATAATGAGACCTGCACACACCATGTGGAAATGGTGATGACAACAACAACACAAAAGACCACAATGCCTGTTGGTGAAAAAAACAGCTCCACATTTAACAAGTGACATGTAGTCATGTAACTGTGCACATATAATCTTTTCAATCAGATATATATGGTGAGGCAGTATGGATTTTGACTAGCACTTGAATTGGTACTTTGTATTAGAGATGCAAACTCGGATCCTTTTATAGACTCAAGTCTTTCTGAGTCACTCACTGAACAGATCCGGATCTTACAAGTCCTTTGAGTAACTTGAGTCACTATGTCCATAAACATATACATTCTACCAGTGAAACACAAGCCTGGTCTTAGACTACAAACAGGCTAAATAAATTTAAATTTGAGAGCTATTCTACAAGGAGGGCAGTCTACTGTTTGTGCATTTGACATTTTGATGCAGGAAATAAAATTTTGCATTTTGATCTTATTAAATTCTCTAACATTAAGTATGAGGCTGTAAGTAGCTCCAAATGTTTATATTTAGCTGCATTATATTCAACTGACACAAATACAACAGTATTATATTCTCACAACTCACAGTCAGCATCACTCCTTCAACTGTACAGTAAATGCCACATAATAGAAATGTGGGGAATATAAGTGAATAATTCGGCTCCAAAATGGCTCTTCATGTTACCACTTATACCTTTTATAATTCTGCCAGATTTAGTGCTGTTTTGACTTGATTGAAATGATTTGTATGTGTACATGTGTTCATTCAATTATTCAACACATCCTTTGTGCTGAACTATTTAAAACATTTTCTAATATCAATAAATTGCTGTAGCCAATTATTTTCATTGCAATTATAGACTTGGATTTACTTGTCCAGGATGGATCTGTGGATCTGAATCTGAATCCAGATCTGTGATACTGATTCTGAATCAGCAGGAAGTTACGCTGAGCCACTGTGTTAGCTCATCTGAGTCCCGACTTCCGAAGCTATTGCTAACAGTGGACAAAACTGCTTATTAAGGAAGTGACCATCAGTATTTATTTCAATACCATGTCTCAATGTAAGAGAGGACTTGTCTGATACCTTTAGCTCTTCCCTAATAGATCATCTTGTTGATAGTACTGCAGGCTCACTATGAATGACACTCATCTCTACTGCACCTCTAACAATAAAGAAAAAAATGGTATAACCCCCAAACCTATGAATTAGAACAAAAGGTACGGAAATTTAGATAAATGAGGTAAAAATTTGGTGACAAGAAAATTCGACAGAAATGGCATTTCACCAAGCTGGAAGAATCTCGTTTAGTCTGGTAAGATAATCTCAAAACATACAGGAAGGCTCTCCGTAATGCCAGAGCAGCCTATTACTCATCACTATTTAATAAGTATAAAAATCCAGGTTTCTTTTCAGCACTGTACTTCCTCAGTAGTAATGACTTCATGAGCTTCTTTAAGGATAAAATCATAACTACTTGAGACAAATTCACCATCTCATGACCTCAACACTGATCTGCATTCTTACAGCTTAGAAAGAGCTGTAAAACCTGATATATACTTTTAGACTGCTCTTCTCCCATCAACCTTCACTGACTCAATGCTTCCTTTATCCTTTATCTAAGCTGTCAACCTGTCTCTTAGACCCCATCCAACTAGACTGCTCAGATCTGATCAGGATATGTCCTTCCCACATAAAACAAACCTCCTTTTCACCTACAAAACATAAAAATCAGGCAGATCCAGTTTCAAATGTAGAAAACCTAGTCAATGTATTTGTTATTTCTAGACTGCAGTTCTTTATTATCAGGTTACTCCAGTTTCCTTAAGGCTTGGTTGTGGATCAGCTGCACTTTGTCCAGAATTCTATGGTGCTGACAGGAACACAACAATGATAGCAAGAACAGCATGCATGCCAGTATCTTGAATCACCTTCATGTAGGAATCATATATCAATAATAGCCTAATTTTATGCATGATAAATGATGCACATGCAAAAAATATAAATGTTTGGCAAAAATGTCACAAATCATGTTTTAATAGACGCTCCCAGTAGCTTTCTTGTAGTTTGCATCATGCATATAGCATCAAGCAGCAATGTGTGGATTCACAGAAGGAAGCACATCATTAAGCCAAAATGAAAGCTTTACAATGTTGAGCCAAGTCATTTCAGCTACTTTAATTCTGTTTTATAGGCATGATACCGACCACACACTTATTTCACTATCACCACCTGCACTGCACTGCAATGATCCAATAGTTACGTACTCAAGTTCTGCCATTTGTGACGCCTTCACTGAGTTTTGAGTTTTATAATTGGACAAATAGTTAATATGTTATGGTCAGTTTACTGTTAAACTTTTGCAAAGATCATTTATATTAGAAATGAAAAATATGTCACTTAACTGTTTTTTTAGTTTATGCAAAATAGCTAAAAATCTTTTACAGCAGTTTCTTGGGAAGCATCATTTACACTTATTATTGGCTTTCATGTTTCTTGCTTAATCCAGTTCAAAGTTATTTTAGTTCCAACAGAAGAGAAGACAACAAATAATACAGCGACAAGACAAAACCTCTAATAAATATAGACACAGTTAGTATATACAGTACATGGTATAGGTTATTTATTCTTTGTCACTTCTTCTGCTTGGGCTCATTAGCTATCAGCCTATAAGAGTCAATGGAGCAAATGTAATAATAATTGTAATAATTACAGGCTTACTTAGGGGTTTATCATAATTTATTGATTAATTAATGCATTTTTAAAGGAACTAATCAGATTACTTAAAGAGGACTTTTAAATTTAAACTTTTAAATGTTGCATGTTGCAATGTTGGGATGTATCAGGTCTTTAATGAAAACATTCATGGTCAACACTGGAGTCAAAAGTGTTTAATCACTGCAGATTTAAAACTCACTGAAACTGTTGTTTCAACAAGTCATTGTCCACATGTAATAATCAGATGTAATCATTTATTCTATCACGGTTAAATACAATTAAGAAATATAGCAAGTAAATGTTGGACATCCTACGCCTCTTCATCTGTGGCCAGAGCTATCTTGTTTGGGTCATAGTAGTTTTCATCTATGAGAGGAAGATTTTCCATTTCTCTCTGCTGGATCACACGCTCTGCCTCTCTTCGGGCCCACTGCCGCATTCTGAAGACAAAAACAAACAAAAAAGAGAAGCGGGAAGTGAGAACAGGCATGCAAAATTCGAGTATTCAGGGTGGAAACTGGTGCCTTCCTCCTGTTTCTGTTCTTCATGGTGTTAAGCATGGGCTCAAGCATGGGCTCATAAGAAGCAGTTTTTATTTTGTTGTTTCTTTTCATTATTTCAATTCTGGACAATGGAAGTTATTCTCCAGTGTTCAAGTATCATAAAATGTACATAAAAACAGAATGCAATGATTTGCACATCCTTTTTGACCTATGAGATTCTACCTTCTTATCATGTCATATTACACAAACATCCCCTCTTCATATAATCAGCAAAGGTATAGAGCCCATTAAGGTGCGACTTCTTCTCATTATACTGATTTCTTTGTGATACTATTGGTATGGTTCTGCCATGTGGACGAATATAATATTATCAGTTTTACATCTTTTGTCCGGGTCAGATAGTAATACTTGTCTGTTGTCTGTTAAGATAATTGCTTTCATTATTGCTTACAGACTACATGTTGCTCCTTGAGCAATCATGCTGCATGCATGATGTGATTGGGAAGGAGGTGTTAGGGATGGACGTCAACAAAAAAGAAAAGGATGGTATGCAACATCTCTCTAGTGGTATGTGGAGGAATCTAAGTAAAAGATTCATTTAAAAACATTATATACTATGGAGTGACCTCAGCTTTATATCTCTTTGGAATGAGACTTAACAGGATTGAATACATTATGTAATAAAACACTGAGAAAATCATTAAAATGGAAATGTTAACAATAAAGCACTCTGACTGGACGCCTGTTCCAGACACAGGACCAGGATCTTAGTTCAAATCTGCAATTGTGGTGTTCTGTGTGACTTTTGAATGGAACATGATAAAGGCACACACATAGACATACAAAACGCACAAACACACAGATTACACAGCTACAGTATTGAATGTTTCTGTGCCACCAGATAACATTCAGCCAGACTGTTTTCAGGTCGGCCTTGACCAAGATTAAGGAGTCGAGCACACACACACACCATGCAGGCTCATGGGAAACACATAGACAATATTACGTTCGCGTGACGCTCAGAACGGACGATTTGGGTCCAGATCTGGTGATTTGACTATGTAACAGTGATGTAAGAATGGGTATAAAAGGTTGTGAAAGGGAAAAGTAAAGCACGTTCGGATTCACAAGCAGCTGTCTCGTGTTGTTATTTCATTACGTTTTGGAAGTTTTCTCCACAACATAATCCAAGTTAATCAGATTCACAGGCTAAAAATTAGAAGGACTTGTTGTGTCCCTATTTTTTATTTTATTTTTAAGTATAATGATATTAAAATATTAAATGTGGAAAAGCTCCAAATGTAAGTAATGTAATGTAGTGGCCTCATTTGCAATTTGTTGTATTAAGTTGATACCAGAAACATACCAATCCTAGAAGATTTATGATGGTGTGAGAGGAAAATATATTCCCTTTCAATCACCATATATCCACCAAACCCACATCCTCAATGCTCATATGTATTGCAGCTCTATCCTCAGGGATTAGCGGGCCACTAATTTGCTCCTCGGGCAAGTGGATCAGATATGAGATCATTATAGACGAGTGGTACGAGTGTCTTATTCTTGAAAACAAAAGCAGACTGCAGATTGTAGTCAAGGTGTGCAAAAAAAATAAATAAATAAAAAATAAAAAAAAATAAATAAAATCACACACTACATTCTATACAACCTCCACAGTTTGTACAAAGCTAGGACCCTGAAGAAGGCCCAGTCGGTCCTGGCTGATCCCAGCCACTCTCTAAACTCTGAGTTTGAATTGTTACAGTCATGGCATGTAATTATTGTTGATCTATTGCTTGTTTGTTCTTTATGTTTGTGCTGCTGCTGTTTGGAATAAAGATTGCTTGAACCTTGCTGGCTGCGCCACACATTGTCAGGCATAATTAAGGTTACCTTGAACCTTACACTGAGAACTCACCCATGGTCTGGTAAATAGTGGATAAATGTTCCTCCAATGACAAGAGCCACTGAGATGCCAAAGAAGAAGCCCACCCTCATATTCCACACATCCACCTCAGGGTCACTGGAGAAGCCATGGTAATCTGGATTCTGACAAAACACAAAGGACAAATGTCATATGATATGTATGATACAGTACATTACCTTCAGCTGGTTTCACTGACATGCTTTCAGTCTTGACTTTCCGTTAGTTAATGGTACCTTGGATCAAGTCAGTACAGCAACATTCATATTAAGTCACCAAAACACTCTCCCATTAGCTGACCGATGCATTCTGCTTTCCTCCTGAGCTGAATAATAAATGATGCATTAGTCACCTCTTTTCCCTTGATGCACCTAAAAATAGCCATTTGTTATCAAAGGTGAAACAATAATTTGAATAAAAGATCATCTGTGTGTTGTCAAAAGTTGATTAACCTTGTCTTTGTCTTGTCTTTGAACATGGCAGGATTGTTGAGCTGCACAAGAAAGGCCTCTGACAACGTGCCATTGCTGCCAAGGTTGGACGTCATTTTAAATTTCTTAAAAGATCCTGAGGGTTATGGAACAAAAAGTCAAGTGGCAGACCCAAAACAAATTTCACCTGCACTAATCTGGAGGATCTGACAGGCTGTCTGTGAAGACACAGGCTAATCCTTGACCCAAAACCCCTTACTGATGCTGACTACAGGGCAATAACCATAAGACAGCATCTGCGACAGGAGGGCTTAAAGAACAAAAACGTCTTCAAAGGCCACGTCTCATCCCATGCCACAAACTTGCCTGTTGCACTTTAAGGGGAGCACCAAACACAGGACATTATCTGAGAACAAAATGTAACCTGGATGGTTCTGATGGCTCCCGTTACATTACTGACATGACAAGGAGATCCCACTGGAGATGTTTTCTACATGGCAGAGCTTCAGTTTGTGCAGGGGCGTCAAAACGCGGCTGGCTATGTGGAGATGTTGCAGCTGGCATCCCTCTTGACTCACTAATCAGAAGATCGGCGGTTCAATCCCCTCCAGTCTACATGTTGAAGTGTCCTTGAGCAAGAAACTGAACCCCAAATTGCTCCCGAAGGCTGTGCCATCAGTGTGTGAATGCCTCCTGGAAACACTCGCAATCAAGCATGCCTAAATGAATACTGAGTACTACTGGGACCTTTTTTGGGCTATTGTCTTAAACTTTTGATCAGCTGATAAACAGCCTGTTTGAGTCAATAAACCAGCAGACTCTGTTTTGTTGTCTCTTGCTCGGTTTCTTGTTTTTGCAGTTGGAAGCTTTACAACCAGCGTGAAATGCTAATATTTGTCATTTTCTCCCTGGTCTTTTGTTCTGAAGTGTATATCTGTATTGTGAAAATAATAACCATTATTGAACCTTTGCCTCTTGTGCACAGCTCTGAGTGTGTGTGACAGAGAGATGTTTCTGGGGTCGACCCAGTCTGATCACTCATGTTACTTTTAATCACACCAGTCTGTAGTGTGTTCACAGCTCTGTGGTACATGATAGCAGCTGTCATTTGTTGGAAAACTCCCGCCCCTCACTCTTCTGCAGCCAATCAGGCGCCCTGCTGCATACACCCTCTGGCTCTAGCTAACATGCCAACCACACAGTCCTGTGTACATACATTACACACAACAGTCAACATAGTGCATTTAGAGCAGCTTTTAACACTACATGTCCGCTCTGTGTGTGTGAGATAAAGCTGAGCTCGGTGAGTAAACGCATGAAGAAGTGTCATGGAGACAAACTCACCTTGACGTACTGGCTGACCTCGCCGTGTCCAGTCTTCTCCGCTGCGGGGTGCAGCTCCGTCACAGCGGTCGAACCAGCGGCACCGGTCGGTTTTGACTGGGAGACGAACCGTGCGGGTGGTTTAGACAATAACCGCGGAAAAGTTCGGCCGAACCGAGGCAGTCGGCTCAACATCTTGTCTGTTTGTGAAAGACAGTGTTGGCCCGGAACCGGAAACAAGAGTTTTAACGTATCCTGGTGCATAGAGCGCTCATTACCGCCCCCAAGAGGTGGTCGAGGTTAATGCACCACGTAATACACACTGTACTACACTGTACTACACTCTGTACTACACGATACACTACACGCTGTAACAGTAAGTTCACAGCTGATTCCTTAAGGCTGCAGAGCTTCGGTGTACCTGGCACCTGGACTACATAACAAGTCCAGGTGCCAGGTACACCGAAGCTGAGTAAGGTCTTTAAATGGTTTGTTGCATATGTGCCAACAAAGACTGCAAGCTTGTATGAATGTAAACAATAACGGATTTTTTTGTGTTCCCCAGGAGTTGATCTCATCTTCTATTGCCAACACTTACACTCCGATATAGAAACGATCAAAATCTAAAGGGTTTACTGTCATGGCATTTACGGAACCACGTTTACCCCATAAACACCACCCGTAAGACAGCCCACCATCATGACTACATTTTTAGGTCTCAGCATTATTTAGCACATGTAGCTGATGAGAGTTTGACCACTGATGCAGTCACCCTAGAATTAGAGGTATTTTCTCCCTGTGTGAATAAAGATTATTAGCAAGATGGTATCACAGTTTTGTTGAAGTGATTTCAAAAACACAATCATCCTTTATCCAGTTGCACTGATTATTTATTTGTCCACTATACAATCAGTAACATTGTTGTGTGTTGATTAAAAGGATTAACTTTTGTGTACAGATAATTTCATGATAAACAAATTTTTTTCTTACAAATGCACATAGTTCAGCCAGTCCAGTTACTTCAATTCTTTTTAAATATGCTATTAAATACTGATTCAAAAACTAGGCAAAAACCAAATGTAAGAGTAATAACCACAATAATCACAAGGTCCTCCTAAAGACACCAGAATCACTTAGAATTCTGAATGAATAGATCAGAATTACCAGTAGTTTTTGCTTTAAACAGAACCATCAAAGATGGATTTCCTGCCTTCTGCATTACAGACTACTGCGAATATAACTAACAAACAAAAACTAATATTATGGTTCCACATGAGCTTTTTAAATTTGAATTTTTTACATTTTAGGATAACTCTTCAGCCCTTTATAGCTCACCAGGATGCCACATTAACAATGTTTATCCAATAATTGTTCAATTCAAATATCAGTGTGTAAAATTTGGAATATAATATGCATGTTTTCATCAGAGTGAAATTACCTGAAAAATTAGAATCATTATGTTTTTGTTACTTTAGAATATCTTTAAATCTACAGACGCAATGGGTCCTCTTCCTTTCTCCTTCACACCGGGAAAAGAGGGTGAAACAAGGTAACTGCAATCAGCAACTACACTGCTAGATGGCAATGACTGTCAATGGTTGGTTTGTCCATTCTGGGCTACTGTAGAAACATGCTTGTTTATATATGACGGACACCACAGAAGAGGACCCCACTCCCTCTGTAGATGAAAAAGGACTCAATCTAAAGTAATAAAAACAAATCAATTCTTATTTTCAGGTGATCATACATTAATGAAACCATATTTCTGAATATTATTTTCCATTTCTGCCATGTTCTGTAAATAATTCATAAACTGGCCTCAAAGTGAGCTCAAAAGGAATTAGAATTCAAGTGAGGCACCTTCTTGAAAAATCTTGCAGGCTACAACCCTGTTTAAAACAAAGTGGACTCAAAATGTGATGACGTGCAAAACAATGAAACCCCATATTTAATTGAAAATAGCACAAAGACAACTTATCTAATGTTGAAACAGAGAATGTTTATTGTTTTTGGAAAATTATTTGCTCATTCTGAATTTGATGCCAGCAACATATTTGAAAAAAGTTGGACAGTGGCAACAAAAGAAAAGTTGTGAAATGCTAAAAGAAAACTCCTGAAGAAACATCTCACAATGAGTGAGGTTAACTGGCAACAGGTTAGTAACGTGATTCTTTGAGTCTTTGTGAAGTAAAGATGGTTCACCATTCTCCACAAGAAATCTCTGTACACAAGGGACAAGGCCAACCTTCCAAGTATTAGATGGCTGTGATCTTCAGGCCCTCAGATGGCAGTGCATCAAACACAGACATAATTCTGTCATGGACATCACTGCACGGGCAGAGGAACACTTCCAAAAACCATCGTCAAATTGTGTTTGGAAATCATGGATGCAGCGTCCTCCGGGCTAAAGAGGAGAGGTACTATCTGGCTTGTTATCATCATCAGTGATGGTATGGGGATGCATTTGTGCACATGGCATGATAGGTAACCTGCACATATGCCTGTGATAAACATGACCCTGTTCCAACTTTTGTTGATGGCATTAAATTCAAAATGTGCATATCATTTTACAAAAACAATCAAATTTCTCAGGTTCAACATTGTCATTTCAATTTTAATATGGGATTTCAGTGTTTTACACATCACCACATTTTGTTTCTATTTACATTTTACACAGTGTGACAACTTTTTTGGGAATCATGTTATATTTTTGACAGTCCACTTCCATATTCCACTTTATGTCTATCACACTGAAGAGTGGCAATTGTCTTAACAGCAACCACGTAAAGCAAATATGAAGATATGTGACACCTTCAACTGTGTATTTATATCAGTCTGATTTAGACACATATTTCCATGGTTTCTTTGAAATCATAATACAGAAAATATTGCAAAGACTTTGGGAAACAGCAATAACCAAAGTGTTAAATTGATACACAATGACCCACAGCAGCATTTAATAATGTACTATACTTAGTTGAATAATGTTGTAGCACATAGTG
Organism: Miichthys miiuy; assembly: GCA_036365135.1. Classification (NCBI taxonomy): domain Eukaryota; kingdom Metazoa; phylum Chordata; class Actinopteri; family Sciaenidae; genus Miichthys; species Miichthys miiuy. Next base: position 29,267,738 of record CM071606.1, on the reverse strand, counting down.
TATCAACAAAATGGGATTTATACAATGTAGATCAACACCAAACTGATCTCTACAGTATTGCATCTATATATCTTCATGTTTCACGGTTAGATGACATTATTTCCTGTGATGTCATCAATACAAAATAAAAAGCTGTCCTGATTTAAGCACGGAGACCCTTGTACCAATGATTTGGCTCAAGACTGTATAAAACTGAATAACTGAACACATACACTGACTGGCCACTTGTACAATCCAATGTAATCCAATGTGATCCATTACAACAAGTCTGCTAGAAATTCTACTTTTAAGAGGCTCATAATATTTAAGTTTTTGTTGACACTGTCAGAGAAGTATTCATTAACTATTGTGTTTACTGTTGAGGTTGTAGTTTGCAGTGTTAAACTGTACTGCATGTTGAAAGGTGTTAATAATATTTTGGCCACTCCATTTACATATGAGAGGGCCACAATATTAGAAACATCTTTCAATATAGTGAAGTTCTGTACAACAACAGCACCCACTAAGACCTCAATACAGACATATGTACATAAAGTAGAATTATTACCTCTCGGACAGTAAATGGTAAATGGACTGTACTTATAAAGCCCCTTTCTAGACTTCTGACCGCTTTTACACTACATGCTCATCAGTTTTAGGAGCTAACCATTCACGCACCATTAACACATTCACACACCGATGGCGCAGCCTTCGGGAGCAATTTGGGGTTCAGTATCTTTCCCAAGGACACTTTGACATGCAGACTGGAGGAGCAGGGGATCGAACTGCCGATCATCTGATCATCTAAGCCACAGACGCCCAACTATGATAACAGTATCAACAAAAACTAAGAGGCCAACCAACAGAAATTAGAAGCCTCATAAAAGCAGAATTCATGACAGAGTTGTCGTACTAAATCACACTGGATTGTACAAGTGTACCTAATGAAGTGGCCGGTCAGTGTACGTAACCTTATCAGGTGTCAGACTTTCTCTATGGTGATCGGCTGGAGCCACATTCAAAGTTGTAAAAACAAACAAAACAAAAAATTAATTAAAATAAAAACAACTAACATTAAAACCTCTGTGAATATGATACATACTCTTTGCACCAACCCAAAATCTCTGATGCTGCAAGTTTGAATATAGATGAAAACCTCTTTAAGATATCTTTAATTAGACAGGACAAAAAAGACAGATTAATTAACTGGCTCATCTACAGCATAAACATAAATGGTCTGAATGGGAATCTTTAAGTGGTGGAATGTGTTAGCCACTGCAGCATTACTATGTTCAGACCCATCTCTTGGTGTAAGACGATGCCACCAGGTCCAGACAATAGCACTTTTGAAAAGTAAAGGGAAAAATCCAAATGACAACACTAACCGACAGAACAGTTATAGGCAATGCATCTTAGGTCTGGTGGTACTCCATTGAAGTAGTAGAGGCAGCAGTGACCGTAAATCACTAATTATGGCAAGCTCCAAAAACATCTTCCATATCCCATGGATCTCTTGTTAGACCCTTCCTGTATGGTAAATACCCACGTCTTTCAAACACTGCACTCCTTTCTGTTAGAGCTCTGTGGTCTCCAAGCTCAAGCTGAGACTCGGACACTGATAGGGTTATTTTCTCAGGGATTGTTCAGACAACAACACAGGCTAAATGCACCTGGTGTTTAAATTTGGATGGTTCTGGCAACCAAACTGTCTGTCAAACACCTGGTTTACATTTCACGGCTCAGCGGCTTCAGAGGACAGGAGGACAGGAGACAAAAAGCATACCTTGAAAGGTTCAAAATTAAATATTACAATGATTACAGACATAAATATGTATTCAAGCATATGCAGAATGAGAAGATATTAACAGCCCAATTTAATGTGGGAGTCTAAAAAGACTGATACCTCCAATGGGCCACAAATAGTCTACTGAGGAGTTCACTGAGAATTAAAAGCCACTCATAAATAATGGAATCATGAAATGGGAGAAACAGAAACTTGAGCTGTTGGGGAGGGAATGGTGGTTGCGAGGTTATAGGTTGAGTTCGGAGATGATGACTGGGGCGATGCTAAAGGGCTATAAATGGGCCTGGCAGAGATGGCTGAAGTCGGGGAGTGTTGAGCAGCATTAGCCAATGTTGGGGAGTCCGAGCTAACCTCATCCCCTTCTTCAGAGTCCCATACTTCACTCTGCAAGTATTCTGCAAATAAGGCCTTGGCCCGCTGCAGCACCCTACTTAGGTTGTGGCGCCGCACGAGGCGATCAAAGTGCATGGCTAACTCATTGTAATCCAAACTGTTTTTGATGATGTGGTCTCGGTGCTCCAGCAGGATGGACAGGCACAGAAACAGCATAAAGGGATTGCCTTTGCCGAACTCCTGAGGAGGTGGCAGGGAACACGGTTTGATGCTGGTGGCCTCAGCTTTCGAAGAACTTGGTGTGTTAGCTGTGGTGCTGGGAGATCTGTTTCCAGGTGAAGAAGGATTGTTGGAGGATGACCTGCTGCCAGATAGCGAGGGACCTCTTCCAAAGGACAGAATGGGTGAAGATATCAGGGATCGATTCTGAGTGTGGGAGGGAGATGCAACAGATGTTTTTATAGTGGGGGTCGTGGGTGAGTTCATTCCTGTACTGCTGAGCACCTGTGCAGAGGAGGTCAATACCTTTGGGACAGTTTTTGGGAAGGCCTCTCTTCCATTGGTTTTGGATGGAGATTTTGGAGTGGAGTCTGGAGAAGCACCTGGCCAGCTGGAGGGTGAAGCTGAAGATGTGGGAGAGACAGAGACGCCTGTTTTCAAGGCTGGTAGGCCACTGGGAAAGAGAGGAGGTGATGATACTGGAGAGAAAGCAGTACCACAGTTTTTTATGAGAGGTGTTTTCTCTCCTGGGTCCTCCTCACTGTCAACTGTGGACTGGCGCCTTGGGATGCCTGTTACTGACTTCGAAACCACTATGCTCTGTGGTTGGTCAGCATCCTCCATATCAAAGCTATCATCATTTCGGGCAGTATAGTATTTAAACTCCCCAAAACTAGTTTGCCTCTCAAAATGAGGAACCAGCACATCTGCCTTTTCCAGGATCACTTGAGGAATATCACATTCACTGCTCTCGCTTCCATTTCCAGCGCTTATATCTTTTTCTTTAATGACAACATTCCTGCTCACATCTGATTCTTCCCTTGAAGGCCTCAACATATGTCGTCTACGTTGCTTCTCTTCTTCCTCCTTATCATCCCTGAGGCCATTCTCAACTGTATTGCTCTTGCCTCTGCAGGACATGGTTTCATTTGTCTCCAGTGGTGGTCCCAGAAGCTCCACTTCAGTTTCAGGAGGATCTGGGGGCAGGGAGCTCCAGGTGACCTCCAGCATCCTCAAAGCATCGTCAAACGCAAACTCTCGCTTGAGCTCCAGAAGCAGCCAGCGGTAACAAAAGAAAAGGTCGTCAGCTCCTCGGGACACCAGGTAAGAGTAAAATTCAGGATCCGAGTATTGCAGAAGCAGTTTTAAATGCTGGAACTTAATAGACATGAGCTGCCCATCTGGCCTGAAGTTGCCCTCCAAGCGTTTCATAATGCCACAAAAACAAATGAAGGCATGTGCCTCATTGTCCATTACTGCAAGTATAGGGGAGGCAATGTCACTCATGCCTTGACAGTAGGATATCTGAAAAAAAATCCACATTCACACAAAGTTACTGAAGTATACAGTTTACCAAGAAGAGTATAGTTCTGAATCATGTAAAGATATACACATAAATACTATAATACTAATAATAATAAATTAGTAATAAATAAATAAATAATAATAATAATAATAAATAAAGTATTCATTTAGTTCAAAGGTTACTATACATGTAGTGATTCTATGCATATAATTTGTGTATGGTATGGATCCGCAGACCCACTGTCAACCCTGTAAAAATGCATAGACTGTACAATTTCTGTTTTTATTGACAATGACACATGCTTATGACGTATGATCTTGTCATACCACTAGTTGCTGTAGCCGACAGTTGCTTTCCGTTCAGTGCTAGCAGCAAAACAGTCATTGCTGGTTGAAAATAAACATATCACTATCTGGCCACCAGTGTGGGAATATCATTACTAACAGCAGACTTTAAAACTTTTCATGAACTCATTTAGCAAGAGCTTCAATGTAACAGATGTTTATAGTAAAACTCCATCACGCCAACTGAAACAATTATTCAGCTGTAATCAAACTGCATTCATAGTAAACTGTTAATTTTGAGTACCATTGATCGTCGTGATTTTACTAAAATTTTCTGTTATGCTTGCTACTACTGCTCAGAAGTGCAACAATGAAATACTGATGCAGTACTCTGCTTTGTTTTATACATGTATTTATTTGTCATCATCTGTCCCCATACTGTATTAGTGTCAAATAATAAACAGTTTGGCTAAGTCATCCTGGGTTTGCTCTTTGAAAAGTAAATAGAAACAAAATGTGATGATGTGCAAAAAACCCCAAAACCTCCATATTTAATTGAAAACGAAGATAACTTATCTAATGTTGAAACTGAGAAATTTTACTGTTTTTGGAAATTTCAATCTAGATGCAAACAAAAAAAAGTTAAGCTTCAGCAACAAAAGACTGGGAAAGCAAAATCAGGGCCAAAAGTTTGGATCATTTGAAAAAAAAAATAATTGAAAAATAAAAAATTGAAACTGAAAGTAAAGTTCTGATCTTGAACTTTGAAAAATACAACAATGTATTCAAAATAAAAACGAGTTTAAGTAAAGATGTTTTAGTTTAAATTTAGTTTGATGTCTAAGGCAAATGAATCTTATTGAATGTTTTATCTCTAATCCATAAAGTTTCTATGAACATCTGTGTTGTTTATAGTGTAAGTGATTACAGGTCTAAGTTGAATCTTTGGGTTATACTTATACTTATTTATACACCTCCAACTAATTATATTTAATGTTTTCAAAGTCTGATACTGAAGAAAACTTAAAAAGACAATTCACTTTTGTTCAATATTGTTTGTTATTATTATTATTATTATTATTAATTAATTAATTATTATTAATTAATTAATCTATTATTATTATCATTGTTATCATCATCCCCCTGATTTGACGCAGGTACAAAATAAATAAATTGCTACTGAACCCCAAACCCAACACAGGTACAGCCAACTGACATCAGAGCATGTCTACACACCTGAGGATGTGTGATGGCGAATGTGGTAAGCAGGTCTGTGAGGGCGGTCAAATGTGGACTGTCTTCTGAGCCTGCATAGTATGGATGAGCCCGGTCCGTCCTCAGGACATCTTTAAGAACATTCCCACGAATGAAGTCAAGGTCATCAAGGCTAACCCGGGCCGTCCACTCTCTCTTCAGCTGGTCATACTCCCTCGTCTTTCTCTTCATGTAGTCCATTCTTTCCTGGCCACTCAGCCCATCAGGGTAGACGTTCAGGAGGTATCTCCAAACAACCTAACACAACACCACGGAATGCAGGAGTTAATCCTGATGAAGTCATCAAATACAAACACTTTAATGTATGAATGCAGGGCTTTTTAATTCACATAGGTTCAATACTGTACTTTGAATTGGCACACTTTATGTGTGCAGGAGACTGAAGCTGTGATGATTTTTTTTAATGGGGTCAGTCTCATGTTATTCTATTGCAATGTGTTTGAGATCTTTTGCACACCATGGATGTCACTTTTTTCCCCCCTTAACAACACGGCAACCACTACTCTGCTTCTGATTGGTTGACAAGTCAGAAACTCAGTCACTGGTGGTAAACTGCAGACCTGCAAACGTTTACACTACTTGGTTAGGTTTCTAAAAAGTTCATGGAAGAGAGCCTTTCTGGCAGAGACTGCTGAAGGAAAATACATTCTGAATAATTACAAATATCATCCTCTTTATATGACAAATGATAAATACCTCAGTAAAGATGGTTTCTTCTTACAACATGTTAGGTTGCTCTTCTTGTTAAAATACCATGGCACGAATCAGAACTAGGATTTAATCAGAACCAGAACTGACAACCAACAGCCCTGTGTATTTGTCCGCTGAACATGAGATTGGGACTAAAAAAAAAATACAAGTGCTACACCTTGCGCAGAGAAGGCTCCACACCACCATGGTAGATCCGCAGTCTGAGTTCCTCAGGTCGTGTCAACTGACCCTGTCCATTAAGGTAATTGTGAAACTCGGCATCGCTCAGAGGAGGCTTGAAAGGCTTGATTTCCTCCCCATAAGACCAGCTGAAGGCCTGCTGGACTCTGGACAGAGTCCGTCCCACCTGAAGACAGTGAAACAAGTGCATAAGTAAAGGCGCTGACACAAAGAGTAGAAGAGACTGCATGAGGAAGATTAAAGAAGGGAAGGAACCTGGGACAGTAGAGTCTGTGTGAAGGGAAGAGCTGCAGATGCCAAAGACCTAGTCCTTTCTGTGAGAAGCTGCTCAGAGCCTATCACATCCTTGGGGCTTATGATGTCCCAGTCCTCCATAACAGGACCTGCAGTTGAACAAAATGTAGACTGAACAAGCATTCTGTAATCATTCCTCCTGTTCATACTGAAAACTAATTCTTTACTAAAGCATTTCCAATCTAAGTGATCCAATGTAACAACTGTGCAAAAATGTATTCTAAAAATGTCATATGAGAACTGAGACTTCAGAAGTCTCAGTTAGTCAAATCAAGTAGATAAATAATAATACATGTTGGTATACTATTCCCCTATTCTAATCTGTGCAAATCCCAGCTGCAAAGAGACACCCCTCTCAATATACAAAGCAATGGTTCCTCTGTGTGAAAATGTTCATACACAGTCAAAACTGTTAATAGATATCACATTCTGCGCAATTTTACACTAAACTTTACTACTAGACTTTTTTTACTCCAAAGTTTAGCTTTTGTTCCCTCAACTGTAGAGTTTTGTTAGTTGATTTAAGGATACACTGATGTTCTTACTGTCTTCTGAAGCTTTTATGTCCATCTTGAGCTGTAGATATGGTTTGGCCGCACTCACAAAGGCAACATCCAAATCCCAGTCAGACACCAGAGACAGATACATTTCAGCGCCACTCCGATCTCGAGACAGGTAACTGATCCCAAAATTCCGCTTCCTAGTTTGAAATATAAAAGAAAATGCTGACATACATAATGTATTGCATGTTAGGAATAACTCTGATAACCTTTGAATCTATACAGCGGTTTTGCTTGTGTGATCACTCTTACCCATTCAAATCAAAGGCTCTGATGAGTATGTGCTGCAGAACCTCCAGTGATGTTATCTGAGGATCAACGGCAAAAGAGCGAAACTCCGCAGGAAACAGCCCATCACATTTCTGAAAAGCATAACATCACAATGTCTAACAACGTCACACACAAACATTTCTCTATCTCCATTGTGAATTGCACTGTGGGGCAACAGCATCAATCAACACCCCAAACAAGAACAAAAAAAGTCCACATGCTGAGATTTTAAGTATACTTCAACTATCTCTTCGGCCTGTTTAAAAGGTACTATATACAAGAGCATGATTATATGCTTAGAAACTGTATAGTACAGCTGAGTGGTGTGAGATGGTGAAATACTTATACTTGATGTTCAGAGCGACTATGAGACCCTCATAGGCCATGCATGAAACAAATACATAAACAACGACGTTTCTCAGTTTATAATTGGCTTCACTTGTCTGCTTGTGATTGTTCATTTGTAGAATAAACAGAACAAAAATGTTTTACTCTCAAAATATAATTCTGCTGAAGGCTGATAAATGATCATCTTAATTATCGCCCAAGCAATAACCATTGCTCAAACATTTGGACACGCCTTCTCATTCAATGGTTTTCTTTATTTTGAATATTTTCTACATTGTAGTCACTGAAGACATCAAAACTATGAAGTAACATGAAAAAAACAGAATATGTTTTAGATTTTAGATTCCATCTTTTGCTTTGATGACAGCTCTGCGCACTCACATTCATGAGGTTGTCACCTGGAATGATTTTCCAACAGTCTTGAAATAGCTTGTGTATATGCTCAGCACTTGTTGGCTGCGTTTCCTTCACTCTATGATCCAGCTCATCCCAGAACATCTTAATCCCTTCCACAGCCTGGAGGTGTGTTTTTGGGTCATGTTGAAAAACAGATGATGGTCCTACTAAGCTCAAACCAGATGCTTAGTGCAGAATGCTGCGGTAGCCATGTTGTTTAAGTGTGCCTTGAATTTGAAATAAATAGCAGTGTCAGCAGCAAATCATCGCCACACCTACTGCTCCATGCTTCTCTGTGAGAACACATGCATACCATCTGTTCACCTTCTCCGTCTCACAAAGACATAATGGGTGGAACCAAAAATCTCAGATTTGACTCATCAGACCAAAGTCCAGGTTTGCACTGGTTTAATGTCTATTCTTTATGTTTCTTATTCCAAGCACTTCTCTTCTTCTTGGTGCTCTGTCTCAGTTGTGGTTTCTTTCATCATATCATTTGATGGTTTTTGTGACTGAACTTGAAGACACATTCAAAGTTCTTGCTATTTTCCAGATTGTCTGACCTTCATGTCTTAAAATAATGACGGACCGTTAGTTGAGTAGTTCTTGCCATAATATGAATTACTTGAATAGAGCTATTTACTGTATTCCAGCACTACTTCTGAGCAACACAACTGATGTTCTCAAACACATTAAGGCAAGAAATTCAATTAATTTACTTTTGAAAGCTGTTAATTGAAAATCATTCCATTCCAATCATTTCTGCAATGTAGAAAATCATAAAAAATAAATAATTGCAGAAGGTGTGTCCAAACTTTTGACTGGTGCTGTATATATGAAGAGAGCTCAGTGTAGTCTGTCTTATGATGATCACTTTGTACCACATAAAGTGATTCAATAAAATCTATGAGTTCATGAGTTTCCTGGAGGACAGACCAGAAAATGCCCCTGTCTCAGGTAACGTGACGTCACGAAGTGCTGTCTAGCGCTCCAGCGCACGCATTCGCTGAGCAGGCAGGTGACGTCAGCTCAAGTATGTGCTGGAGCAGTGCTTCAGGTTCAGCGTTAGGCTGGATATTAATGATGGATTTATGATAGAACTATCAGAGGGTCAGTCTGAACTGTCACTGGTTTAACTCGCTGTTACAGGCGGTCTAAATGAAGCGACAGACGGTGTTACTGACCAGCACCTCCAGCTGGCACTGACCACATTCAGCGACAACAAACAAAGCTACCGACAAACACAACGGACCAGTAGGCGAACAGTGACGGTACAGACCAGCTGTCTACACACACTGTGGACAGCTGATGTCAGCGGTGTTTCTTTTGTCGACGTGTGTTTGACTGACAGCTAGCAAACACTGAGCAGACAATTCAATAAACAGGATAGCAGGGCTGCTAGCTAACAGCAGACTGTCTGTTCGTTCGTGTATCATCCTACCTTGACTTTGACACGAACCACACCCCTCTCCTCCTCGCCTGCCATCTTAAAGACTCCGTTTCGGAACAGGGTGGTGGTTCTGAGTTTATTTTCGGTCCTACACCGACATGGTGATCATAACATGATGGAGGGTAGCAGTAACCGAGTTCCTCTGTTTCGTGATCTTCTTCTGCTTCGATCTTACACAGTGTTTACAGATGTGTTACCGCCATCTACTGGACAGACACCTTCCTACGTGTTCACAAGCTCTCAAAACGTCAACGGTAGAAATCCAGTGTTCTCAAGTTGAAGTAAGCAATAGCACCGTGTAAAAATGCCATATTATTATATAACTAGATTGTTAATACTGGCGCAGTACATTTACTATGGTGTAGTTGTAGTACGATTTGCCCACCCACCAGGCATTGGGGTGAATATGCAGTCATCTACATAGACCCCTCTCACACCTGGAAAATATTGGAAACAGAGTGAGGTCAGTTTTCAACTTTTCAGATGCTTTCAGCACAATGCAGCCATCACTACCTAGCTGCATGGACTATCAACTACCTCACCAACAGACCACAGTGACTGTGTGTCTGATGTGGTGATCTGCAGCATGGGGACCCCACGAGATCTCTTCTTTTCTCTTCAGTCTGTATAAATCAGACTTCAGACACAACACAGACAGCTGTCATCTACAGAAATTGTAGTACACCCGGTGTTCCCCTTAACAATAAACTAGACTGGTCAGACAACACAGACGTCCTGTACAAAAAAGGTCAAAGTAGGAGTGTGCAGGGCTCTGCTATAAACCTTCTATGACACTGTGGTAGCATCTGCAATACTCTACTATAATAAAGAGATGCTTGAGAAGGTTAGCACACACTACAGTGTTTGGATTTGATTTTTGTCTCATGCCCCGTCTGATCTATATGCCAACCTTTCTCATTGCTCTTTTGATAAGGTTCATGTTCCCATATCCTTCAAGAGAGAAGACAATTTACATCAGCAATGAGAAAGGTTGGCATATAGAAGACAGGGCATGAGACAAAAATCAAATCCAAAAAGTGTTTGTTAAGTTAAACTGCTGAAACAGCCTTTCAGATGTGAATTGACCAATTAAGAATGATGATGATTAAAAATGACATGTTCTCAGGTGAAATGTGAACTGATTGATAGATACAAAGAGGGACTGTCAAGCCTATTAGAAAAAAACCTGAGCTACTGACACTAGGGCCTATAGGGTCAATGTTAGTGCACCCAACCTCACATTTCTTTCTGAAAATCAAAACTATGTATATAAACTATAACTAAGAATATTCACAAAATAACTGCCTCTGAATGTCTCTATTATGATGAGCTCCAAATATTTTTGTTTCTATCAAACTTCCTCAGACATTATTTTAAAAATGAAATAAACATTTACATGAAAATCTGGGTGCTAGTTAAAAGCTTTCTCCGTAGCACAAGGAATACCTTTCTGGTGTAGAAATACTGTAATCCCCAAGTCAGCCTAATTAATATCCATCCAATGTTTACATTTTAACTGTGGAATGTAAGTTGTTAAAGCCTCAAATCTCCTAATAAAATGCAGAAGACATACCTTCAGTGTTATCAACGATAGCTATTACCCTAACTGAAAGCACAAATTGAAAAAAAATAAAAATAAAAAAACCCCCAAAACAATCAAAAATCACAAAAACTCTTACGTAAAGATGATTTTAATTCTAGAGTCCTAGGAGATTTTTTGAAGCCAACATACAGAATAGTGGCTATCAGTCATCTTAAGGCACTTATTGGCTTTGGCTTGCGTCCATCGTCACGGCTGCTACAAGCAATATGTGTTATAACATCTCCCATTGAGGAATTTCTTTGCATATAATGAAAATATAACCAGGCAGCTACAAGCAAATTAATGTATGTAGTGTTCATTCATATTAACTGAATTATGGCATGATTAATGCTAATTCAGTGTCCTTGTATTGTGTGCATTTTTAGTGCCTTGTCATCAAGTGACAATATTTGATGAAATATTAACAAAGAAATAACATGGCCAGGAATTTCAGTTTTATACATTTAAGATATACAGTATTTGACTCAAATAAAAGAAAATACATTTTATGGCCTAAGGTGCCTTGAAGCACCTGTCTGTAGACGTTATGACTATTTTTAGTCTGACTTATTGTTCTGGTTTGGACACATAATAAAACAAAAATACACAAATTACCTGTGAAAACTAGAGTATGTACAATGGGTAGAAGTTAGATGAAGTATAATGCACAGCTGCCTTTAGTAGGTTTGACTTTATGAGCTGACCTTTCATGCAAATGCAATGCATGCAGGCTCTTTGGGTAAGGCTCTATGAGGAAGGGAAGTCCAAATTCTCTGCAATAATAATAATCAATAACTGTACATGCCTGTGAACCAGCACTTCAATTGACTTGTCAGTAAGACTGCAGTTTTACTGATAATACCTTTGAGTAAACTACAATTCAGCCTACCAGTGTACAAAGTTACGAGTTTTGAATATGTTCCAGTTTTGAACAGTACTCGAGTTGGGGGCAAAATGATCAAAATCATCCTTCTTCTAAAATGGTCATCCCTTCTTCCATCCCTTGTGGCATTTTATCAATGCACGTGGAAATGACTTCTATTTAACACTGGAAATAGACTTACCATTCAACATTTAGGGGGGCTTTATGATAATCAGCCTATTACTTATGTGATAGTAGGTTACCGTGAGTGAGGGACGGGTATGGTCGAGGCGGCGACGTTCCATTCTGTTCAGTCGGGAGGCGTTTTTTTATAACCTGGCTATCGCCAGAAGAATGGCATCATGGCCAAGCAGAGTGGACAGCTGGACCTAAGGAAACCGAAGGTTTTAAGATTCTAAGGAGCAACAATTCAGAAGGTAAGTCAAGAGTCATCAGTCACGCTTTTTATGAGCCTATCATACAACCAATTACCAACATGTAGGCTAATTTAATTTGTGGACCAACATAGCAATAACAACACAGCTAATAATGAATGCTAGTTTGGAGTCTAGCTTACACTTGCTAGCTAGCAAGATAGCAAAGTGACATTCAAGGCAGGTAGGCTGAAATGAAACCGGCTGATGCTAGGATGCTAGGTTTTTCAACCACTGTGACGCGGCACACTAGTGTGCCGTGAGAGACTGTCAGGTGTGCCGTGGGAAATTATCCAATTTCACCTAATTCAGTCCCACCAGGATTTCGCGGGCCTTTTTGAAATAGTTGTGGCCTAAGAGCCAGTCGCGGCGCACCACTGCGGAGGAAATGCGCCGGCGATAAATAGTATTGTCTTGTGCAGGCCATGCAACTGAGAATGCAAGCTATGAATCAGATGGGATTTAGGATTTGCCATGTCTAGCAAGTCACCCTAAAAATGACTAGAATGCAGGAAATTGCATCTAAGAAATACAAAATTTTCTGGGGGAGGACCCCCAAGCCCCCGGTGGAAAATATGTCACATAAATGAAAAATTTCACCATCCCCCTGGTTTCATTTTACAACTCGACTACTGGTTTTGAATATATATTTTGGGAAACAAAGGGAGTGTTCAGATCTGGAATAAAATTTAGATCAAAACAAATGTTGAAAGTGAATATTGGGAAAGTTAATTTTCAAATCCTGACATTTGTTCTTTTAACAACCAAGATGCTGCAGAGGAAGGCACTTATTCATCCACTGTACCAGGGAAGTATCTCAGTTGAGGTTTGAGTAGATCTGTACCGCTGCTATGGGTTTGGTCTAACTTAAAATGTCATCCATTTTCAACTATTTTTTACAGCTATTTTCCAAGGAAAGCTCAGCTGTTTTGACTACTTTTGACTATACCTTATTTGATTGAATCCTTTGTGCAATGACATTTGTTTTATAGAATTCACACAGGGGATATACTACTGTAGTATAATCTAATTTATGTAGTTTAATCTAGTCAAACTTGACACACCAATTGACTTAATCGTTATATGCTCTGGATTTGGTGGGTGTGGATGGGGCGTGGTGCATCAGCTGCAGGGGAGAGGTGTGGAGAGGGCTCTGGAGAGCCGGCAAGGGGAGGTGATTAGCACACCTGCATCCAGTTGTCTAATGACTCTTTTAACACAGTAGCATGCTGGACATGAACCGGACACAGGCACATGAGGAGTCAGCAGCAAGAATCCGGTAGTCGGCAGTGGTCGAGAGGACATGGAGAAGAATGCAAACGGCTCCGAAGATTGTTTGTACTGTGTCTACTCTAATAAAAAGTGTCAAACCATCATCACTCTCTGAGTATCTCTGCTGAAGGACCTGTGGGGGCAATAGAGAATGCCACATTGGCGCCCAACTGGCCTCAGCAAAACAAACTAGACAAGATGACAGAGCCACAGCAGCCAGTGACCGTGCTAGCCCAAATGCTTGCAGAGGTCGCGGCAATGAACCGCGACCAGGCGGTACTCAACAGACAGCAGTTGAATGCACTCCAGATCCAGACTGAGCAGCAGACCCAGCTGCTGAAGGTGATGGTGGCTTGGACGGGGGCAGCCTCACCGGCCCCCTTGCTCTCTGGAATCACCCTACACAAGATGGCAGCACAAGATGACCCCCAAATGTTTCTCGAAAAGTTTGAGGTGGCGGCATGCGGCTGGCCAGTGGTGGAGTGGGCCATCTCGAGGCCGGTACGAAGAGATCAAAAGGGTCATCCTCGATTGACTGGGTTTCTCAGCGGAAGACCATCGCATGTTCCGGGGGATCCAAGCTGGGACCCACCGACCAACCATTCGTTTATACCCAACAGTTGAAAGACGCAGCGACCAGGTGGCTGCAGCCTGGGGATTCCGCTGGCGAGGCCCTCAGACAGAGGAAGTCCTATTCATTCCCATTCCCATTCATCGGGCCATTTCACTGGCGCACACATGGATATCGCTTTATGTTAGTTCTTGTGGATTATGCAACGTGATATCCAGAGGCAGTGCCGCTGCGCACCATCTCTGCAAAGAGTGTTGCACAGGCACTGTTTCAGATTATCTCCTGAATCAGGATCCCCCAAAGAGATCCTGACAGATCAAGGCACGTTCACTTAGGGAACTGTACGGGTTATTGGGCATCAAGTCTATTCAAACTAGTGTGTATCATCCTCAAACCGATGGCCTCGTTGAACGCTTGAATAAGACTGAAATCCATGATCCCTAAGTTTGTGCACAATGATGGCCATAATTGGGATAGATGGCCAGATCCTCTGTTGTTTGCAGTGCGCAAGGTACCCCGGCCTCCACAGGATTTTCTCCCTTTGAACTGCTGTTTGGCAGGAAACCATGCAGGGGTGCTGAACATGGTTAAAGAAAGCTGTGAGGAGGGTTGGAGCCTGAGTAAAAATGAAGTTCAATACGTCCTGGACCTGAGAGAGTCCAGGACTGGGGCAATTATCATGTGAGAATTTGCACCAGGCTCAGGAACGTCAGCAGCGGCTGTACAATAGAGGATCTACGTTAAAACAATTTTCACCGGGAGATACAGTGCTTGTATTACTCCCATCTTCCAACTCCAAATTACTCGCCAAGTGGCAAGGTCCCTTTGTGGTCACACTATGAGTGGGTGATGTTGATTATGAGCTTGTGTGATCTGACGGGGCGTTACACTGATGTGTTCTCCCCTGCCATGACGGACAGGCCTTATTCAACACCATGTTGAGACTCACCTGGGTGTGACAGTGCATTCACGGCCCTATCGGTTATCTGAGCACAAGAGAAAAGTGGTTGGGGTAGAATTTAAATCTATGTTGGAGATGGGGGTAATAGAAGAGTCCAACAGTGCCTGGTGTATCCCCATCGTTCTTGTAGGAAAAAAGGATGGGTCTATTCGGTTCTGTGTGGACTACTGCAAGGTGAATAACATTTCACGAGTAGATCCGAGTAGGGTTAGGCCGGAAGGAGGGGGAGGTATGTGGAGGGGGGTGTGGTGCATCATCTGCAGGGAAGAGGTGTGGAGAGGGCTCAAGAGAGAAGCCCCAGGGGAGGTGAGTGTGTGTGTGAAGGTAATGCTGTAGTTTCCTCTTAAAAAGAAATTGTCCCAGACTCTTTACCAAAAAGACATGGTCACTGAAAAAGACGTTGTCTACTTGGCAGCATATGTTACTCCAAAACCTGTATATACGTTCAGCACTAATGGTGCAGCTAATGGAGTGCTGTCTAAGGGCATGAAGCCATCCAATATTGGTTTTTCGCCTTGTCCCTTGCCTGCAGAGATAACTTGTGGAGAACGGTGAACCGTTTTCCATCTTTACTTAACAAAGACTCAGAGAATCATGTTACTAACCTGTTGCCAGTTAACCTCATTCACTGTGAGATGTTCCACCAGCAGAGTTTTCTTTTAGCTTTTCACAAAGCTGCTGGCATCAAATAATTCAAAATGGTCAGATCATTTACAATAAAAACTAAATCTCATTTTTATAGTTTGAGAAGTTGTGAAGAAGTTGAAGTTGATGTTCAGTTAAATATGATAGTTCAATGTTTTGCACATCATCTCATTTTGTTTCTAACATTTGGAAATAGAAACATAGAAATAGAAATTGCTACATTCCGTTAACACAATACCTGTTCTCAGTGGGTCAAGTCTGTGATTCTCACGATTCTTCCACTAGATATGGTAAGAGATTTCTGAGTGTGGCTTTGTCAAGCCTGTTCTGGGATAACAACATGACCTCTGAGCAAGAGGTTTGCATGAAACACTTGCATTCTATGTAATCCATTTCCCCTTCCATATCAGTCGTTTCCTTCTTCCTCATCTCCTTTGCTGCCTTTGCTGAGGCGCTGGAAGCAGTGGACTGTGGAAGCGAGGAAGAAACTGGCCATGATGGCTGCCACTGAGACAGAGATGCCGGAGAAAATGACAATGAGGTAGTCGGTTAGGGTGAGGGCACCACGGCACTCCCGGAAACTGTCTTCAGAGAGTAAACTTAGGGGAACACGACGCCCATCCAGAGGCAGAGAGCACTCTATCCCCTCCATACCTGCAAAGAGAGAAAACAAGGGAACCAGCTGACAGACAACTGAGACACTGAACTTTCTCCTCCTGTGCCTGTATCAACAGCCTGCCTCACAATTCATTAACAAGGATCAGTGGGCATTCAGACTGAATTAAAAAGCACTGCATTAAAAAATGGAAGGGACCTAATGCTTCAATGGACCATTTATATACTGCCTTTCTGAAGCTGTAACAAACAATCTCCTGTCAGATGATTTGGAGGCTAATGTCACCTGTTCTAATTCACTCATACCTCCAACAGAACTTAGACTGGTTACTTGCAAAGAAATGCAGTGATGCATAGAAACCCAGAGACTCATGTGATCTAGAAATTACTCCCCACGTCTGTGTTTCACACAATTGAGATAAGAAAGGTCTGTATTTTACTCAAAATGGCTGATATTATCCCCAGATCAGTGTGATAATGAAGTTGAACCACATGTGTAAATTCACACATTGTGATGCTGCAGGTACTTATTAATGTCAAAGGAAATAATCTCACACATAATCCTTGCCAAATCAAAACAGAGATATCTGAAATATAATTGTAATTAGTAACTAGAAAATTCCCACAGAAATTTTGAGAGTGCCGAGTGGGCTGTTACCGGGGTCTGTATTCAAAAAGCACACCTCAAATAGTAATTTTTAACATGTTCATTTACACACATGAGCAGCTAGCGCTAACGCGCTAGCCACTAATTCTAGCATTAGCCCAAATGTTAGCAATTAGCATATCTTTATATGCTAATGTGCTAGCTGCTCATGGTAGTAAAGATATGGTAGTAATAAGATATTGTAGATCATGGTAGTAAAGCATTAGCCGCTAATGTTAGCAATTAACATGTCTTTACTACAATGACTAGCTAGCGTTAACGCGCTAGCCACTCATTTTAGCATTAGCCACTAATGTTAGCAATTAGCATGTCTTTACTACAATGAGCAGCTAGCGCTGACACGCTAGCACTAATTTTAGCATTAGCCTGTCTTTTACCCTCTCTCTGTGTCTCTGTCTGTCATTTAGACAGACAAGTTCAAATTAACTGCCAATAACTGCTAAAATGGCCGCAGCTTGTCTGTGTGTGTGTGTGTGTGTGTATGCCTGTGAGAGGGGCCAGGTGGAGGCCACCAATCAGAGCAGAGCAATCAACTGCAGCTGCTCCTGTGACATTTGACACCGCTGAGAGAGAGAGAAACTGCTAAAAGTACCCCTCGAACAGGTGGCCAAAAATGCCACAGAAAAAGGTGTGCAGCAAACCAAAATCCGAAATGACCATCAGAATCCTTGTCTCGTGGACCATTTCCTTGCTGATTTTCAGGCAAAAATTGTATAAACTTTGGCCTCGGGAGTGAGAGAAAGAACAGGTGCTTCCTGCTCCTTTTGGAAATTTCTCTTCTCAAATTAACATAGCAGTCTATGGGGCTGTGGATGGGTGCTGCTGGCGCATCTTTGTGTCTGACCCCAAAACTATAAAGCTGACAGCTTCAGCAGTGTTATCACTGCGACGGCCTTGAATTTTCCTACGTTTTTATGTATAAATTATGTCTGGTAGTAAAGCATTAGCTGCAAATGTTAGCAATTAGCATGTCTTTACTACAATGAGCAGCTAGCGTTAGCATTAGCTGCAAATTAGCATGTCTTTATATGCTAATGCGCTAGCTGCTCATGGTAGTAAAGATATGGTAGTAAGAAGTAGCTGTTGAATACAAGTTTAATGGTACAAGATCTTGGTGAAATTTGTAGTTTGAATGAAGTCTGTAGTAGAAGGAGAAGTAGTTTAAAGTGTAGAAGGTTTGTATAAGGTTAGTTTGTAGAAGGTTAGTGTAGTAGTAATGTCCTAAATGAGCTGAATGTAGTGATATAATTTTTATTTCTGTAGTACAAAATTTGTGGAAGTAGTTAAGAGCTCTTAAGGAGAGATTTTTACAAAGTCTTTTATTTTGAAGGGACTCTTATTTTGAAAGCCTTTTGTCTTGTCAGTGTGTGTGTATTTGTGACTCTGTCTGAGTATGTGTGTGTCTGTGCGTGCTTGTGTCTATGAGAGTTTAACAAAGTCTTTTATTTTAAAGGAACTCTTATTTTTTTTAACATGGCAGTCTATGGAGCTGTGGATGGGTGTTGCTGGCGCATCTTTGTGTCTGACCCCAAAACTATAAAGCTGACAGCTTAAGCAGACGAATGTGAGTTAGAAGACATATCTTCCTACGTTTCTATGTATAAATTATGTCTGTAGTGTGAAATTTGAGGCCACGGTAGTTGAATACGTTTTATTTTTTCACTGACTTTTTTCTTTTTCTAGCAGATGCAATACACACCCATTATAAACCCAGAATTTGAGTAAAAACTCAACTTTAACTGCTCAACTTTAAGCCTTGATAGTTTAAAAATGGTAAAAGCTGTCGATAAGTAAAGTGAATCACTGAAGAGAAGGTAAGAGTACCTACATTTTAAAGTTTAAATGAAGTCTCTTGGTGAAAGTATGCCAGAGCAATTCATTGTTGAAAATGTCTCCTGAAAAATTCAGTTTTGTCGTTTTTTTTGGGCTTTCCCATTCATTCCTATGCGAAATTTGATTTGGGATGAAAACGCACATTTTGATATATAATTTGTTGGGGTCCTCTCACCGCTGTGGGCTGCATTAAATGCCAAAAAAGGGCGGAAAATGAATAATAAAACTAAGAAGAAACACGCAGAAGAACAATCATGCCTAGTGGAGTGACATGTTACTTTGTGCTTTGTACAATACTTAGAAGTACAAGTACGTAACACACCACCAACTATTTGACTGAATTTGGTGAAAGTGGATCATATTTTATGGAGGAAGAGTGTTTTCTGATTTTCCCTCTGATGTCCTCCGGCTGCACCGCCTCAACTCTCTCTGTAGTGTAAAAGCGCTTTGAGTGATTAGAAGACTAGAAAGGCGCTATATGAGTACAGTCCATTTACCATTTAGTAGGCAATAGGGATGATGCAATATATCGGCATTTACGATATATCATCAAAAACATTCCCCACGGTAAGAATATGTCATCCCGTGATAAAAACGATAAATTCCCATTGGTGACGTATATATGTGCGCGACAGACTTGCAGCCCAACATATTGACAAACATGGCGGAAGGCGGAGCAGATATGCCCGGCAGCGAGGAGCTCTTTCCTTACGCTCCGGGCGCCAATCAGACACTCAGATCGGTCAAACCTCCTTTGTTTATTTCATGTACCAGCTTCTAAATCTGAGTCTGACTCGCAAATTACGCCGCAAAATATAGTGACACGAAGAAGTTTAATTTGATTTGTGTCCGATGATTAGAGAGAGAGAGAGAGAGAGAGAGAGAGAGAGAGCGCCGGCCTCGATAAAGCTGTTATCAATCAGAGAAATAAAAACTTATTTCCTGATTGTTTCACAGCGGTTACATTCAGCAGGTACAGAAACGCCCACAGCAACCCACCACCAGCACCCCCATAGCCTTTATTATTATTTTGGTGATAGATTTATAGTCTTTATAGATTAGGCTGAATTGGTGTTTATTTATCGTCATTTTTATCGTTACTGTGATAAATACCAGAAATTATCAGGATAAATTTTTTTGTCCATATCGCCCATCCCTAGTAGGCAATATAATTAGGCTCTATAAACATAATGACAGAGGAGAGACCAAAAGGGATGCTGATGGAGGAAGCTAAGAAGAGAAAAACAAAGTGAGTGACAAGAAGCTGCCGGACAAAAATCTGGGACTGACTTTTAGTTGTTGGTGAGCATTTGGTGAAAAAAAAGGCTGAAAGATAGACTTTATTATGATAAAATTGTATTTTGCTGCTGCTATTATGGACATGTTTTTTATTTTTATTTTATAAAACAGTTGTAGAAGTTGTATTTGACTTGCTGGCAGTAGCATTTCCATTACGTGATTTCTGCATTACTTTTCAAGGTTTTCTTAATTTATCTCTCAACCACTGCCACTGTGTGGCGCAGCTGCTACTGACCTGCCATGGCAACTACTGCTGTTTTGATCATCTGTTTTTATTTTATTTTTTTATATTTTATAAAAGAATCATTGTTGTATTAGACTTGGTGGAAGTAACATTTCCATCATGTGATTTCTGCATTAATTTGTATTGATTTAATTAATCTCTCAACATCTGTCTCAACCGCTGCCGGTGTCTGGGGCAGCTGCCACTGACATGCGGCTGTGCATGTGTGTGTGTGTGTGTGTGTGTGAGGTAGGCAACTAAATAAAGTGTGAAACACATTGTTAATTTAAAGAATAAATATGCGAATGGTTACTAGATTTGTGTTTCTCCGGTCACTTTGGAGAATGGAATGCTTAACCCTGATTAAAAAGTTCATTCGAAAGCGCAATGTTTTGTGTTGTTTGTGGGGTCATTTGTTTTCACTTAATTCATCTATAAAAACTTGGCCGAACATGACCATCAAAAGTGTGCAGAAACCACACGTATGGCAGGATATGACATAAGTGGTATGAAATGAATGCTTTAACTGTTATAACATTACCTTTTATGCTGGAACATTTTAAGTTGATTTTAAGATGGGATATTTAAATTAGCTTCCATACCTGACAACCCATTGGGGCGTCAAACTCAAACACCGAAAGGGGTTGACGCCCCATAAATTTTCTATTCAGTCGACACATAATAAGCATAAAGGGCCTTTGGGCCTCTTGTGCCATTGTGTGCTTTGTCACAGGGTAATTCAGCCATGGCCATATCTCTGTAGCTGCTGTATTCCTGTTACTTTTACTACTAAGTGCCTACACCGTGTCTATGGAGACTACCTGTTCATATTGCTAAAGTGTAGCAATCAAAATTCAGCTTTACATGCATTTTTCTTTCTTTCTTTCTTTCTTTCTTTCTTTCTTTCTTTCTTTCTTTCTTTCTTTTTTCCACCCCACTCTAATCCCACTGGCTAGAATATATGACCATATTAGGAACTACAGGAGCAATTATTATTATGTAACTCTTCACTAAAACATTCATTAACAAGGATCAGTGGGCATTCAGACTGAACAATTTATTTTAGAATTTTATTGTATTTGTTATAGTCTCTGCTAACCATAGTGAATAAATATTGTTTGACCTAACCAAGAAATTATGTTTTCTGTCCTAATAACACCTCAAAAACATTTTGTCCACTCTGTAGAAAGAGGCACTTCCATTTTACCCTGATTCTTCTGTAGCAATGTTGTATCCAAGTGTCACTAGACATCATTGTCAAATGTGTGTTTATGCTTGTGTGTCTGGTTGTGTATGTGCATGTGTGTGTGTTGTGTGAGTCACTGAAGACCAGAAGGGGTTTTCCACATGAAAAGGGACTCAGTGACCTCATCCCTTATTCCAGTCACGTGGCCGTAAAACAGACACCTAAACTCATGCTCACACAGACATGCAGGAGACAGACGGACAAACAGACAGACACAAACATACACACACCCTAACATGCACACAATGCACATAAATAGACATAGACACAAATAGAACACAACCTGAAAAAACAAAAACAAATATACAGACATTACAAATATACATACAGGAACACATACATACGGCTTCTGTCAGAGTGTAAATAAACCGACTCATTGTCTGAACCACACTCTTGATCTTGTTCTCTCATATGGCATTGAAATTGATCATCTAATAGCCTTTCCACAGAATCCTCTTCTGTCTGACCATTTTTTAATAATCTTTGAGTTCATATTACTGGACTATAAGCCTTTTGGCACAAACTCCTACAGCAGATGTTCATCTGAAAGTGCTGTAGTAAAATATAAGGAAGTGATTCCATCAGTACTTAATACAATGCCAGTGCAACTCAATTCAGTGCAACTCAATTCAGTGCAACTAAACGAGATGGAGTTTCTTTGACATCACTATCAAACATTGCGACAGAAATAATGTGCCACATACTTTTTAATCGCTGTAACTGACCAAATGTATTTTGTTTGTTTTCATGTTTTTATTAGCCTAGTTAATTTCCTTTGTTCTCATTGAAACTGCACAATCAAATGTTAAAACTGCAAGGAAAATTTTCATCCTCACTGTTTACATTTAGTTTGCTATTCATATATATGTATATACTGTCATACCCACCTACCTCATGCACATGAGCATGAACACAACTGGTTGTAGAAACCATATTTATTCCATCATCTTTTGCACTCTGCACCATTGCACTCCTTTATTCAGTGTACAACTGTTATTGTTTATATGTTCATTTATATATAGTAGCTACATATATTTATATTTCTGCACATATATGTACCTTTTTAATATATATATAGTTAGTTTATGTATATGTTTGTGTTTGAATCTACCTGTCATGTCCCTTGTCTTTTAACTGTACTTATATCTATACCTGTATGTACAACTGAGAGCAAAGTGATCCGGAGTCAAATTCCTTGTGTGTGTACACACACACCTGGCTAATAAAGTGATTCTTATTCTGATTCTGAAATGGCTGGCAGTTTATGTCTTACCTTCAGGGAGCTTGTGACGGTTCTCCATCAGCCATACAAATAGTTTGGCAAAGTGGCAGCTGCAGAACCAGGGGTTTCCCTCCAGACGCAGCATCCGGAGGGAAGGCAGAGATTCCAAGATGCTGACGTCCAGGTCTGTGAGACCATTCTTCTCCAGCTCCAGCTCCCTCAAAGAAGTCAAGCCTGTGAAAGCATCCCTGCCTACCATGTTTAGGTGGGGGTTGTTCCCCAGTCGCAATTTGATCAGACTCCTGGACTCCCCAAATGTCCCAGACGGGATTTCCGTCAGGTTGTTCCTTCCCAAGTCCAAAAAGACTAACCTGGAGGAGGTGCTAAGCGTCCCTGGATCTAGCCGAGAGAGGGAGTTATTCCTCAGATCCAGGTAGACCAGATCACTGTAGAGGACCAGGAAATCAGACGGTATCCAGGGAATCCAGTTGTTGGACAGCAAGATACGGCGAACGTCCAGAGGAATGTAATCCGGGACTCTGGTTAGACCTTGGCCAGTGCAATCCACGGTGTGGTGATCTGGACACAAACAGCTGGATGGGCAGTTGTGGCCTCGCGTAAGCAAGGTGGAGGAAATCAAAGCAAGGAAAGGCTGGAGCCACTTAATGCATGGTAACATTGTTGAGGGGGTGGCAGCATTAATCAGGAGACAGAGGGGTGGGGGGGGTTTCGACAGTAGGTACAAGGGGAGTTCAGGGAGATGGACGAATAGACAGGTTATGATCACAGGAGGGGTTGTGGAAGGTAACAACGTAGATTCAGCGTGGCGCTGGCATCCTTCCATGTTCTCTGCACTCCATAGTGAGAACAACCCAAAAAGCCATCAAATAGCTCGCGTTGTATTCCATAAAATCATGTAACAAGCAGCCTGGATCAAATAGCAGTCTGCTGTCTTTGAGAGGAGAGAGGGGAGGAGCAAAAAAGAGAGAACGTGCAAGACAGTGGGAGGAGGGGGGATGTGAAAGGACAGAGGATTAACACAAAGGTAAATAGAGGCTAACGAACCAGAGGCGAGGGGGTGGGATTTATGGGGTAAGCCACGTGTTTGTGTGTGTATGTGTGTGTATCTATGCCCTGTATGGACTGCCCTCCATGCCTGGCATGGTAGTCAACTACTGAAGTAAACCAACTGCCCCTGTCAGTTGGAACAGTTAAACAGAACCACCACAGCTCTTAGAAGGCTGACTGACTTGCATCATCCATGTGCCAACACCAACGCCTGACATGATCCAATACAATGCCATTCAAAGAAATACAGTCTTTATGAAGATTAGTTGTGTTGTTAATGTTGAAATGTCCACATTTGTTCAGACACCTCAAATTTAATATGCATTTGGCTTTTTTGAGGCTGTAGCACTGAATGTATTAGAGCCCAACCAGCACTGGATTTCTGCAGGAACAAACATCTGATAAGAATATACAGTAACTTTTAAAGACAAACACAGGCCTGTGACAGTTTGGTCTCAAGTCAACTCATTTTTGTTTTTCATTTGTTCATTCTCTCCATTTTCTTTTCCTCTAGCAGGAGGGCTTTTGGGTGCATGGGAACATTCATATATCTTAATCTCATTTTAACTCGAAAATATTAAACCAAGCTACCAGTGTTACCAGTGTAAGCAAAATCTCAAAATGT
Source organism: Miichthys miiuy (assembly GCA_036365135.1). NCBI lineage: Eukaryota > Metazoa > Chordata > Actinopteri > Sciaenidae > Miichthys > Miichthys miiuy. Next base: position 29,243,204 of record CM071606.1, on the reverse strand, counting down.
TTGGTCTATAAAATGATTATTAATTATTAAATTATTAATTATTAAATTAAACTGATTTGATTATTTATTTTTTGTAATTAATAGTTTCCTGCAGGCTCCCACACATAAACCTGAAACATAACAAAATGTTTCAATAAAGTAATTTTATTTAGTTATTCACAGTAAGATGGGTGAACATGCATGTGAATGTCTTCAGTGTGGAATCGCTGGATTACTAATCCTAAAATCTCTCAATCTTCTGTTTGCCAGTGATGTCAGGTCAGCAAAAAATGAAATATTACATAAATATGTGCCTAAATAGAGTCTCTGCTTTGAGAAAAAGATGACAACAGAAATAAATACACAATACTTCAGCTCTTATCTTTATCAGTGCAGAATGAAAAGAAGGTCCCATGAAGTGCCACATTGGAAAGAGGCAGGGGAGCTCAGCATTAGGGATGTAACGATACACTCACCTCACGATTCGATACAGTTCACGATTTTTTGTTCATGATATGATTTAATCAAAATGAGCTACAGACAAATTATGACCAAATAAAATTATCTTTTTATTTGTAGGAAAAAAATCTTAGGTGCTTTCTTTACAGAAACTCTCAAATAGTTTGTGTTCTGTCTAAAAAGTGCAACTTACATGGTCATCTTAAACAACAAAATACATGAAAAATATTTTTAGAAACAATCTCACAAGTAAACTGATGTTAAATGGTGTAATTCAGTATCTTAAATAACAAAAGAATATAAAATCTAAATCTCTAATTTCTTGCGCTCTTGCGTTGTTATGGGGAGAGAGATGCAAAGCCTCTCGTCAGGGTGGTTTGCCTCGGCAATTTCGCTCACGAGGTGGCGTAACGTTACTTTGCTTCTCACTGTGGCGGCGGCTAATATGCTGCTGCATGTTGCTTGTGTTGCCGCTATATGTTAGTCTCTTGCAATATTCATGCTGTTTTGGTTTGTCTGTCCATTTGTCACGGTTGTATTTGTATATAGGGAATCAAAATGCCGCCACACAGGTGATTTAAAACTGCTCGGTGCATCCTCTATTTCAAAGCTATTTCTACCGTCACCATGTCTTCCCTTGTTCTGTGCTCTCTCGTGTTACATAAGTCACGTGACTTGGCGTCTGCGTTGAACAAATGAATCGCCAGCCAGTGACTTTTTAAGATGCGTAACCTATTTAAAAAAAGAAGAAAAGAACATATCCTACTTCTCTCACATTGTGAAGAATCGCGATTCATTTTTTCTGCCAACCGGTGCGAATCGTCACGCATTTGTACCGATTTTTAATCGTGTGACGATGCATCGTTACATTCCTACTCAGCATGGTTGTGCTGCTTCAGGCTGACCTCTACTGAAGATGATCCAGTAACACTGACTGTCCTTCAATAATATAGCTCAAGCAAGCACTCAGGAACAGCACTGGGCTGTGTTGTGATTTGGTGTAATATTTTTAATAAAGCTTATAATTAGGGTTCTTCTCTCCCTGTCCATCTGTACACATTCATGCCCCATGAATGCATGTTATTAATTTAGCTTCTTCCCTTATTTTTACTACTGCGCTGCATTAAAATGCATGACTACAACAAGGTCAGAATGACTAGTGAATTTCATTTGTGAGACAAAGTTCATAAAACTCTTGAATCATTCATACATGCTTGAATCATTCATACATGCTAATCAAATATGTTTGTATGACTGGCACAGTCTTCAATCAATATTAATAAAGCCAATTTGTTTGAAATTCATAATAACCAGGTTCATACAATAAACCCAACTATCAACTGTACTAAAAATTCAAACAAACTGATAACTGTCAGATTACATGCAATAAATGCAGATGTCCAGTCCACAAATTCTTGAGTTCTATGAATCTTTATGTAAACAATGTCATTTATTTGATGTGTCTAAATCTCACTTTTATATTCATACAATTTAACTGATAAAATTGTAGTGTTTTCACAATTGACAGACAGATTTTTATTTGAAAGAATTGAAATAAATACAGTTTTAAAATATCTTTAAAAAAAAAGAAAAAAAGTCAAATAGACGCGAATACATAATTAACTATGCAGAATGTGACATCAGAGATGAACTGTTCCAGTTCAACAGGGTGTTTTATTTGCTTTTTAGAGCAGAGCATCAGCACAACAAATCATTCCTGTGCTCACATGTGGAAGTGAAAATCAAGCCTCTCATTTCAAGACAATTGAATACATTTAACAACTTTAACTGCCACCTATCATATTAAACATGGTTGTTTTCTCTGGCAGTATACACTGTCCTTAATGTTTCCAGGAAGAGATTTAAGTTTAACTGCATGTGTAAGTTTACCTGGAACCACAAAACATAAACTGACTTTGGAGGTGTTCTGGTCCAGAGCTGCTGCTACTACTGCTTTTAAGGTGAGGTCAACTGCAATCTTCTCCATTGCTCAACTTCTGTCGGGCCGGAACTCAAATCAGGACTCTGAGATGTCAGTGAGCAGACTTTAGAGTCAGAAACCTCTCGACGGAGTGATCCAAAAACAAAAAAAGGCTGTGAAAACTAACCTAAATGAGTCTCCCAGAAGGGAGAACTAGGCCAAACTAAAGTTAACAAAAAACACTCCTAAGGAGGAAAACCTCTCTATACAAGTTAAGCAAAATTATCAAAATCAAAATCACTCCCAAGGAGGAAAATCAAACGGCTACAAAACATTAACTTAAGCCACTACTAGAAAAAACGGTAAAGAAACAAAAACTCTCCTGAAAGGTGGAGGCTTGACAATACTATATACACTATAATCAAGAACTGAAAATCTCTCCAAGGGAGGCTGACAATAAATCGACTAAAATCGACTAAAATCACTCTTTCGAGGCAGGAAAAAAACTTACGAAAATACACACTGTGGCTTTGGAGATGGCTTGGGTGATCAGACATGAGACGAAATACTTTGGCACAGGAAAAGGAGATGCAGACTATAAAACACATGAGGGCAATGTGGGATGACAATCAGACAGGTGGGAAACACACCAGGAGAAGAGGCAAGTTATCTGAAACGAGAGGAGGGGAAAATTTCAAAACAGGAAACCACAAGACAACATTGACACAAGTCAACTTAAACATAACCAGCTTTCTTAGTCATGACAACCTCCTGGACCTGCCTGTTTCCCTACCATGGCCACTGAACTTGTCTGTGGGGAGCACTGAATCTGTCAGGGTACCCCAAATCAACACACCACAGTCGCCATGGATGTGGCAGAGTGTTGCTTTGTCTTGTCTTATCATAATGTATTTATCAGTTTTATAGCATACACTTAGAGTTATATTGAAATAGAAACTTTGATACGTCATGTATGCATTATTATGCACTATGTCTGGACAGTAATTAATAATAAAATGAAAGTTGTGGCACAGTGACTGATAATTATTACAATTTTATTTGTATATAATGATAATCAATTAAAAGCGCTGATAGAACTGACAAAATAAAAATCTTGAATTCATTGTTGTCAATATGTGGACTGGGTAGAAAGGTGAAAAAACAAAACAATAAATATAGTCTGTCATTTGTGTGAAAATAAAATTAGTATAGTGTATAGATGTTAATTTAGTAGTTACAATTTCAAGGTTTTAACTTGAATTGATTCTCTACTTCACACTGAGATATCCATAATGAAGCATTCAGTGTTCACTGTTTTTCAAATGCACTGCTAGTGCAGAATAGAGTATGCCATTTAGTGTCGTGGGGTAATAAAGAAGGTATTAAAGAATGATCACTGATGGTACATCGTTAGCAGCATCTGTCTACCATACTTCAAGCAGAATTCATTTAGGCCAGTCAGAGGATGAAATGTGCTTTTTTGTTTTTTTATTGAAGACAGTTGCTACAAAACGAGTTTGTTGTGTTTTCTTTTCTCTTTACTTTTCATTTTCTTGTTTTTTACAAAATAAACCAATAACAGTATTACAAATAGTTCAAATTGATACATCATTCACAGGTATACCATCAAATATACATTTATACAGAAAAACATAAAATAGAAAAACAAAAGTCCAAGTGAGATCACAGTGGTAAGGGCTGAGAAGAGAGGCGTGTTTGGCTGTGGATGAACTACCTAGAATCTAACATCAACCCTGGTGTTCCATGTGCTTTGGACCAAAAAGGTTCCAGGAAATCTCTTTAAAACTTCTACACAGATTAGAATACCTTTCAGGGTCACCACGGGACAGACAAATAGGAAGATTGTGTGATAAAGGGAGCAGGCATTGCATAAAGCTGAAATATCCTATTCATTTTCACTTTATTATTGACAGAGGTTTAATGCAGACTTTAGGGTTGTGGAAGCAAGTTGATTTCGTAATAGGAATAATTCAACATTGTTCTTATTTTTTTTCTTTGAGAGGGTAAGATGTGAAAAAGGATTTCAGTCTGGAATGTGAACTGGACGCATTTCAGCTGTATGCAAGTACTGAGGAGCTGCTACAGTGTAGTTCGGACATAGGCCAGCACATGGACGGAGCACAACGCACACACACTGAAGAAAAAAAATCACAAAAAACAACCCCCCCCCTATTCTCTGTGTTTGAAAGACCTCACAGAGAGAGATGAGACAGCTAACAGTGAATCTGTAGTTTGGCTCTAAACTCACATGGACATTATCAAAAAATAATTAAAATAACAGCAGATTGAGGAAATATAACACTGTTATGAGTGAATGTGTTTCGCAATATCATCTCTCACTACTACAGTTCATGAATAGTTTTATTTTCCACATATAGAACTTTAATATTCTTTCTTTATTTAATTAAATCTTGAGATTTAATGAGACATTGCAACTAATGCAACTAATTTAGCCCATGTTGATGATGAACCATTCACTGAGGCTGTAGAATGTAGAATGTTTAGTGTGGGTTAGGGTATCTCTTTTATTTAGATGGAAGAGCACAAAATTATAATTACGGCCACCAACCTATCATGATTATACGTTGACATTTGTAAAATAGGCTTTGAATAATTAAGAATGTTTTTTCTCTGACAGGTAGCAATTTAACGAATGAGATTTACCCCTGAAAAAAGGCAACTATAATACCAGTTTGAACAGTAGCTATTACACAGTGACTGTGCTGCCTGCGTCCAATGTGCCAAAACTGTGAAATGTGCAGTCCATGCATATGTACAGTACAGTACAGTGTCTTTGTGCATCTGTAAAACATTATTGGATCATTGTACAGTAATGCTACACATACTGTAGTATGACAAAATAGTGCAGACTCGTATTTAAAAATCTGACTCAACGACAGCACAAGTGATTATATATCCAATGGAAAGGGAAGATGTGAAAAAACAAATTTTTCTGGAAGAGCTTAAAAACGAGAGATGTGGAAGCACCTTTATAGACAGCATGTCATTAAAAACTGTGTGACTCCAGGAAGATTGACACAGAGCACAGGGCACAGCCACAGTGTGCAGTGTGTCTCATGTGCTTTTTAGATGAGTTGGTCTTTAGTCCACTAAACATAGAGATTACCTTCAAACATAAACATGCACCAGTAAATATTGTATAATATACAGTAAAGCAGTTCAATGTTCAGTTTCAACTCCAGCTTATGACATCACTATGCCTGTAACAGAAGAGGAAGGTAACAGATGAACTGCTCGCAGTTTTTCCACTTTTCTCAGTTGGAATCCAGCCTTGTGAAAGTGTGTTTCACATAAAATGAACAATCAAATCTGCACTGCATTTCAAATGACACCTTTGATTTGTGATTTGCAGCAAGCAGATAATGAAGAAGAGCCCATAAAAATGGAAGGAAGAAATATATTTCATTGCATGACATGTGCTCTTCTGTTATTGACCACATGTGGAGCAATGGCCATCTTCAACAAAAAATCAACCCGTCACACTCACTCGTCACACACGTTATTTTTTTTTTATCAGCAGGGTTGTGAGATTGTGATGTGAAGGTTGTGTTTTTAACACTTTGGTTAAACCTGAAAATAAAGGTGTAGAGACAGGAAAGGAATCAAAGACCTAAGTGAAAGAGGACAGTGGCTCCTCTACAAAGTCCAGATCAGGCCACCATTAGAGGAGAAGACAAAAGGAGAGAAAAGAGGAGGGGAGGTGAGAGGAGAGGAAAATTGAGATGAGAACATACAAAGGAAGGAGAAAGACAGTAAACAAAACAGGATGATGATGAGAGGAGAATGGTGGACAGGACGGACAGGAGAACAATCCATCCACCCATCATTTACTGTTTTGATCAGTTCACAAGATTAGGTGCATGTAATACACACAGTTTTAGGTTTTAGTAAACCTGATCATTGTTCTTTCCATAGTTTGGTTAATACAACTATTAATTATCCTTATTAAATGGTTACTTAATGAAATATAGTGTTTTTAATTAAAAAATCTTAGAATGAATTTTAGAGTAAAAAATAAACAACCCTAGTCTCAACCCCATCACACCTACATTTTTATTAATTATTTTTTAGCTTAATATTTGTTGAACTTTTTTAGAGTGATCATAATAACATACATTTTAGTTCAAATTCTGTTAAGTTAAACCACATCTTTCACAAATCGCTGTCACAAAAAGTGCATGTCTTAGTTTTCGGGAGCAAAAGTGTGAGTTTATATCATTTTTATATTTGCAATTGGAATTAATGTAAGGGACATCTGATTAATAGAATACTATTGGTTTGATTACAAATATATTTTATAATCATATTCTGATACTTCCATAAGAGTCCATAACAGGTTTTGAGGACTAATAGTGCCCATACCATAAAATAATGACCAATAATGACATTTGATGCCTGAGATGGGAAATTATGTTTTTCTGGAAGTTGAATATGCAGTTAATGTTGTGGGGTGATGAATAATGTGTGTTGAGGTTGACTGGTAAAGGATAACTAAGCTCAGGATAAATGAATGTAAATGTGTGTAAAGTTTGACTGCAATTTTGAGTGAAATGCTCACAGATGAGATGATCATTTTCTGGTTCTTTCTCGACTGTCCGATCTCACAGATACCTCATATCTGATACTCTAGTGCTGCCTTTGCTGTTAAGTATAAATGACTGTCATAAGGTTTATAAAAAGACACTCTCATCAAATGCACATTAAAAAAAAAAAAAGTTTCTGTTTCTTATGTCTAAAAATCACATTCCCTTTAGAATCTTCATCCAGAAAGAGTCTATTGGTACAATACTCATCTCAGCTCAGTTGGATCATTTTAAACCATGAAGGGATTATGCACATGGAGAGATAATTAGAACAAAGTCAACATATGATGGTGTCAATACAGGACCTGCAAATCCTACAGAAGACCTGAGAGGGTTAACGCTCATTTTGAAGGAGGTCATAATGCCTTCGTGTTCAAATGCATAATACAGCCTGTGTTTGTACTCAAATGACTCTTGACTGTCAAAAGCAAAGGTGGAAGAAGCATAATACTCAAAACAAGACTATAGCATAATCTTTCTCTAACCCTAACCAAGTGGTTTTAAACCTGCTTCTTCACACATAGGCTCTATCCTAGAGTCCCTTTGACCCCTTGGGCCCTGGGATGAACAATCCATCCATTAGTAGCACAAGTTAACACGGACACACACTATCATAGTCACACTAGATATTGCACAAGACTTTCTCAGGGAAGAGACATTGCCAATCCTGTGCATTTGTTAAGGACCAGAAATATGGCAAATCATTTCTTCTCTTGAAAGATGAATGAAAAGGGATGAAGTATCACTGACATCATTTGGTCTCAACATGGCCATTCAGTTCATAGACACTTAACAAACACATAGGATCAGAAACACGAGCACAAGGAGAGACACAGATCTTGTACTTGAGATATCTGATCTATGGTGAACGCAAAGCACTTCTGTACAACCTGTGTTACGTTTTAGAACATATACAATTGAGCTAGGACATTATTGGTTATTTTCATGTGTAAACTAATAAAGACTGAATCACTCAAAGAAAGACTGCACAGTTGTGATGGAGTGGTAACTTGACTGAATTAAACACCATCCAGCTTTTGGTTAGCGTGCATGTCAAAAACAGGGAAGGCAAGTAAATTGATATGTACAAGATGACGACTGTTGAACAACTGAGTAAAACATGAAACATAGTATCTTTACCTCCAAAACTCACATGCAACACTGAGAAAGCTTTGACTGCAACATATTGTTTCCTAACCCAAACCCTGACCAGGTCTTTACAGTAACTAACAGCTTCACAGTAAATGGGACAGTGAATTCACAGTGAAACACAGACAGTATATGACCTGATCAATCTACATATGGTCCATTTCAGGTGACTGAAGTGTGTCTTGACGTAACGCACGTCTGTTTTTTTGTTTTTTTGTATAAAATCATATCAACTAACTGACTTTTAAAAATATCAGTTATCATGCCAGTTTGAGGCATTTTCAGATGACCAGCTCATCCAGAATACATTGATACATTTTTAAAGTTTGTGGTGCGTTCATTTTTCTCAGATGTCCATTCACCAGTCAAAACAACATCTGCAGCTTCTGACAGTACAGGCATTGAAATATGTGATGACCTTTTAAAGAGCCCTTTTAAAGGGCAAATTTCCTCTCCTAATTCCAGTCTGGGCAGCAATAAACACAATGAGCAAAACCCATCACAACCACCACTGAGAAACAATAATGCAATGTTAATAGAATGTTAAGAGAAGAGGAGTCACGCTGGGTGCAGCTAGACAGCCAATATGTTACAGCTTGACCAGTGCATACAACCTTTGCTTGTATTTTTCTTAGTTCAAAGACTGTTAGCTTCTATTATCCTCAAAAACCAATTCAGGTGCTTTTAAAGAGCGAACACTTACTGCTGCTGCATCCAACAATAGCCATGCCACCAGCAACACATGTAGCAACCACAAGGAAGGTGCACACTGCTGCACCTCGGTAGCTATTTGCTGTTGCCACTTTCCAGCGCTCTTTTCACATCATTTGTTTTGTTGGATATTGTTTGTCCACTGCCATTAACCTTTGTATATTTAAATTATTTTTAGTTTGCTGTGTGATGTGATGTGTGTTCATGATTTTTTTTGTAACTGTAAACTCATTTGCTTCAAACTGTCTACTCAGGGATGTATAAAATATTTTGAACTGGACCCCATAAATGACAGTAAAACTGACTGGAATTATAACCCTGTGAATCTGTTTGCAGTGCAGCCAAACACATTGGGCTTAAGAAGAATGGGAGTCTTGTGAATCCATTATGTTTAGACGCACTATTTGAAGGATTTCACCAGTAACAGTGAAAACTAATACATAAAGAGGAAGCTACAGAATGGAATTACATTTAATGTCTTAAACTGCTTGCCATTATTATGAATATGCTAATGGTAAGTGGACTATAGCACCTTTATAGTGTTCTGACCACTCAAAGCTCTTTTACTCTACACATCACATTCACACACCGATGGCACATGCTTGGGAGAAATTTGGGGTCCAGTATCTTGCCCAAAACATGCAGCCTGGAGGATCGAACTGCTGATCTTCTGATAAGATGGAATGGGATTTGATATGATGGAAACTGCTACAGTATCTAAAATAACTGTGGTAGCAGCATTGTGCCTTGCTCCTGATCAAAATCTACAGTGAAGATCAACATCACCGTGTGTCAGAGTGAGCAGAAAGAACCGCTGTAAATAAGCACCTAAAGACAGAACTTAATCAATCCACTGAAAACAATGGGGACTGCCAACTATAAGCTAACAAGTTAGCTTGCATTTAGACATTTAGTTGAATTCTATTGCACTGATTTTCATTTTCTTTCATTTTCATTTTTGACAGAGAATCTTGTACAAAAGGTTGCTGGGGTATCACTTAACAGTGAAATAAATAAAAAAACAAGATGTTCCACTAAATAGACATGGACTTAAGTAGTTTGAGACGTGACTGTTACCTTGACATACAGCAGCTACAAGAAAACCTACACAACATCTGTGCTGCTCTGCAGACTGAATAAACCTTCTCAAGAGTGTGTAGTGAGGGAGGGAGAGTCTGAGGTTGGATCAAAGTCACAGTCTGTGTGTTAGGTCATGACCCTTTCTCAGAGGTTCCAGGAGAATGCAGGGTTGGTGGCTGCTGGGTTTGCAACAGTAAACAGAGTCTGTGTGCTCCTGGTATCACACCTCCACTGAAGTGATCTGGTTCATCTGGGCCCTCATGGATTGGATGCTGTTGAGGATCTTCTTCTGGTGGCCAGCCAATGTCACTCCCAGTCTGAGAATGTCCCTGAAGAGAAAACATTTGTCAGTTCCACCTCAGTATACCACAACACTTGAAATCTGTTTCTGGATACTGATATCTAAATAAGTCTAAATGACATTGTATGTGTTTTATATGATGTTAGGTACAAAGAAATTGCAAGTGTATATGGAGCTTTTTTTCAGTTTAACTACGTAGCATATTTACACATGTAGAAGCATATTTAGAAACACAAGGAAAATGACCAAATCTGAGTAAGTAAACAAAGTCTGGTGGGCAAAAAGCTCTGCTGGATTTGAAGTTGTGTACAGGACGGACCAAGATAGGTGCCCAGTGGGGTTTCAGGGTAAGTTTAGTGCAATTATTCTTTCAACACATTCACACGTAAGAGTGAAAATTCAAATCCTGTGTGACTTGTTACTTTCGGTTGGTATTTTCATATTTAAATTATGTTCTTTCTCTTCTGATACATCAAATCAAACTGCTCTTGAACGTTTGTGATTGGGGGACTTAGGAGATATTTCTGATTGAACAATGTAAATGGTAAATGGCGCTGTAGTTTTTCGACTTGTTATATATTCCTCCCTGCTAATCCTGACTGCGTTCTCTGTTTTCAGTTCCTGCCTTTGCCTGCTCTCGCCCCGGACTCAAACAACCACCTCTGCACTGCTCCAGCTCCAGTTCCAGTTCAAGCTCCAGCTAATCCACATTCATTAAAAACTTTTCTTTTGCAACTATTTCTTTGGTCCTGTCATCTGCATTGTAGGTCCAGCTCTCGTCAACCATAATAGAACAATCTGGCCAAGACATGGACCCCGCAGACATCGGCCTTGAAGCACACCCCGTCCAGCGAGCTGTCAGCCATCAGGGCGTAATAATTGGACAACATGAACACAACATTCGCTCCCTGTCCGAGCACAGCCAGTTTCTTGCCCAGCAAGTATCTGCATTAACCGCACAGGTTTCAGCTCTACTCACCATTCATTCATCTGCTTCAACTGCATCTGCTCATCCTGCAGCCTCAGCTCCACCTACTCAGACTACACCAACACTTCAGGATTCCCGAGCGATGGACCCAGATCCTTATTCAGGTCCGCCAAGTCTTTGTCGGGGTTTTTTGTTCCAGTGTACGTCTCTTTTTCAGTTAAGACCCACATCATTCACCCCCAAGATTCAGTATATTTGTGGTCTGTTAAGGGGCAGGGCTCTGGCGTGGGCTGAAGCCGGTTTTCTCGGCACACCTTCAATGACATAAGTTATGGTGATTTTGTTGAGGAGTTTAAAGGTGTGTTTGACCACCCGGATCACTAGTCTGATGCCTCCATGCGCCTAATGACCCTCTCTCAGACTACACCATCGACTTCTGGACTCTGGCTGCTGAGGTGGATTGGACTGACAACGCCTTGAAAACAGCCTTCAAGAAAGGGTTAAGCATTCAAATCAGAGATGAACTTGTTTCCAGAGATGAGCCTGCTGACCTGAAGACTGATTTCTTTGTCTAATAGCATCGATGACCGTCTGCGCTCCCACCGTCGGGAGAGAGCTGCGATGTCCCCAGCTTCCAAGCCACAGCCTTCACCTGCTTCTCCGATCTGCACTCCCATTCAGGACCCCTCTCCACGCTTCCCTCAAACACCATCTGAGGAGCCCATGCAGCTCGACCGCGGCCATCTCTCCCTGGAGGAGAGTTCACGGCGCCGTCAGGCAGACGAGTGTCTATACTGTGGCAAGAGAGGTCATTTCATCTCCCACTGCCTGATTTGGCCAAAAGACAGGGCCCGTCTGTAGCTCTGGAGGTACTGGTGGGCCAAGCTAAATCCCCCTCTGTTCGTAAGCCCCGTTTTCAGATCTCTGACACTCTTTTCTGTCCTGCTTTGTCGTTGCCTCTTTTGGCCCTAGTAGATTCCGGGGCCGAGGGGAATTTTTTAGACCAGAGTCCAAGGTTGTTGCTTTTGGAGCAACCCCAGATTGCATTGGCAGTGGATGGACACCTGCTGGCTCGTGTTACACATCTGACAGAACCACTCACACTCATTCTGTCTGGCAACCATAGAGAAACCATTCAACTTTACATCATCTCTGCTCCCTCCACTCCATTAATCCTTGGTCACCCCTGGTTGGTAAAACACAACCCTTGTCTCCATGTAGAGTCAACCCACTCTCTCCTGAACAATCCACCGGATCTCTCCAAGGTCCCTGAGATCTACTATGACCTGGGAGAGGTCTTCAGTAAGGACAAAGCTCTCTCTCCCTCCTCACAGACCATATGATTGCTCCATTGACTTGCTCCCTGGTGGTCCGTTGCCTTCCAGTCGTCTCTACAACCTGTCAAAACCTGAACGTGAGGCTATGGAGGTGTACATCAGACTCCCTGGTGACAGGTATAATCCAGCCCTCCTCTTCTCCTGTGGGGGCCGTTTTTTTTTTCTTGTCAAAGAATGATTCGACTCTGAGACCCTGTATTCGTGGTCTTAATAACATCACTGTCAAGAATAAGTACCCCTTACCTCAGCCAAAGAGCTGATCTACTTACCACCCATGTAGTTTGCCTTCATGGCATCCATGCTGACATTGTTTCTGACCGGGGACCGCAGTTCACATCGCAGGTATGGCATGCTTTCTGTCAGGGCCTAGGTGCAACAGTCAGTTTAACCTCTGGATTTCATCCTCAGACCAACGGACAGACAGAACGGGCAAACCAAGACCTGGAGGCCTCTCTTCACTGCATCACTGACTCTAACCCCTCTGCCTGGGCCTCCTTCCTCCCATGGATTGAATATGCCCATAATTCCTTGGTCAGCTCTGCCACAAGTATGTCACCTTTTGAAGCATTTCTTGATTATCAGCCGCCTCTGTTTCCCTCCCAGGAGGAAGAACTTTCAGTTCCTTCAGTCCAGCATCATCTCCGTCATTGTCAACACATCTGGAACAAGACCCGAGCCGTTCTTCTCTAATCTTCTGCCAAGACCAAACAAGCAGCCGACAAACACCGCATCCCAGCCCCCCAGTATCACACAGGTCTGTCAGTTTGGTTATCCTCAAGGAATATTCCGCTCAAGACAGATTCCCAGAAGCTGTCCCCCAGTTACCTTGGCCCATTCAAAATTGTCAAGATAATCAATCCTTCTGCTGTTCGCCTCAAGCTCCCCAACTCCCTCCATGTCCATCCCACCTTCCATGTTTCTCAGTTGAAGCCGGTTTGCAGCAGCAACCTTTGCCACCCCCCCGCCCCCCGGATCATTGATTACCCTGCTTAAACGGTGCGCAGGTTCCTGGACATGCACTGCAGGGGTAGGGGATTCCAGTATCTGGTCGATTGGGAGGGATATGGCCCAGAGGAGCGGGCTTGGATCTCTCGGGCCTTCATTCTTGATCCGGATATGGTGAGGGAGTTCCACAACACTAATCCTACCAAGCCTGGGGGTTGCCAGGAGGCTCCCGTTGGAGGCGGGGTACTGTCAGGATCTTAGTGTTTTTCCTTGTTTTCCCCTCCCTTTTGTGGGCGTGTTTCTTGTTTTCCCTGTCTTGTGTGTTTTGTCTAGAACTGGAGTTAACCACTCACCTGCACATCATCTGCCATCTTCAATCAAGCCACCTGCCAACAAACAGTCACTTCCACTCTCCCCTGGATATAAGCCTGGTTTAGTTCACCACTCATTGCCAGATTGTCAGCTTACTTCAGTGGTAGTGAGATGTAAATTGGCGCTGTAGTTTTTTCGACTTGTTATATATTCCTCCCTGCTAATCCTGACTGCGTTCTCTGTTCAGTTTCTGCCTTTGCCTGCTCTTCCCCTGGACTCAAACAAGCACCTCTGCACCGCTCTAGCTCAAGCTCCAGCTAATCCACATTCATTAAACTTTTGCAACTATTTCTTTGGTCCTGTCGTCTGCATCGTAGGTCTAGCTCTCGTCAACCATGACAGAGCTAACCATTCATACACATTCACACACCGATGGCACAGCCTTCGGGAGCAATTTAGGGTTCAGTTCAGTATTTTGCCCAAAGACATGCAGACTGGAAGAGCCGGGGATCGAACCGCAGATGATCTGATTAGTGGATGACCCGCTCTACCTCTGAGCCACAGCCGCCCAATGCGTGGGGGTTGAGGTCAGTTGTCCTCAACAGCTCCATATCACTCCTTATCCACTATGTCAGGGTCACGTTTTGAGCAGTCTAATCAAATAGAAAGGATTGGACTGAATGATGATTGGACCTGACATACAGTATGCCATTAAGTTTAGAAACATAGGTTACTAAAGGTAAAGATACCTTTACTGCTGTTTCATTGAGACTCTTCTATTTGAAGTTTAATATTTTACAATTTGAAGGTAGACAGTTTTTAAAACATTTTTTATGCCCTTTCCTAGTCATTATTATGCCTTTTAATATTTTTTTTTATTTAATGTTACTGGCCGTACACTTTTAATTTGTTTTAAACATGCTATAGAACTGAACTTGACTTATTATTTATTTTTTTACCACAAACTAGGAGCCCTAGCATTCAAATAAACCACTAACTATGTCTATCAGTCTTCTTCTGTGCATATATCAAAAGCATGTAGCATACTCCATGGTCATTTGAGACACCACATCAAAGCTGGTGAAGCCTTCGTTGGCAAAGTTCTCTTTGTACTGGCCCATCTTAATGGCGTCCAACCACTCATCCACTGTGCTGAAAGAGGAGAAGTCTGGAGTGCTGCGATCAAGCAGAGGTAAGTGAACACTGGTGGACAGAAAGACAAGAGAAGAACACAACAGTCTGTGAGGAAGTTGATTTCTGAGAGGTGTAGGTAATTCACAGTGTGAAGTGATGGTGGTCCTTTCTGTCATACCTTGATGACAGCGGTGTCATGGCCTTGAGGCTGTTGGGGTTGCGGATCATCTTGTCCAGAGTGCTGACAATCTGGCTGAATTTTGGCCGGTTGTTGCGGTCTTTTTGCCAGCAGTCCAGCATCAGCTGATGCAGGGCACTAGGACAGTCCATAGGGGGTGGCAACCTGTAGTCCTGCTCTATGGCATTGATAACCTACAAGAATATATACAGTATAAAGAACATGACTAGAATCTGATACTGCACTGCAACAGATAAGACACACAATCAAAACCACAAATGAAATGAGATGAAACCAATGTGTGATTGTTATAGCATTGGGGACAGGATTGCCAGGATGGAGATGACCAGAGCCACCACACTGAGCTTCACAACAACTCTTTGTTGTTGAAATTTTATAAACTTAATGTGAAGCAAATAATATTCACGTAATAGTACTAATAAACTCAATGTGCTTCCACTACACAGTAGTGTAGTAGTAACCAGGTTTATGCATTCAATATTAATAAAGACAATTTGTTTGCCCAAACCCGCTGACGCTTTTTATCCAAAGCGACTTACAGGGAGCAATTTGGGGTTCAGTATCTTGGACACTTCGACATGCAGAATGGAGGAGCCGGGGATCAAACCACTGTCCATCTGATTAGTGGACAACCCACTCTACCTCCTGAGCGACACCCGCCCAAATATTTTATGAGTGAAAATGAATTGAAATTAACGTTTTCTAAATAAATAAATCTAAATATAATCACATACAGTTCTACAAACACGATCTCTACACACTAATATTAAAAATTAATTCTGTATTCAAAAGCAAATCATGAATTATATTACTCTATGATGGCACTGTGATGTATACTAAAATACAAACTCCAGCCTTTTGTACAGGATGACTTACATCTTGGTTGCTCATATCCCAGTAGGGCCTCTCTCCATATGACATCACTTCCCACATAACTATGCCATAGCTCCAGCAATCACTTGAGGAGGTGAACTTCCTGTACTGAATGGCCTCAGGAGCCGTCCACCGGATGGGAATTTTTCCTCCCTGGAAAAAAACAAACATGGAGGTCAAAAGTGGCACAACAGACAGGAAGACAAAGACAAGTATTATTTCATCACTGATGCTTTGTTTTGGCTCACCTTTTTCACGTCTTTTAACTTCTAGAAATGTCATTTATAATGTGACTTATCATTTAACTGAAATTTTAAATCTAGGGTCAATCTAGTCCCTTTCTTCATGCTACCATGTATGGAATAAATATTTTATTTCTCATTCAATGACACAGACCTGTCAACCAATCATTGTGAATTCATACAGAAATATTTCTTTCACAAAAAAAGGGATGAACTCTGTCCCTTAGTCTTTTAAGCCAAGCAGACAATTGCAAGGCCAAGCAGGGACTCAAAGGTCCTCAAATTATTGCAGAACAAGTCCTTGAACCAACCACCTGAAAGTAAGAAACTTATTTATCCTAAACAATTTATATTTAGGTTCTTGAAAGAAATGACAACTGTTATATCACTGCAAACATTCAGACCTTAACACACAAGATCAGTGTAAAGAGAGCTGTTTAGACTGTAAAAGGGCTTTTGACACTGTGAACCATGACATACTTCTGATCAAACTTTGTACTTGAATTTTTCGGAACAAGCAACTGGCTGGTTTGCATCAAATCATGAAGATAGGGAGCAAGATGTTTAAATGATGATCCAGAATGAGTATTAAACTTGGCTTGATCTTGACTTCTGCTTTTCAGCAGATCAAATGATTTGCCATCATGCTGCATGCTGATGACACTGTGATTTATGTATCTCTTAAAAATCCCTTGGGTAGCAGCAGAGACTCAAATGCAAATAAATATTCAAATACTGTATAATCATCTAACTCTGAACCTTAAAATGATCATGTCAATGTATTTATTCATGGGAAGGAAAACAAAATAAAAGCTTAAAATTGAAAATAGATCAAGAGGAAATAAAGAAAGTCACTGATTATATGTTCCGTTCCGTTCGTTCCGTCTTCTCCCGCTTATCCGAGGTCGGGTTGCGGGGGCAGCAGCTTCAGCAGGGAAGCCCAGACTTCCCTCTCCCCGGCCACTTCGTCCAGCTCTTCCAGGGGACCCCAAGGTATTACCAGGCCAGCCGAGAGACATAGTCCCTCCAGTGTGTCCTGGGTCTTCCCCGTGGCCGCCTCCCAGAGGGACGTGCCTGGAACACCTCACCAGGGAGACGTCCAGGAGGCATCCTCAATAGATGCCCGAGCCACCTCAACTGGCTCCTCTCGATGTGTAGGAGCAGCGTCCCTCGGATGGCCGAACTCTCACCCTATCTCTAAGGGAGAGCCCAGCCACCCTGCAAAGGAAGCTCATTTCGGCTGCTTGTATTTGCGATCTCATTCTTTCGGTCACTACCCAAAGCTCGTGACCATAGGTGAGGGTAGGAACGTAGACCGACCGGTAAATCGAGAGCTTCGCTTTCCGGCTCAGCTCTGGCTGCGCTTGGAAATTCTGTCCATAAAAATTATGAACAGAACCGGTGACAAAGGGCAGCCCTGGCGGAGTCCAACTCCCACTGGAAACAAGTCCGACTTACTGCCGGCAATGCGGACCAAGCTCTGGCACCGGGAGTACAGGGACCGGATGGCCCATATTAGTGGGTCCGGAACCCCATACACCCGGAGCACCCCCCACAGGACTCCCCAAGGGACACAGTCGAACGCCTTCTCCAAGTCCACAAAGCACATGTAGACTGGTTGGGCGAACTCCCATGCACCCTCTAGGACCGCGCTAAGGGTATAGAGCTGGTCCACAGTTCCACAACCAGGACAAAAACCACACTGCTCCTCCTGAATCCGAGGTTTGACAATCTTGCGTAACCTCCTCTCCAGGACCCCCAAAAAGACCTTCCCGGGGAGGCTGAGGAGTGTGATCCCCCTATAGTTGGAGCACACCCTCCGGTCCCCCTTTTTGAAGAGGGGAACCACCAACCCAGTCTGCCAGTCCAGAGGCACTGCCCCCAATGTCCACGCGATGTTGCAGAGATGTGTCAACCAAGACAGCCCCACAACATCCAGATCCTTGAGGAACTCCGGGCGGACCTCATCCATCCCCGGGGCCTTGCCACCGAAGAGCTTGGCGATCTCAGCCCCAGAGATGGGCGAGACCACCACAGGGTCCCCAGACTCTGCTTCCTCAGTGGAAGACGTGCTGGTGGGATTGAGGAGGTCTTCGAAGTATTCCCCCCACCGACCCAAGACGTCCCCAGTCGAGGTCAGCAGCACCCCGTCCCCACTGAACACAGTGTTGACAGTGCACTGCTTCCCCCGCTTGAGCTGCCGGATGGTGGTCCAGAACCTCCTCGAAGCCGTTTGAAAGTCGTTCTCCATGGCCTCACCAAACTCCCACGCCTCCCACGCCCGAGTTTTTGCCTCCGCAACCGCCGAGGCCGTGCTCCGCTTAGCACGTCGATACCCGTCAGCTGCTTCAGGAGTCCCACAGGCCAAAAAGGTTCTGTAGGACTCCTTCTTCAGCTTGACAGCATCCCTCAAAGCCGGTGTCCACCAGCAGGTTCGGAGGCTGCCGCCGCGACAGGCACCGACCACCTTACGGCGGTGCATAGGCGGTGCATAGGCGCAGACGACAGTCAGGACCCGTCCCCCCACCCGAAGGCAAAGGGAGGCTCAGGCTCCTTCCCCGCCAGAGAGGTGATGTTCCATGTCCTAGAGCCAGCTTCTGCAGCCAGGGGTCGGACCGCCAGGGTCCCCACCTCTGACTGCCGCCCAACTCTCTGAGCACATGCGGGGCCCCGGTGACCCATGTCAGGAGGACCTGATCGCCATGGGTGACCCTACCAGGGGCATGAAGCCCCTGACAACATAGCTCCTGGGATCATTGGAACACGCAAACCCCTCCACCACGGTAAGGTGGCAGCTCCAGGAGGGGACTGATTATATGACATGATAATATTTTCACAGTTATCCTTTTCTGTTGCACCACTGTATAATTCAGAGAAAGTACAAATTTCTCAGTTATAACAGCTTTATCAAGTCTCCTTGTTCAAAATGATATTTAAATGTGTGAACGATCTCACCATAGCTTTGTCTCTATGTTACAAAAAAATACCAACTGAATAGCCACTAGGAGTTTAGCACATGGCAACTTCGGGGTGTCACAGTGCAAAACTACTTTCAATCAGTCATCTTTTCAAAGAAATACATTTTTGGAATGCCTCACACGTGAAATACACAACAGTGTGTGCACGCACACACAAACATGTATGCACAGATACAAGGAACAGATACAAAAAAAATTAAATCCATACACATTATACTGGAACATACACACTTATATGCAGAATAATTGTAATATGATGTAAATATTTTAATTTGTATATGATTATGTGGTCAATTTAACAGATGCACTGGATGGATTAAATGTTATGACCTTTGAGGATCCTAATGAGGGACAAAGGTCACAAATTAGCCTTGGCTAGAATTCTTACATGCAACAATCTGTTTCATGTTATTGTTAATGCAAGGACATTTGAATGCCTTTTAGGGGGGCTTCTAGTGGTAAGGTAAAAAACTGTGAATATGAAACTTGTGTATGAAGACGACTGACCAAAGCGCTGGTATAGGTGGGGTCTGAGGTGTCATCCTCGAGGAAGCGGGACAGGCCAAAGTCCGACACTTTGCACACCAAGTTGCTGTTGACCAAGATGTTTCTAGCTGCCAAGTCTCTATGGACATAGTTCATGTCACACAGATACTTCATTCCTGCTGCTATGCCACGCAGCATTCCCACCAGCTGGATCACTGTAAACTGCCCGTCATTTTGCTACAAGAAAAACGAAACAAAAAAAAACAGCAATATCAATGTTTGTCTTTTGTGATGAATGGATGATGACTGTGGACAGGATTGTATTGTGAAGACATTCCTACAAATTAACCACATATATACTTGCTGGTTTGCTGATCATATCTAAAGGTTTCTCAGCATCACTGGCTGCTGCTGCAGATAATCTGACAGGATTTTGCAGATACTCTTTGATCCTTACATTTTAATTTGCCATTGCGACTTTTTCAGATTTGTTTTAATTCCTCTAAATTTATCTGAAATTGCCATTTAATTTGGAGTGATCATTTATGGGAGAGGATCTTTCCTCAAGCACCAGAGTCAGGACAAATTTATCACTTTAGCACGCAAAAGGTAGACTACCGTGAAAGTATATTTATGCTGGCATGTCCAATTTGGACACTCAGTGAGCCTTTTACCTGGACCAATCTCTATTCTACTCTCTACTTATAAAAACCTAAAGGCCAGGTTTTCATTCAGTTTGCAGATGTTAGTGACAGCAGTCTTACTCAAAAGTGTTCAGAGTTAGTCAGAGTTTTTATGTTCACATGCTTCAGTGCTTCACAGAGTTCAGTCACAGAGACACCTCAACATCAGCTGTTCAGAGAAGACTATGTGAATCAGGCCTTCATAGTCTGAATTACTAAAAAGAAACCACTACTGAGGGAGACCAAGAAGAAGAAGAGAACTGCTTGGGCCAAGAAACAAAAGAAATGGACATTAGATGGCTTAGGGTGGCTGTGGCTTTGGAGGTAGCGTTGATCATCCACTGATTAGAACACCAATGTTTCAATCACTTGCTCCTCCAGTCAGCATGTCCTTGCGCAGGATACTGAACCCTGAATGGCTCCCGAAGACTGTAGCGTCAGTGCGTGAATGTGTGTATGAATGGGTGTATGTGATAAAGTGTGAAAGTGGCTTCAGTTGTTGGTAAACTGGAAAGGCGCTATAAGTGAGATGTTTGGTTTCAACCATTCCAAAACACACCTCCAGGCTATGTAACAACTACTTGACTAATAAGGAGAATGATACAGTGCAGCATCACATGACCTGGCCTCCACAATCACCTGACCTAAATTGATTATTTCTCCCCTATCTAGAGGGAAAACTCTAAGGCCCATTAACAGGGCTAATCGCCCTCAAAAATCACTTTTTACTCTGTGTGTTGCTTGAAAAAGTTTCATTGTGTACTGCAATCCACCTGTAGATCATAATGAGTGTCTGGTAGGCTATGGAAGAATTATCCTATCTTTATTCAAGAGCGTAGATTTTCAGTTTGAGACATATTTCTCCTTAGATTTACTCTCCGGCTCACTCAGATTTCTGCTGCTTTCTTTCAAAATGTAGAAAAATCATGCTTGTGCTCAATTTCTTCTTGGACACAAACATTTTGCTACTCAATTATGTCCTGCGCTCAGATTAAAGTTTCGTGCTCAGATCTAAAGTCTGCACTTCAAATCTGATGTGCTCGCATTCAAAACAAGCCGTCCTCTCAAGTTGAGGTGTCTGCTCAGACTGAGGATGTCCTCCGCTAGAATGTGTTTCAGCCAGGAGACAGCTAGAGTGGACCAATATGCATTCCTTCGCTTTTGGCGCTCCGTAATATAAGGTCTGTTTGTGCGTAACTAATTAGTAGTAGGTGAAGGTGATACACTGCATTACACACACCAATGTTATCCTCAAATCATTATCATCATAGCGTATTTTTCATTAAACCTTTTTAATCACGTAGCCTAGCCTATTCACCCATCATCTCTTGTTAAACGTTTCAATAAGAGAATCAGCTGGTTACACGGATTCTATTACTGTAACAGTAATTTATTAATTTAAATTTAAAATCATAATATGACATGCAGCAAGAGTGTGGCGGGATGCAAACCGGCGTCCCATGGTTTAAAATGCAACAGGTAGCAGTGTACTTAACCATTTGACTGCTGTAACATTGCTATGCCATTAACAGTATTTATAGTATATAAAATATCCCGGTAATATAAAATTAGAAAAAATCTAAACTACAATAATTTTTTTTAGGATTATTTAAGATTAATTATACATAAATAAGCTGGTGTCTTAAATAGGTGATGATTCAAATAGCTGGCTAATATGGTAAATTGGTGTATTTTAAGAGAGAAGCAGTTTTACAACAGATCATATACCTACGGAGCGCTCAAAAGGCGAAGAACACACCCAAGATTGGTCTCTAGCTGTCTCTATTGGCTGGTGAAACACACTATTTTAAGCGCAGGAGGGACATCATTCAGTCTGAGCAGACACTTCAACCTGAGAGGCGTGCTTGTTCTGAGTCACGAGCACATCAGATTTGAGAGTGCAGACTTTAGATCTGAGCACGTAAACTTTAGATCTGAGCGCACAGGACATAATTGAGTGTGAGCGAAATGTTTGTGTCCAAGAAGAAGAAATGTGAGCACAAGCATGTGATTTTTGAGTTCAAGCACACATTTTGAAAGAAAGCAACAGAAATCTGAGTGAGCACGAGGAGAGTAAATCTGAGCACGAGAAGGAGAAATCAAGCTCTCAAACTGAAAATCTACGCTCTTGAATAAAGATAGGATAATTCTTCCATAGTAGGCAACCTTGTCATGAATTTCTCCTTTACCCTGAGGAAGGAGTCAAGGGATCCGTTCTCCATGAACTCAGTAATGATCATCACAGGGCTGCTCTTGGTCACCACCCCCTCCAGATGGATAATGTTGGGATGATCGAACTGGCCCATGATGGATGCCTCGCTCAGGAAGTCTCGCCTCTGGCGTTCAGTGTAGCCAACTTTCAGCGTCTTAATAGCCACCAGGATCTCTCTCTTCCCAGGCTGCCGGAGGTTTCCACTGCACACCTCCCCAAACTCTCCTGTCAGAAAGATGACATGGAAGGTGACTAACATTTTAAAAAAGCTGTTTGCACAGGTAAACAAATCATGTCTTAACCTAAACATGCTTTTAGGCCTGAGTTAATTCTTATTTTGTTAGCTAGTAATATGACATGCTGCATGGACATGGCAAAGCATACCCTTATGTGTGTTGAGTATCCTCAGAACTTTAATCAAAAGTTCCAATAATTCCAGTAATAGCCCCCTTGTGAAATCCTGACCTGTTTCAATTGATACTTGACATCATTTCTTTTTTCATGCAGTGTTGTCCTTTACCTGCACCAATAACTTGTTCGATCTTGACACAAGAAATGTCAATCTCCTTAGCAAACTCTCTGACTGCTTCATTGGGGTCTTCATATGTGAAGGGATCAATGTAGATCTTCATTCCTGGTGACACTTCAACAGAGAGATAGAAAAGACAGCAACAGCTACGCACACAGCATTTCAAATGCAAAATTACAGATCATCTATGGTTTACGTACTCTGTCAGTCTGATAACAATATACTGTGTGCAGTAAGTCTTACTTACTATGACCACTGGTGTAATGTTGGAGTTTGTCTGTGTACTCTGATTCTGGTCTGTCTGAACTTCTCCTGCTGGGGACAAACACACAGAGGCTTGGATATGAACATATCCACCTCCCTGAATCAAACAACTTTGTGTATGGACATTTTGCTGTTCACACCATTTCTCAAGACTGTGTAGGCATGGCAAATCACGTTTTGATTATCAATGCTTTCTTCAAAGCCTCCAGACCAAACTTTTTTAACAAAAACTTAAATGACAATATTTTGAACCTGGATTGAAACTAATTTGTAATACTGTATACTAATATATAGGTGTTTACTATTATGTACGTAAGACCCCAGATTACATAGTTAGACGGCTGTTGTAGGCTGGGGGCAGCTGTGGCTCAGGAGGTAGAGCAGGTCATCCACTAATCAGTTGTTTGATCCCTGGCTCCTTCAGCCTGCATGGGAAAGATACTGAACCCCACCTTATGCCTGAAGGCTGCACTGTGTCAATGAATGGTTACCTCCTAAAACTGATGAGCAGTTGGCACCTTGCATGCCAGTCAATGTAATTATGTAGTGTAAAAATGCTTTGAGTGGTCGGAAGCTATATAAGTACAGTCCATTGAGCATTTACCATTTGGGCTTCCAGAGGCCAAAAAAAGTTGGATGACCTAAAATTTTCTGATGTTAAATTCAGACAAAACTGAAGTTCTTGTAATTGGACCCAAACACCTCAGAAACTCTCTTTCTAGAGACTTAGTTACTTTAGACGGGATCACCCTGACCTCCAGCTCCACCGTAAAGAATCTTGGAGTTGTTTTTGATCAGGATTTTTCCTTTAATGTCCACATAAAACAAATTTCGAGGACTGCATTCTTCCACTTACGTAACATCGCCAAAATCAGACGCATTGTGTCTCAAGCGGATGCAGAAAAACTAGTCCACGCATTTGTTACTTCTAGGCTGGACTATTGTAACTCTTTGTTACCAGGCTGCTCCAATAAGTCTCTTAGGACTTTGCAGCTAATTCAGAATGCTGCTGCACGTGTTCTGACAGGAACCAAGATCAGAGATCACATTTCTCCCATTTTGGCTTCCTTGCATTGACTACCTGTTAAATCTAGAATAGAATTTAAAATTCTTCTCCTTACTTACAAAGCTCTTCATGGTCAGGCACCATCATATCTAAAAGAGCTCATAGTACCTTACTACCCCTCTAGAACACTGCGCTCTCAGGATGCTGGGTTCCTTGTGGTTCCTATAGTCTCCAAAAGTAGATTGGGAGCCAGAGCTTTCAGCTATCAGGCTCCTCTTCTGTGGAACAAACTACCATTCTGGTTTTGGGAGGCAGACACGGTCAACACTTTTAAGAGTAGACTTAAGACTTTCCTTTTTGATAAAGCTTATAGTTAGGGCTGGCTCAGGTCATCCCTTAGTTATGCTGCTATAGGACTAAACTGCCGGCACTTTGTGACTTTGGGCTATACAAATAAAATTTGATTTAATTTGATTTGAAGTTATGATATTTGATAATTAATGTTCGACCAAATAACATGTTAAATATGTTGATAGGTGTATTTCAACATGATCTGCTTCTGGTGCCTCATTCAGCTCTCAATTCATCAGTAATTCTATCTTGTATCTTTGTGTAGACAAAAAATCCTTAACGAATATTCTTCCAACAGTACGTCCTGTTTTGGTGTGTTAAAGAAACACACACATTAAATTTACTTTACTTTTACTTTCATGGCCTGTAACATTATTGACTCACCTGCGGCAGACAATTATGAAGACAGTGATGGCAATGATGAAGACCACCCCTGCAGCAGCTGAACCAATGATGAGGGGGAGTTTCTCCTGGATACTGGAGTTATACTCCTCTACAGGTCAAGAGAGAGAAAGTGATGAAACAAGACTATTTTTTAAATATGGACTTGATACAGGAAGCCTGCAAGGAAAACATGTTTAAATTTTGTTGGCCAGTAAATTTAAATTTGGCGTTCCTACCTTCAGTCATAGTTTGGAAGTACATTTTACCACTAAACCGACCAAATCCAGCAACAGTCCGAGCCCGAACTTGAAAAACGTAGATAGTACCAGGCTTCAAGCCTCTTATGACTGCAGTGTTGGTCTGACTCCTTGTTAGAGAAGAGTTCCATTCTGCCTGGTTCTGAAACACATGCATCATAAACCATCAGCAACGTGATCAGACAAATGTTGTCTGAGGTGAAAGCATTTCAAAATATAAATGTGCCACTAGAGCAGTAAGATGTCACTGTCAAATCAGGAGCCATGTTGTCTGAATGAGTCATTGTCAAAAGACTGAGGAAGCCTTCTCTTTGATTCATTAACAGTGCTGACATACCTTCTCATAGTACTGCAGCTCATAGTCCAGGATGACTCCATTGGGCTGATCAGGCTGGGACCAAGACAGAGTGATGGTGTTAGGGGTTCTGCTGACCTGGTGGATGATGGACACTGCCGATGGTGCTGAGGACAAAACAAGAGAAAGCAATATACTGACAGGCAGACTGGAGCTGCCTATGATCCTGCATCAAATCATTAAAGTGAAATTATGAATTATAATATTATAAATGTTGAGTTAGTCTCACCAGCCTGGTTGGTGGTGATGTTGACAGACGTGTAGTGTGGTGAATAAGGACTCTGGTCAGACACTCCGTTGACAGCTTGTATTTCAAAGGTGTATTGGGTGTGAGCCAGGAGGTCGCTTATGTGAACACGGGTGTCAGTCAGTCCCAGCTGACGTGGAACAAACTGCACATTGTCTCCACAACGGGTGCAGCCACCTCGCCCACTGCCACAGCTCTTACATATGATATTGTAGACAACATCTTCTCGGCCACCGCCCTCCTGTGGTGGGCTCCACTCCAGCCTCAGAGAGGTCTCATTCACGATGGAGATGACATTTTGTGGAGCTGACGGAACAGCTGAAGAAAAAGAAATTACACTAGTGCTGTAATTTAATGCTGTAGTTCAGTGCATTGTAAATCTTATCCAATGAATATGCTACAATACATGCACATACATAAGACAATCTAAGGTACTTGAAATTTCTTGGAGCAGGGCTTACATGTCAAGCATGGGTGGGGTAAGTGACTGACGTGCCCTTGAGCAAGGGCCCTTAACCGCATCAGCTCCATGTAGAAGCTGCTCAGTAGCCAGCAGATCAGACTGTGGTTGTGCTGTGCAGCTTCCAGGTGTGAATGTCTAACTGTGTGATTGTGATCAGAATGATCCTAAACAAGAGTTGCTTCCTCTCACTGAAATTTCCCTGAATAAAGTAAGGTAAAAAAAAACAACAGCAATTTTCTTCTGATAAAGGGAGGCAGTGCTCTTACAGGATTTGTCTGTTCAGTGCAGCAGACCAGAGAGGATAGCTATGTCGATATTTCTCATGGTTGGTATACTTGGTTTTATCAAAATGATTTTTTCTTGTGCTGGGATCAGAAAAACTTTAGTGAGTTGTTCTGCATTTTGTGAGAGTTTAATGTTTGATAGTAAAATGAGAAAATTAGTCAAGTGTGACTTGAATGTGGTATATATACTCTGCTGTCCTACATATTTTTCTGCATAAGTTTGTATTCTTGTTAAAATGTATGAAGTTCTCGCTGAGAAAACAACACTGTATCACTCATGCTTTCTTTTCCTCATTTTCAGGGGGACAGTGATGTTCAGAAATATGCTGTCATGATAGTTGGTGCACACATACTTGTACAGGGCATCTTTGGAGGGTCGGAGTCAGTGCGGTAGTAACCATTGCGACAGACACAGTTAGTTGCTCCTTCGCTGGTGGTTCTGCTGTTAATGGGGCACTGCAGACATTTGTGATCTCCCTGTGCAGCTTTGAAGAAGCCTGATACACAAGCTGCAAGGGAGATATACAGCAGTTAAGCAGGCACAGGACACACACACAGACAAAAGAGGATCGACAGAGAAAAGAAATGGAACAAAATGCATGGTATGCTATATAAGAGGAAAAAAGTCGAATAAATCCACAGTGTCAACTCTTCAATATCATATATATCAGTATTAGTATTAATCAGATACTAAAATATACAGTATGTCTAAGTTCTTTCATCTCACAAGTCATAATACTGCAGTCTGTATTTCATAAAGGTCAGTTCATTGAAGAGACATGTACTGGAACTCCTTCAGATGCTGTCAGTTCTGTGATCCACAGAGTCGTGAAACATGTTAACACGTGGAGCAGAGTAGACTGTCAGGGACTGTGCAAGACAAGAAAGAAAAAACACAGTGGCAATAGTGGCAAATGAACAAAAGAATTTCAGGATTTTTGCAGCCACCAAACCTGCACAAATAAAAAAATCCTGCCAGCTTGAGAGGGTGGATGCAAGTGATGCAAAATTAATGGTCCTATCATTCTTTGTGAGTTCGCCAGAGACTGTATAAAACGTAACTTCCATGACACGCATAGGTTTCTGAAGAGCTGTTGGGAAGCTCAGTTTGGTGGTTCACTGAGAATAGACTTAATCCAAAAAAGCCTGGGTGCTCCAACAAACCACCTATGATGGCACCTACCTGTTAATCAATGCTACCACCCTACTACATTCTATCTCTGCTCTTTAGGAGTCATAATTTAAATAAAACACAATTCAAGATTCCAGCAAACATGAACACTGCCATAGTTTCACTCCCTCCAAAGCCTAACAGGAATCCAATACTGCTGTCCATTGTCTCTCATCACATGGATATATAAAAACCAACAGCACCAGGCCACAGAGCAGAAAGAGTCACCATCTATAATTCACCCGGATCATACTGTTTTTAGGTAGGCTGTACAAACACATCAAGTAACCCACGTAGATTGTTTAATTTAATGCAGTAGATTCAACCATAACCTAATTTTACTGGAAAAACGGCTGATCTACAAAAACCAAAAGTGCTAGGAGGACATGAATCTCCACATTTGTACCATTATTCTTTGGCCAGTCCGCTTCAATACAAATGGATCCAGCCCATAAGATAATATGTGGTTTGTAAAAATATAACAGATAATATATAGACATGTCACACTTTATAGACCACAACATTTTAAAACATGAGAATGATGATCTCATCTGTCAGTCTGTCAGAACCTATTGATTAAATATTGAATTTGATGATTAGCTGAGCATCCTGTATATCTGGGTGATCATCTCTCAGTAAATAATAACCATAGCGTAATCAGCCAAACCATAGCATAAATAGTATTATATATCTGAAAAATCTGTGAGGACTGGATGTTCGGTTACACAAATATTTGTAGTTTTGATCACTGTCATCAGTAGGATCAGAAGGCTGTCTTAACTTGTTATGTTTGTAGTTTGATTTGACAGATTGTGTAGTCTATGCACATGCATCCATGGCAACCCTGCAACCACAGAGAGCCCACACATAACATATCCCAGCTTGACCCCCGGCCGTTGTCAGTGTCTCACCATATCTACTACACGCATACTTTTCAAAAAGATACCACAAGTGTCGTTGGAGGATTCAGCTGCAAACCTTAATTCCAAGGCAATGCAGGGCTAATTCTGATCTTGAAGGTGTGTGTGTGTGTGTTTAATCTGCAGACCTAGTGAAGCGTTGTCCTCTGCTGTGTGTTAAAGAGGATCATGTCACATGTAAAGTTCTCAGTCAGCCAAGATACCATGAAGGACCAGCTGGTCCAGAGCCAGGTGAATGGGCAACATAACCAGACAGAGCATGGCAGAGGCAAATTTTCACTTGATTGAATGATTGCTTTTGACAGAAGAAAGTAAGAATATACAGTACAAGAAGGCACAAACAGATGTGTCAGAGAGTAGAGTAAGAACACATGCAAGCTCCTTACCTCTGCAGACTGTACCATTCTCTACTGCTTCGTACCCAGCTTTGCACATGCAGCGTCCAATTGGTACCATCCACTCCCCATCTCCGTTACAGTACAGCTTGATGGGTACATCCACCTCCTCACCATTGGGAACACACACCCCCCTGGCTGCTACCAGAGAGGTGCTCTCTGCTCCAGACAGAGTCTCAGGAAAGACAGCGCCATTCTGGATCACACGAGGACATTTCCTGTAGTAGACTCGAACAGCAATGAGTGACATGCAGGCACCATAATCCTGGAAAGCGAGGTAGAAGCCATTGCGTGAAACAGGTCCAAAGCTCCGTACTTCACTATTGATCTTCATGATACGGCCACCAAGATCAACCTGAGAGAAGCTCTCATCAGCAGCTATAGTGTCAACTTTCACCCAAGGATTCTCCATCCACGGTGGGGACGATTTAGTGGCTGTGTCCGAGTCAGACTCATAGTAGTACAGGTTGAAGGTTTCCTTGCAGGAACCAGGGACATTAGGTATGGAACTGCAGTCACGCACTGAGAATTTCATCTGTACATGGATACGCTGAGCACCACGGCGGCGGATGTATTTGGTGCGTACCCAGTTGTTCTGGCTGCTATCGAAGACATTGCACACCTGGTATGTTCGAATAGTGTTCATGTTTTCATCATAGCCACTAACCTCTTCCCACTAGGAGATAGAACAGACAAAACTATTGATAAATAACAAGTGCATGTACAAAAACTACTTCAAACACACTTTAAATACCAAATTACTTTGACAGCACAGCAACAACAACAAAGTAGATAGTTTGTCACTGCTTCCAAAAACTACCAATATGACCATTACATGTTGTGGTTAAAAAGCAAGTCAACAGCAGCTGAAAATCTTGTTTCTGCTGACCTCCAGTGGTTCACCTTCCCACTTCCAGGGTGTGTAAGCACACTGTGACATCAGTGTTGAGTGTGGTTACACATGCACCAGAGAACACCTCTGAACACACCCACAGGTGCAACATACTTATATACATAACGTAACATACAGAGTCAATGAAAAGGTGCAAGTACGTATAAAAAGATACAGATTTTCTAAAGGCACTGTAAATTGAGACAAAGACACATATGTTTGACAGATGCTCTTAAGCAAAAAAGAAATTAAAGGACACAAACTTCTATATAAATGAAGATCAGAGGTCGTGCATCTGAGGAGGAAAGAGTTGGTGCCCAAGTTGAAAGTAGCCTGATGAAGAGGTGATGAAGCCAGCCTTGAGTATGATAAGCATGTCATCGTGCCCAAGGTCAGACAAACTTAAAGATTACATTTTTCTTTTCTAAAAGGATTTGATCTTCTTCTTAACTCATGCTCTTTTTATGTGGATTATGTGTCCAAATAACAAAGCTATATCTTTGTTATTAAGTTCAACCAGCAAGGCTTTTGTATTAGCTCCCTTTAATAAAATGCAGCCTCAGGACGAAGGTTCATGAGATTACAGGGAATCTGCTCAGACATTCATGTAGCACTGTCACAAACACACATGGACTACTTAAACAACACTGGTAGGAACTATAGAAGAGATAGGGACGATAGAAACTACGGTGGCCAAGTTGCATTTTATGTTCAAGAACACGTCAGTTGCTCTCATTGTAATCGTAAAGCTGAGTACTGATAAATTAATATGGCTCCAGATTCAGCTTCCACCTAGTTCTAATGTGAAGTGTTAACAAGTGAAAGTATATGTGGAAATCTAGATATAGTGACAGATGAAATTAAGGACATCTCTTGTCCTTTACAGAAGAAGCTGATTCCTATAACACGTTTGCAATCTTACTTACTTGTAACTCAAACTACATTTTTTTTTTTTTTTACAAACATTGGTGGTGTTAACAATTCAACATGTATTAATTATATTTTCACTAACATACAGTATATGAGCTGTGTTCACAGTCTGTGACAGTGGGACTCAGTGACTAGCATTTAATTTCTTTAACAAGAAAGATTCCCACGTCTAGAGTTTGGAAGAAAAATATGGAGTGATACTAAGTTGAATGAATATGACTTGTAGGGAAAATCTTGGGATCCTTCATAGGGGTCTAACCTCACCTGTAAACACTGAGACACTAAACAGGAAATCAGAGCATCAATACAAGATGGTCCAGTGAAAGTTTGATTGACTGATTGTCTTCAAGAGATGAATGTGTATGGGTTTCCAACAAAGATGGTCATATTTTCTAGTTACTTCATCATGGCTGTTACATGTAACAGAACATTTGTACATACATACTGCCTACATGTATTCTTACATACTGTTCCTAATGTCGTGGTTTGTTCCACTCACCCCTTGTGATGGGTTGATGGTCCAGCCCAGTTCTGCTGTTGCTGTTGTTGAATCCATTAGCACTTCTGCAGAAGACAAAAATGAAACAGTCAGAGTTACTGTGTGCTAATCTTTTTGGGACATTAAGATAAACCCTGTTGTTAGTTTCTGCACTGGTAAACAGTGTTGTCATTCTGTCACTCCACCACCAATTCCATCATGTGACAGTACTAGAAAGGTCTCCTGACCTGTTAACTTGCTTAAACAACACTCTGAGTAGGATGCTGAAGAATATACTGGTAGGAACTATAGAAGAGATAGGGACAAGTACGGTGGCCAAGTTGAATTTTATGTTCAAGAACACGTCAGTTGCTCTCATTGTAATCATAAATTGAGTACTGATAAATTAATATGGCTGCAGATTCAGCTCCCACCTAGTTCTAATGTGAAGTGTTAATAAGTGAAAGAATATGTGGAAATCTAGATATAGTGACAGATGAAATTAAGGACATCTCTTGTCCTTTACAGAAGAAGCTGATTCCTATAGCAGATGTACTGTATTAATTATATTTTCACTAACACATATGAGCTTTGTTCACAGGAAGTGTGTGACAGTGGGATTCAGTGACTAGCATTTCATTTCTCTTCAGACCTGTTAACTTGCTTTTAAGATGACATGACATTTCCCTCTGACGTCCTCGGCTGCTCCACCTCAATTTGTGATTTACAGAGTTTTCTGATGGACAGTAAAGTAAACTGCTGCCAAGTGTAGCCGCTGTTAGTGAATGTTAGCTCAGTTTGCTAGTTAGACTGCCCAGAATCTGAGCTAGGGTTAATGTTAGGGGGAGTCCTAGAGTTTGTGCCACAGGCATTTTAGAACACCCGGGAAGAAGAGGTTTTCAGGCCTGGGGTACAGGGGAATGTTGACGGGATTCGGAGCCAGTGTCGTGCCAGAACTGGAGGTGGGCTAGCAGACTCTATGGACATAATGACAAAGGAGAAGAGACTGAAGAGGACGTTTATAGAGTAAGGAAGCTAAGTAGAGAAAAAGAGAATTAGTGAACAAGAAGCCGCCAGACTGACTTTTAGTGGTTGGTGAGAGCTTGGTGAGATAAAAGGCTGAAAGACTGCTGTTGGACTAGTAAGTAATTAGCTGGCTGCTATGTTATGTCTTGTGTTGCTGACCATGTTGATGTTGCTGTTAGCAAAATTGTCGACTCGCTAGTTTTTGATCATAAGTAATGTAATCAGAACAAATACTCAAGTACAGCTGAACATAGTTACCACAGAGGGATTATGCTCTAAGACTGGCAGAACAAAATTGGAAAAAATACCAATTTATTGATAACTCAAACTAGACTTCTTAGATGACATGTTCATGAACAGAATGCCCTACAAACACAGCCCCTTGTATTTAAAACAGTTCAAGTTTTATTCTGAGCGCCGGCCGAATACCACAGCACTCTGACAGATCCTCTGCATGCTTGGAAACATCTGCTCGCTCTGTCATTACATCCATAAGCCTCTAAATGAGGTCCATAATCTCCATGCCATCCCCCACCACAGAGAAGAAACCGTGTCAGGTGAAATGTCAGATGAAACCATGCTGGTAGGACTTTGGATCCAATACATGTTCAATTATTTACATCTTCTGGAGAGTGTGCTGCTAAGTAAAGCTTCTTCCTTCAGTGGCTTTGAGGGAAATTAGAGTTGATCACAGAATGTTAGTGGCTATGAATCACAGCTCACAGCCCATCACTACTGCATACATGTCTAACTGCATAAAATAAAATAAAAAAATACTTTACTATTTGCCATTGTTATACTGTACAATCCACTCCTACTTATACACACAAATGAACACACACACAGACACAATTTGCCCCAGAATCAGGATCAGGCTCAAATGCCAGCATCTACTGTTGCAATCCAAATGGCCCATTTTTCCGGCTGCTCGCTTCTTGTTAGTATCAGCAGCAATTAATGAGGGGCTGGGAGGGAGCAGTGAGCCAGGTGTCAGAGCTGCCGCTAAAGAGGAATAAAGAGGCCATGAGCACTGACCCGCAACCAATTCCCACAGACTCAGCCAAGAAGGAAGCAGGAGGGACATAGAAGACTGAAGATCTTAATGTGTCTCAATGTGTGTTTCCTGTTTTTCCAATCAATCAGTCAAATTAGGGAAAATGACACACATACTATCATTTTTTTTTCTAGTTTTGACTCACAGCAACACTCTTCTTCTTTGATCAACACCTTGTTTTTAAATGTACTCTATAAATGAACTTGACTTGGTTTGATGTGGCCGGATTGATACAATAAATACTGATACTGTCATAACTGCACCTTTTAACAATATAACCATTCATTGATTTATTATTTATATACACTGTAGTTACATCATTTGCACAAAAATACAAATTATTACTGCAAGGCTGACTGTATCTGCGAAACCTGTAAATTTACAACCTTACTGCCTGTATGCAGATGAATTCGAACAAACAGACAGCAGGTGTGCAGAGCAGCAAACATGAAAGCTGACATGATCAGAGAGAGAGGAGCCTAGAACACAGGTTCATATATTTGTTAATAATGAAGAGCTGTACTGCAGTTGTGCATCTAAAATGCAGGTGAGCTGCCATTGGCTGGAGCTGCTGAAGGGAGCTGGAGCAGGGAAATGGGGACAGCGTGGGCTGGCGAAGGTGGGAGGGTGCATTAGTATATGTTGCCCTCCTTTCGTGACTAGACATTCGTCATGCCAGCGCCTCCGTCTCTGCAGTTTGAGCACAACTGACTGGACACAATATGCTGGTGAAAATGCTCAACATGAAGGAGGTTTTAAATATATATACACTAATGACATCCTGCTGGAACTGCTGTGATTCTTACTGGGCTGTATAATCTTCCTGAATTATTATTATTAGTATTTCAGTAAAACCTGTGTGGGGTGTGATGGTTGTTCGCATCATACACTGCAGAGCTCACTCTGTCTCTTTTTCTGTCTCCTTTCACTTCCCACTGGCTCCATCTGCCCCATCATTTCTACAGAATATATATGTATATGTATATATATTTATATACATGATTCAATGAAAAGTAGGGCAAAGAGGAGGAGGAGAGAGTGGGCCAAGTTCAGCACACGTAATCCTCATAGGCTGTGACACGCTCTGTACGCCACGCTAGATTAAACCCACAGGGATACATCAGCGAAATTCACTTTGTTTTATGTCACAGCGCTGCCTGCCATGCTGTGTTTACCACTAGTCAACACACAGTCCTACTTTGTTTTATGTCATATCAAAGTAATGCTGTTATGGCGTGATGGTAGATTTTGGATATTTACTATCCACAATGTAGACCTCTACATATAGAGATTCACATTCCTTTTTTTTTTTCACAACATGCTCACTGGTTAGTGTAACATTTACTACTTTGATTTCTTACACTCTTGCTCAAGACTAAACAGGTGCCCCAAATGGCACAGGTTCACTGCCAATTGTTTATATAGAATTTAAATTCTACCACTTACATACGATATCAAATATCAGGTTCTGGAGCTGATCTCATGGTCCTATGTTGTAGATGGACCCTTTGAGACTCATATACATATGCTTAAAGGTCCAGTGTATAGAATTTACTGGCATCTAGTGGTGAAGTTTCAGATTGTAACCAACTGAATACCTGTCACCTCTCCCTCTAGGTTCAAGCATTCAAGAAGAAACTACAGTGGCCATCAAACTCATTAAAAAAAAAGTGAAAGGTACTGTATACCTGAGAGGGCCCGCTCCCTCTCTAGATATAGAAGGCTCATTCTAATATAACATAAACATAAAGATTCTCATTTTCAGGTGATTGTACATTAATAAAAACATAATTATGAATTTTACATTTCATTTCTGTCAATAGATACCCTTAAATGTTACACACTGGACCTTTAAAAATGTGGTTGTCTTCTCTTATCCCATCCTTCCTGCTAATGCATCCACAATGGGGGATGCTTCAAAGTATGAGAAAGCAGCTGACAAAAGCTTTGACACAATAAATGTCAGAAATCTCAGCGGCTGCTTATGCTTCGCTCTGAAAACATTCAGATTTTCCAACTACTGCCTTTCAGAAAGAACAAGTATTCTACTCCAAGCTTTTTGAAGGATATCTGAGTTTTACCGGAGGGTAAGCCAGACACAATGCAAAGGGAACTCATTCTAACCACGGAAGAATAGTTCATGGTTTGAATGTACTACACCAGGGTCGGCCCTAGGCATTTAGTAGCCCTAAGCAAGATTTTGTTTGTAGCCCCAAAAAACTCCCAGTGCAGTCAACAAATCGCACACACCATTAATAACTCAATGAACACACACACACACACACACACACACACACAGAATAGAGATGGACAAATCATTCAACATCAAATCTCTTGCTGAGGGTTGGCGAGTAGCTGCAAATAGAAACACTGACAACACAGGACTGTGACACAGGCAATGATGATGACTGACTGTCGGAGTGTGACAGGACACAGACAGCAGAGAGACAGACAGGACACAGACAGCAGAGAGACAGACAAGCAGCACCGTGTAGCAGTGAGTTCTTCAGACTATCAGGAAGAAATTGACAGAATCTGTAGGTTGATGGACGTGTGGTATGACAACAGCATGTCGAAGGGTTAATTGAGTGAGTCCCACGGTCACTGCATGAAAGTTGGCAGCCCCTGAACGAGTCAGTCAACTTATCACTGTAAAAACTGAGCAGTGACCAACATAAGTCCAAGTTAATGTGTGGCTCCCCTAGCAGTTGTGGCCTTAAGCAACCACACAGCCTGCTTATGTCAGCGGCCGGCCCTGTACTACACACATGTGAAGAGCCTCATCTTCAGGCTTAGAGCTGTGTAATGTGAATGATGATTTCAGTCTCAGAGATGTTTATTGCACCAATTCAGTTCAGAGAGGAAACAAGTTGCTATGAATGATGGAGTGGTCTAATCCATCTGCTAATGAAGTCTGTGTGATACACAGCAAAGCTGTGGACAGCGCTGGTAAGTGAACCTTGAGTCAAGTTTAATTTGTCAAAATAATTCATGAAAAGCAGTAATGGAATCTACATGGCTCTGACTGTGCAGAAATATAATTGAAAAAGCTCCTCAAATCATAGTTGGAGTATGCTAATACTACATTCCCCCTGCTACCGATAACTCATCTGTTTTTGTCTGTCATGTCATTGCACTGCTGGATAACACAGTCAGTGTAAAGACTGATTGAGCAGATGGTATATAAACTAAATCTACTGATCATAACTGATGATAAGTGCTTCAGTGGATTTATACTTTACTAAGAGTTATGCTTTAGTGGATTCACAGTCTTATTGTGTTGTTGGGAATAATGCGCTGAAGAACTTGAGTTTTTTTACCTTTGGGAAAATGTAATGCCTTCCAGAAGCAGGACGCTGATGTGACTAAAGCTGGATGCTCTATAATCTTTTTCCCCCAAATTCAATCACCGCATATTTATCAGCTCATTTTACAGAAAATGTTATAGGAGGAAATTTAACTCTGAAATGCTGAAGTGAACATCAACAGAATGCAAATACAAATTTAACAAAAAGATTCTTATTGGACTCTGAGTGACCAGTTGATAAGTGAGTATTTAGACAATGACGCATCTTTGTTATGCTGGCTCTGTACTGCATACTCAATATAACGTGTATGAACTATCTCATTCACTCATTCACTTCTTAAGAAACTCATAAATGATATTAAGACTGCATTAATGTAAAAATAATTCCAAAAACAATCAACAACAACAGCAACTGCAACAACAAATTGATATTTTCATGATTTAGCACCTCCAGTGTGTAATATGAGTGCGGTAAATATGGACAGCTGTACACATGTATTTGTTATGATTATATTACTTAAAAAACTATAGTGAGTATGTCAATGTCCTCTTTGGTCTCTTCTCCTCTGTTATGTCCACAGATGTGTGTGATGTAATGCTGTGCTGGGTAATTGTACCCCGAGCACAAAGTTAAGAAGAACAGACAGTATGAGTGACAGAGATAGCATTTATTTGATTACAGGATTTAAAATCTATTATTTTATGGTAGGAAAAGTTATGCAATGTTACATTAATGCACATCTCGGCTTACCAATTTATTAATTTGTATCTCATTTATTAGGTCCATTCATATAAGTGGTGATGTGATTCATGAAGTTGCTTCACAGTATTCAAAGTCTGGTCATTGATGTTACACTGCTGCCTCTCTCTGCCATGCAACACATTCTATTATCAAGTTCAAATTCAAAAGGTTTGGTGAAGCAACCATAGCCCAGAGAAGAAGTGGGTCATGGGCTGTTCACATGTCCAGTCCCAGAGGCTAAAAAGTGCTGTGCTGCTCCCAACACTGAATATTGATTGGTTTAGATAACTGACTGCCACTGGGAAATATCAGAGAAAGACAATGAGGCCAGGCTGGCTTCTTTCCAAGAACAAAAACAAAATGTGTTGCCTCTAAGGAATGAGGACAAATGTTTGTATAAGATCGAATAATCTTGAGGTTGAACTGAAATTTGAATTTTAAATTCTCTACTTTTTTTATTAGGAACTATCAATTCTCATTTAATGATACAGCTACATATTGACACTAATTGACTGTCAACTGAGAACCAGCATTGCTCGGAGACACACTCAAACTTCCATTGATAGGCTGCTGACTGGAAAACATCATACTGTGCTTTAGCCATTTGCAAATTAATCTTGTCTTTAGAGCAATACATTTAGTAACTTGGATGTTTGATTTTGACAATATGAAGAAATTCACTTATACAACAAGTGGTTCGGACCAAGGAAACTGATTTGCCCACACTCTGTAGATGCAAACAAGCATTATTATGGGTATTAGTGAAAACAGTAACGCAACACACAATTCTTTAGTGAACACTGAATGATGTAATAATAATATAGGGATAAGAAATTCAAGCAAAAATATAATTTGATATTGATGATTAGATGATGAATCTGCAAAAGTTATGCTGATTGGACTCTTTACATAAACAGCATGAAATCACAACCCAACACCAGATTCAGACATTACTGTCTCTGGAAAACAAATAAAAACCCTGCATGTCTTTACAGCATATATAGAGTATTGCAGTCACTTGAAAAAAAAACAAAAAAAACCCTCAGGTTTTTTTATTTTTTGGTTTGTTTTTTGGGGTAATTATTTCTGTTTTTCTGACTAATTTTTTTTCTGTTTTACGGAGTAATTATTTTTCTGTTTTTCGTGGTAATCCCCCCTGTTCGAGATACTTCGAAATCCTGCGAGAACATCCAACCTGCAAGTGACTCCCGTGGATCTATGGCGACTCCTGCCCCGCACATACATGCCCCATCTTCAACTTTCTACTGTACCGGGTCAACAAAGCTAAGGCATGTAATACACACAAGGAATGATACTCTTGTTATCTTTTAGACTTTATCCTTCTATTGTAAGCCTGTTGCTCAATGTAGCAGGTAAGGAATAGACATGTCTATGGGAATGATTTCAGTTGTCAGGTAAGCTAACAGTTTTGTTTCTATCATGCTGGACATTGTTGCTCATCAAAAATTAATCGCCTTTCAACAACAAACAACTTCTATTTTAGTATTCTCATGTTATGTCTCTATAGTGTTAGCGTATACTATTAGCATATAACCTAACGTTATGACAAATGGCTCCTACTTGTGCCAAGCCAATATAATGAAAAAAAGGTGATAAATTTTTATATCAGTATATTATTGTATATGATATGCAATTAATTCTTGACGTCTGTGCTTTCAACTATTGCCTGACAGGTCAGCAAGTTCTGTCACGAAAAGCACAGACAAATATGAACAGACAAGAAGCCCAGCTCAGCTTCTGTGTTTCAGAATTTTATTTCGAAAGCTTTCACCAACAACTAAAAGTCAGTCTCAGATTTACTCGGAACCTTCTTGCTAGCTCACTCTCTCCTTTTCTTCGGTTCTTGCAGGACATGAACTCCGATCATCCCCATCAGTATTGCCCCAGGCCTGAAAACCTCCTCTTTCTGGAGGTAGTACAAACACTAACATTCCCCTGGTGTTCTGAACTAACAGTCTCAGCAGCCTCACTAACAAGCTGCGATAACATTAGCTAACAGCAGCTACAGTTTACAGCAGTTTACTTCACTGTCCATCAGGAAACCTCAGCCTTACACCACACCAATGAACATCCAGGGATTGGATATTGAGACGGTGTGAACATACAAATACTGCTATAAACTGGATTGGTCAGACAACACAGATGCCCTGTACACAAAGAGCCATCAGTTGTCTTCACCTGCTGAGGAGACCGTGGTCCTTTGGAGTGTGCAGGATTCCATTAAAATCTTTCTATGGCTATGTGGTGGTATCTGCTATGCTCTAAGCAGACGTCTGCTGGGGATGGAGGGAGACAGGAAAACTCTTCAAGAGGACCAGTTCTGCCCTAGACTGCTCCCTAGACTCCACAGAGGAAGTGAGGGAGAGGAGGATGTTAGCAAAGCTGACATCCATCATGATCAACTCTCACCGACTACATGAGACTGTGGAGGCCTTAAACAACTCCTTTAGCAACAGACTGCTACTCCCACCCACTGACAGTATAAAGAATGGATGACCTGTCTGTGATGTCACCCATAGGTTTCTGAAGAGATGTTTTGAAGTTCAAAATCTGTGGCTCTGTTGCCACCATGTTGGCAGCCATGGCTCTTCCGCCTTCTGGCTGATCTAAAAGTTGGCAAAGATGTGGATCATTGGCGGACCTAAGGGTGCGGTGCCTAGCCAACAAGGCATCTGTCATGGCACCCACCTGTCAATCAAAGCAGCCATGCTGTTAATTATGCATAACTTTAAGTCTTAATATAATATAAACAGGTGCATTAAAAAAATGTTAGACATTTTAATATGCCTCATGCAGATTGAGTCGTTCTGTAGCCAGTCTCAAGTGGCTGTACAAGGACCTGCAGTTTTTGGCACTTCCGGATTTGCTTCACAGCCACGGAGGTTGCCAGCATAACTTAATGTAGCACTGTGAAATAACACAATTACTTTTTCCGGTGTGAATTATATTTATATATCATATATACAGGTATATG
This sequence comes from Miichthys miiuy, assembly GCA_036365135.1. Taxonomy (NCBI): domain Eukaryota; kingdom Metazoa; phylum Chordata; class Actinopteri; family Sciaenidae; genus Miichthys; species Miichthys miiuy. Next base: position 29,202,600 of record CM071606.1, on the reverse strand, counting down.
TGCATGATACAAATGATCCAACATGCATATCCATATACTTTTTTCTGTATATTTATCATTCGTAAGTATTTTCTTATCCACGTGTAAACATGTGTATTGTGAGCTGCTGTAATTTAGTAAGTAATTTCCCAGTGTGGGTTTATTTATCTTTGCTCAAGAGTTGGAGTGAATGTGCAAATGAGACCCATTCAGGGTGTTCAGTATTAGCATTGCACCATGTTGCTAGTATTGTCGTGTATGTATACCTGGCAAGTACGTTTGCCAGATTTTCAGCAGTATGCCACTCTGGCATTATTCTCAGTTGATTATCACTTACATCAGAAGACTATAAATGTGCTATAGAAGTCCATTTCCAGTTATCGATGTTTTACAGCAATAATGCAAAACTAACTCACTGTAATTGAGCTACACTGTAGCTAAGGCTGTTATATGCAACTGAGAAAATCAGAAAAGAACCTTTTTAAATACAGTACAATCCATTCACACATTGGCAATACAAAATGCTACTGATACATATATTTTGCTTCACATTCTTACATATTCCACATTTTCATCTTCAGTACATCTTCAGTATTGTCATTGTGAGTCTGGCTAAAGTTCACAAGACAAAATAAAACACTCAGGGAAATGCAAATTGTTTTGACTTGACGAGTTAACCAGCGTCTGCCAATATTAATGGAACACTAAAAAACAAACACTAAAAAAAACACTAAAAAATACGAAAAAAGAGATAAAAATAAACAGTGTAATGTAATGTCTTTCTCATCACAAGTCTTCCTGTTGTGAAGGAAACAATTAGCATGCAACCACAGCACCGTTTCCATGAGAGTGCCTCAAAGAGAGACAATGAAGTGTGAATGGCAGAAACAACACAGATTGGTACAAGACATTGCAATTATGTGTGATACAACTCCAGCTGAGAGGCAGTGAAAGAGGCATGATATTTTGCTAGATGAGCACGAACATCTGTGCTCCATTGCTGCAAATGTGCCCTGCCAGGTAAAAATAGAAAGTGTGTGTGAATGAACGGGGAGTGGAAACAGGGCAGAGAAAGGCAACTGTATATAAAGGCCAGCACGAACTGGATGGCCTATGACGTGGTTGACACTGTCAGGTCTGAGAGGACATAAAGCAGTGAATAGCAGCAGAGCCAAAAGAGGATGAACCCTTCTCACTGTTTCTCTACGTTAGCTGTTTACATCTTTATTCTGCCCTTCAATCTGCTGAAATGATGATAGATGGATACTTTTCAGTTTGTATGGATACCCTGATTATATTTTATTGTAACTCAGATCTTGTTTTCATATTTGTGTCCATTATTCCCATCAGTAATAACTGGGAAAACATTGACGTCACTAAAAAGAAGTCTGATGGGGCATCAAACACAGATCAGACAGGTTCAAAACAAACCTCCATGTTAGCAGAAGGAAATAAAACTGAACAGTAAATTGTCTGTTGTAGCTTGTCATGTCCAACTTCACAGTTCACAGACAATGTCTCTGATTCTCCTTGGCCAAGCTTCAATAAATATTACAGCATAAGACATCAGAGGCTCCTGAACACTTTTTTCCCTCCTGACCTGGTGCCATTGATTTCCAACGATTTCTCCACAACAATGGCTTGTTTGAGCAACCAGGCTTTATTCAGCCCACCTCAGCTCCACCCAAACTGTATTTCAAATTAGTCAGGAGGAGGCAAAGGCAGGACTGCCAAGATGGAGACGAACACAGCCACCACACTGAGCTTCAGAAACCTCTGAGTGGTGTCACAGAGACTATGCCCAGATGTGTTGCAGTCTATAGAGGAAAGCTCAGAGTTTATTTTATTATACGACAACTAAACTTTGAGATTAAAAAGCAGATTTATCTTCACTCTCACTTTACAAGCTGGAAATGCAAACACAGACACACACACCCACTGAGATCACTGGTATGCTCCCCAAACTAAAACAAATAATACCACCATATGAACAACAGTAACGATAGTAATAACAAATATCATGATAATAATGACAACAATATTTTTGATAGTTTAGAGGGAAAAAGAGAAAAAGAAATGGGAGGGGGAGGATAGAGGGAGCCCTGTGTGTGTGTGTGTGTGTGTGTGTGTGTGTGTGTGTGTGTGTGTGTGTGTGTGTGTGTGTGTATGTGTGTGTATATGTCAGAATAGTAGTAGTAGTAGTAGTCACTCTGTGTGCGTAAATGCAGATGTGTGTAAGTGAGTTTGGCCTATACTTTTGTGGACTTTTGTTATTGTGGACGGTGGTGATGAATGAATGGGTTCCAGATTATGTCAAGATTGGCATTTGTTTTTTCATTGAAGCAGATAATTTCCCCATTGATATGTATTCTATTGGTAAATTAATTCAATCTGTTATTGATCGTGGTCCTTGATTTTGAGTTCATGAGGATAGTTCTGGGTAACAGGTTTTGTTATAATTTGAATCAACATTGTGTAAGTTTTCTCTCATAAACTAACAGATGTTAAATCATGATGATGGTATGCTGAATTGTAATTCATTGAATGGTGTCTCTGACATTTATTCGTCTATTCTCACCTCAGGAGGTGAAGGTGATTCATCTAGCTCCTAACTGTCTTCACACCAAGCCTTCCCCTCTACCTTTCAGGATACTGCCTACATCCACGATGGAGGCTTCTGGGCACAACCTTTGTGCTGGTCTTCTTTTCTCCCTCATAGAGATGTGATATCTTCTTAGCAGTTGAATATTGTCTGTCTCTACCCTTAAAGCCCTGTGTTCATATACACACTTTCTCCGGTACTTTACACTTACATACCTAAATACAGTCACTTCTCCACATAAAACTTTTAATCATACCATTGTAATGACTACATGCTGACCTTACAATATGTACTTCTGAACTGTTTTTATTATTGTTATTATTTATTTTTATTTCTGATGTCTCGTAACAAAAATAGTAGTATTGTTTTGTGTTAAGGTTATGCATGGGTAGATAATGTACTGATGACTATTAATGGGTATGTTAAATATCCATCAAGTCTCTCTGTGCTCTCTGCCGGGTATCTAATTGGATCCTGGAGGTTCACCAGTCCAAAATCACCCCAGACCCAATGACACATCCACATATGCTGACATGATGTGCTCTCCCCTATCATCTGCCTTTAATTCACATACACGTATTGCGTTTTACAGGTGAAATAGCCGATATTAGTTGCAGATGCAGAGTGCACAGAGTGATCAGCAACAGTGCGAAGACCTCATATCCGAACAATAATAATCCATCATACTCCCGGCGGCTTTTAATGATGTCAAATAAAGAGTCGAGGCCAAAGAAACAGATTAATTCCAGCCGAGCCTGACATGTTGGTGCTTCACAGCACAGCGAGCTTTAACGGAGCTCCATCGAAACACTGTTTCTCAGCTTCCACAGGGGTCCCCTGTGTTTCACACGTTAAAACATGCAGCCTTTTTGTTGTAATGATGAAGCTCTGATGCCTCCGTCTCTGTCTGTGCGCTGCGCCGTCACCACACGTCCACATTCACACAAGAGTTAAACACCGACTTACCTTCCACAGCCCATACCGCTGGTAGTATCCACAGAAAATAGAAGATATCCATAATCAGAGTCATCCCAGGCGTTTGACTGTTTATCACGCAGCCGTCCAGCAGCAGGCCATTGACTGTGGATTCATTCGGAGCTGCAGCGCATCATCCTCATCCTCATCATCATCCTCAGCGGCAGCAGCAGCAACAGCACAGGGACAAATGCCGAGGAGCTGCTGCTCGGGCCAGTCTGGGCGAAACCAAAAGAAAGGGGACGCAAGAACGACACAACACCGGCATCCCGCTCCATCCACCCAGCTTTACTTGACACCAGCAGAAGTCGTCTTGGTGTCGAAAATAACAAACTGATTTATTAATGAACAGGTTGTCTCTGTTTGTAGCTGTGGGTCAATGAAATCATCACAGCAGATATTACTGTGTATCACCAGGGTACGACAATAGCCAACTCTACAGTTTGGAGGTATTTGAGCAGATCTGTCCGCTCCTCTGCAAATCAAAGAAATCACCAGGGGGGAGCTAAAACAAGCTGCATCATGGGCCAGTGTAAGATTCATCTTTAAACTGTTAATAATGCAAAGTTACAGAGTCCCCGAATCAAAACATACAAGTGGAGAATCACTGCACTTCAACTGAACTTATTGTACTTCTCAAAGGCAAAATGTAACATGTGAAAACATTTGGACTTGTTTTTAAAGAAATGACACTCGCAACAGGTCATGCAAAACAAAGTGTATAATAACTATAGTAATAACTGATAAATACTGCTAGAGTACTGCTTTTGGAGAGTGGTTTGGTAGGCTTGATTTTTAAAATGGTTATACTGTAAGCATGATTTTAACATTGAAACTACAGGACCATGAAATAAATCATGTTTTCCTTGTTAGACTCTTCGTGTTCGGTGGGGGACTAAAAGCTTGGAGTGATTATTTAAATACATCAGCCAAGAAACAGGTAAGCTGAAACAGCACTGAGATATTGTAAACGTTGTTATCCTCTTAAACATAATATTAACATGGTTTTATCTGAATGTAGACTCCAGTCACCTGCATGTCTCCAACTGGGAGAAAGGATTGTGTTCCAGTTGACAAAAGTACATGATTTACTTTTACATTGCACATGTCTTCTTTGGTATATTAATGTGCTTCTGTTTCAACAGAGATACAAAGAAACCAAGCACTGTTTTTCCCAGACTTATTTGATTTAGGTTTGCTCTTAACTTATCACTTGAATGGGCAATTTTTCTATGTGGTATGCAGCCATTTTGCATGTGTGGTTCGAGTCACCTTAGCTTGCTGTGAATAGGCAAACTGAGCGTTGTAGAATAGTTTAGACTTTACTCCAATTGGTTTGTGTGCCCTCCACACTAGCCCCCCAACTGTGCAGTCTAATTGTTTATTCTATTTTTTATCTATTTTTCCATGATTGATTTGATTTATGTATTACTTATAATTTACTCCCTCTGAAGACCATCATCTTGTTGAACGTATTGTAAAAAAATAATAATAATAATAAATTGTACAGCAGTCTCTGGTTCCAGTTTATTCTGGGTCTTGTGAATTAGGTATCACCTGGTCACACTACAATGAGTGAAAGGGGAAAATAAATCAAATATAATACAACAACGACAATTTACAAGTTTGACCCAAAAAGGTAATGTGAAAAACAACGACAATAATAAGACTTTCTCAACACATTTCTTATGTAGATTGACAACAGCGTATTCTGTCTTCATCAGAGTCGACTCTGATAAGAACAGAACAGAACAGAACAGAACAGTACAGAACAGAACAAAACAGAACAGAACAGAACAGAACAGAACAGAACAGAACAGAACAGAACAGAACAGAACAAAACAGAACAGTACAGAACAGAACAGAACAGAACAGTACAGAACAGAACAAAACAGAACAGTACAGAACAGAACAGAACAGAACAGAACAGAACAGAACAGAACAGAACAGAACAGAACAGAACAGTACAGAACAGTACAGAACAGAACAGAACAGAACAGAACAGAACAGAACAGAACAGAACAGTACAGAACAGAACAGAACAGAACAGAACAGAACAGAACAGAACAGAACAGAACAGTACAGAACAGAACAGAACAGAACAGAACAAAACAGAACAGAACAGAACAGAACAGAACAGAACAGAACAGAACAGAACAGAACAGAACAGAACAGAACAGAACAAAACAGAACAGAACAGAACAGAACAGAACAGAACAGTACAGAACAGAACAGAACAGAACAGAACAGAACAGAACAGAACAGAACAGAACAGAACAGAACAGTACAGAACAGAACAGAACAGAACAGAACAGAACAGAACAGAACAGTACAGACAGAACAGAACAGAACAGAACAGAACAGAACAGAACAGAACAGAACAGTACAGAACAGAACAGAACAGAACAAAACAGAACAGTACAGAACAGAACAGAACAGAACAGAACAGAACAGAACAGAACAGAACAGAACAGAACAGAACAGAACAAGCTGTAGAAACATTCATCTTTTTACACACTAAAAACTGTGAGTGTATCGGTGTGCTGCAGCTCTTTCATTCTATGATCCTGACTGACAAGCATCATGACTCAGAGATGTATTGTTGGAAGACGCCCAGTGAACTTCTACGTGGATCTTTCCAAAACTGGT